>JAHVYC010000026.1:0-506124 GCA_020623665.1 Calonectria multiphialidica
TAATTAATAAGTCTAGTTTATAAATATTATCTAATACCTTTATATAAGGTATATTATAGTCTAGAATATAAAAGAATTAATAAAGTAATTTAAGAACTAGATTATAATTCTTACCTTTTATTAGGTATACTTATTATATTTTTAATATCTTAAGTTAACTAGATTGCAAATTCTAGTACTATCTTCTTATTAATAAATACTATAAATATAAGGTCCTTAGATATAAATTAGTATATACCTAGATTGCTAAATTAAATATAAGTATTACCTTAAAATAAAGGCCCTAATTAGTGCTAGTATAATAGCTAGACTTAATATATTCCCTAATTTAGGAAAAGGAGTATATATTTCCTAATAAGAGACCCTAATTATTTATAGGTATTTTTAGGTATTTATACTTAATTTAGTTAGTTGCTTAAAGCTATCTTATATAATTAAGTATAATATTTTTTATAATAAACCTATACTACCTTTTATACTTTAGTATACCTATTTTATTTATAAGAGGTCCCTTAATAAACTAATAATAAAGTTAATATTTTTTAATATTTAATAGTATACTAATATTAATATACTTGCCTATATTATAAACTATGCTATACTATACAGTATTAACTTTTTTAGGTTGGCTTACTACTAGGCTACTATAAATATATTCTAGTATTTCTATATAGTTTCCTATAAAAGGATATTAAATTCTTAATCTTTAGTATCTTTACTATTAATATTATAAGCCACTTTCCTTATAAAGTCTTTTAAAGACTCTAAGTTATATATTAAAGCTATAGGTTCTGCCCTTTAATATCTAGTTATTTAAGTTAATTAAGTACCTAGACCTTAAAATAAGATAAATATATATACTTAAGTTAAAATTCTATTATCTTATTATAATTCCGCTCTATTATAGGCTATAGCATCCTATAAACTAACATACTATTTATAATATTACTCTCTTTTACTATATTCCTTTTATAGCCTAAGTATAAAGAGTTAGCTATACTCTTAGCCTTTCCTATTAAATAGAATTATATTAAAGCTTAATAATAAATAAATGAAATAAAAAATAAATCTAAATACTAAATAAAAGCTTAAATATAAATAAAAAAGCTAAAAATAATATAATTATATAAAAATAATAATTTATTTATTAATATAATATAATAAATATAAAAAGATTTAATAATAATTAAATTTTAAAACCTTATTAAAAAATTATAAATTAAAATTTAATTCTAAAAAAAGGCCTAAAGCTAATAATTTAATTAAAATTAAATTATATTTATTTAAATTAAATAAAATAATAAAAAAGACCTAAAAATTAAAAGCCTAGAAATAAGATCTATAGCAAATACTAGGCTACTCCTTAATTAAAAAGGTAAGTAAGGCTAATAAAAGCTTATAGAGGCTAATAAAGGCTAATAAAGGCTAATAAGGGACTAATAAATAGCTAAGCCAAAGTTAAGCTATGGAGAAAAGAGGTTATAAAAGCGGCAACCTGTGCCTGGTTATGTATGGCTTGTGTTTCGCCTTATAATACCAAAGGATTATTGGGACATTCTAATTTTTAGAAGTACCAATTTGAACCTGAAGCCATGTGGAGCTTAGTACAGAGGTGCAGGCTTACGACAGTCAAAGGGATACGCTTAGCACATATATCGCTAGTAGAACATGATTCGTGGATATTACGGTGCGTGTTAGTGTTTTATGGGATATCTGGACCAAAACGGCTTTAACGAGGCACACACAGATCCAGCTGGTCAAGGTGACCAAATCTATTTATATAATCTGATGATTATAAGAAAATATGATATTGGTAGAATATCTTCACTGAAATTAATTAAAATATTATGGGATTGTTATTATTTAAAAATTAAAAAACTTTTAAAAAAATAGCTACTATAGGGTAGGCTATTTTTGCCCTGTCCTTTTAATGTTAACCAACAATGCGCGCATTATGTAAATCAAGACAGGATATGAATCCCTTGAAACGCGGGGCTCCGTTACAACACAGAGGTGGTATTTACAAGGCATCTGGCTCTCCTATAGTCATCAATATATTTGTCACTCGCATGTTATATCTAATCACCCTTAGTCTCTATTGTGGATCGTACTTCTACTACCGAGCAATCATGGACTCGGCGACTGCAATAGGGGTTGTCTCTGGCATCCTGACATTCGGCAGCACTGCGGAGAAATTTCTGAAATTATCGTGGACCCTCTACAATTCCGTTGAAGGATTATCGGATGAGACAGAAACGTGCCTAAAGCTTGCCTTGCTGACAGCATGGCCGTTATGTCTAAATGACTTACTCCTGCTGAAATGTCTAGCCTAGCTGACGGAGACAAAACTCTTATCACCTTGGCCCAAGAATGCAATAAACTGACAAAGAACATCCAAAATGAGTTACAGATTCTGAAGCCCAAGCGGCTTAAATCAAGGGCCCAGAGAGGTCTCGCAGCCCTGAAAACATTGATGATTGAGCCAAAGATTAAAGATCTCGAGAAACAACTTCAACTCTGTAGTGACCAACTTCATTTCCATATATCTACTTTTCAGGATAAGCGTGCAGTCGGCTAATCTCACGGCGATCTCAAGACCAAATATTAACACAATAATAACTAAACTCAAAACTGAAGTGAAAACGCCAGAGCACTTATAGTGACATGTAAAGAGGAAGGAGCTAAGTTGACCAGACTTGAGCAATCGGTCACTGAATTGAGGCAGGCATTACAGGATGTCACGGTGATGGAAATTGGCTCTATCAATAACCAAGCCCTAATTCAGTTAAAAGAACTTCTGCACACTGGTCAAGATACACTGAATGAAGTTGGCCAAGACCGGATACTGAGAAGAATTAAAGCAGGGTTCGAGGACATGCCATATCGCTACGAAAGCATTAACACTCCTTTAAAGGGAACGTTTGAATGGGTATTTTACCTTGATAAGAAGTCGCCCGAAGTCACCAACCTTAATCAGTGGCTATCAGGTGATTGCATTATTCATATGTACGGCAAGCTTGGCTTGGGCAAGTCTGCTTTGAGTGTGTAACGACATGCCGCTCCATTAATTATTTATTTCATGTTTTTGTGGACTCATCTATACCAAAGAAGTGAGGGGGAAGCTAAAAAGGGAGACTGATATAAAGGCTAACATGTACTAGTGAAAATGCTGTCTCGACATGAACGGCCTAGAGCCGACCTGGAGAAGTGGAAGCGTGAATCAGCACATATGTGAAGCCTTATTACCATCTCACTTTAGCTAAGGATCAATTAGAGGCAAAGGGAGATCGGAGGCTGGTTATAGCCACTTCTTCTATACCCTTGGTTCAGATTCTCGCCAGACGTCGTTGACGGGGCTCTATAGAACTCTGCTGTACCAGATCTTGGCAACAAACCCAGGTCTAATAAAAAGTCATCTCCCAGATCAATGGCGAAAAGCCGTCTCGCAACCAAGAGTTCAGTCAACATATGATTTTTGATGAGGATATAAGATCGGCTTACGGACGCCTCTCAATGCAGAATGACGACAAATCCCTCAGTAAATATTGCTACAGCCTTTTTATTGATGTACTCGACGAATATCAAGCAAGTGTCTCGGTTAACCGTCGTGAAATGGCGCGCTACCTACTACATTTGACCAGCAATGTATCTGGAAATATTCTGAGTATCAGATTTGCTATACCTTGCGAGTCCGACGCATGACAGAATATTCTGTTCATGGGAAAAGATATTGATATGAGTCTACTGAGGAGAGGTTTCACACGGAGAATTCGGCGGTGACATGGAGGAATATTTGTGAAGGAGTTGATCATCTACTGCATTTCTCAAAAGCTAAGGCCTCGCCCCCGTTTACCGAGCTCTGTTCAGGCCGCTTGGATTACGCAGAATGGTGAATCGCATGTATGCGCGATGTGCCATTGGCATCGGATAGTCTTGCGATGCTTGTGTGCCATGCTATAGGCGTTGGTATTAGCCGGGTTTTCTGGCGATCAAGGCCTTGTTTAGCTATTGATGTTGACGATGACGACTATGAAACCATGGAGATTATCAGGATGATATATCAGCATCTGGTATCTATTTTCTGCTACTTCTCTTCGAAACGAAAACAGTGTTTCCGAATTTTCTAACCCACCTGGCGTTTGGTGGTGAGTTTGCCAACATCCGTATGGACGCCGGAAATTATCAATTATCCCTCCGGCAGCATTTTCTATGTTGGTGGGCTACTGTGGCTGCTGCATCCGGTCATTTTGATTCCGATGATTCCGGTTCCGATTCTGATTCTGATCTTGATGATGAACCCCCAGCGGATTACATTTACCAGGCCCGTGCGGGGCTAATTCTAGAAGCGTTCATAAGCCACGGTGCAAATCCACACCAGACACTGAAAATTGAAGGTGAGGGAGATATTCCTTCCAATGCAGACGATGATGTATGGATGGCATAATCCTTGCAGCTAGTTCCAAATAGCGAGGAAGCTTTAGACTTGGACATGGTGGTGAACCTTCAGACTCGAATGCAAGTCGAAAGATATCCATATGGATTACTGTGAAGACGTTGCCGGAAATTAAGTGACGCACGCAGGCCGCCATTACCAAACTTGCCTCTTTCTATCAGAGATTGGGTCAGTCGCTCTCAGCTACCAAATAGAGATGCCTTGTTGGAGTTGATAGCTTAGGCCTGAGTAGCATTGGCACCAACAATGAAATCAGCAAACTGAAATTCAGTATTGCTCGGTAACTGCATGCCGTCTCGTAAATCCACTTTGATTGACATGTTGCCTCATTCCAGGTTAGCTGACGTGTTTGACCGTCGTATAAACTCCCAACGCGCGGAGTTGTGTGGAGCCAACGATGAGGGAAAGCGAGGGGAAGCGCGGGTCACGGTAGCCCGGCTTGTCGATTGTGCAGTTCAGGCCTTCAACATTCGTGCGCTTGGTGCTGTCATAGCGTCTGCACTGGGCCAGCTTCAGCTTTAGCTGGCTTGTCTTGGCAGCGCTAGTGGCTGTGTCCCCTGCGCAAACTAGATCAGCCGTCGTTTATTTGACCACGAGACTGTTCTCTGTACGACAATGGTCTCAGCCGTCCCTGGCAACATTCCAGCCACGTTGTTGTCGCCACTACCCTACTGAACATGACCAAAGTTTATCGGGGTTTCACCGTCTGAACCCAACAACCTGGAGGTACATGTCGGAATGACCATGTCGCACCGCAAAGTGAGACAATTAAAATTAAGCTGCAGTGCCAAGCCAAGCTAAGCATGCTTGCTGCTGCAGCCCTGTGGAGATTGAGAGGACGGCCAGCTTCTCGGCGATGCGCTCCTGACCACAATCACGCCTTCGGCTCTTTACGCCACAGCACTTCAGCCTCTTGGCACAGGAGCGCTTCCCCTATACTAGCCATAGACTAAGCCATGCATGAATAGGTCAATTGGCTGAAACCTAAATTGATCGCTACTCAATGCCAGGCTACAATCTAAAAACGGCCTGTCAGTCGCTTGTGTCCATATAAAACAGCCTTGATTTCCGCAATAGCCTAGTTCCACTGCCTGGTTGGAAAGATTCAGCGTTGCATCTTACGATGGTGTCTTGCAAATCCCTCCTCATAACTCTCGCCTTTGGCGCTGAGGCTCTCGCTGGCGTGGCTTCCAAACCCACTTGTGCTACAAAGCTTGGACCCTTGTCGATGAAATATGTCAATAGTCAGACATCGACCAAAACCCGGACAATCACACAGACGAAGATCGTCTACAAGAAGACAGATAAGACGGTCACACCCAAACCAACCACCGTGACTGTTTTTTCGACCATATTCGATACAAAGACTGTGCCTGGGAAACAGAACACTGATACAGTAACCACTACCGTCATCGTTGGTAGGCATCTACTCGCGCCTGCATTGTCTTGCTGTTAACAACTCCTAGACACATCGACCTCTTCGGATTACTTCACCAATACCCACGTGCAGACGGACACAGACACGACCACTATTACTACTACCTCGACTTCAACCATTTCAACCCCTCCCGGCTTTACTCCCGTTGCCTCTCAGCTGGCCCTACTACAGTCACCTGGCCGCCGACAGCTAAACAACCGCGCCGCCGCCCTGGAAGAGAGGAAGCCTTCGAAAGCTGCTTCTGTCAAGTGCGGCAAGAATGGCAAACCTATCACCAATGTCTCGCAGTACCCCCAAGCTGTCAACTGTGTGAAGACTATTTCCAAGACTGTTGTCAAGACGTCCACATCCACGGTCAAGGGATCCACAGTGACACTTGCCCGGTCCACCAAGGTCAAGTCAGCTGTGGCCACAAAGACAGTAACTAAGACTGAAATCCCCCCCAACACTAAAAAGACCATTACCAAGAGTTCAACCCTCACCGTCACAACCACAATTCAGGTTGACACTACAGTCACAACGAAGACGACTTGTAAGCTTTCCACATATTCCAACACCATGAATACTAACATATGCCCCTAGCAACTATTCAAAATGTCGTTCCGACAACTATCAATGGTGCCTGCCTTGCTGACAACCTGGTCACTAACAACAACAAAGGCCAATGGGTTCTTGGTTTGTCCGCAGGAGGCTCCGTTCCTTTTCTCACCATACTCACCGCGGGAAATGCTTACGAGTGCTGCGTGGCCTGTCAAAACACCTCTTACTGCACTGGTTCGGTTTGGTTAGGAACTATATGTTTTTCCACTATCGACACCGTTTGTCGGCCTGGCTTGGCCGTCACTGGTATTTGGTCGGGAACCGATATTTCTAATGACGGGGCCAATGTTGTTAGTAACGGCCCTTGCGGGATGCTGGTCCCTCCTTAGACACAAAGTATACAGAGTATGCTTGCAGGGAGTGATTCCTGCGATATGATGGATCGCCAAATGACCCTTGATTTAAAATATATATTAAGCTTCCATATCACAGTTTGATGATGACATAAACATTGTCATCGAGGCAAGTCTGAACTAAATTACACCCACTCGACTTTGGAGAGATATTTATATAAACTACGTGAAGATTAGACATGCTCATGGGGATTTCTGTGCTTTTATAATTCCCATTTGTGTGGTTTTTCAAGGGCAGCCTGCATTGAATATAACCTGCGGCATTGTTATTTAACTTAGCTAATTCAAATAAATTGGTCTGAGTTTATTTTGACCCTACCGGAGATCAGGATGCAATAATTGCTTGGATTCTCAACTAAGAGCATGATGAAGTTGCACACAAACAAACATCTTCTCACCTTCTTAAGATAGCTATCTGTATGTATCAAAGAAGAATCGAGTATATTGTAAGTTTTTAGGCTGTCCCATAAAAGAAGCTACACGACGAACTGGTTGTCCCACTATAAAGAGCAAAGGAATTCATTCCAGCTTTCGAGTTACCAACCTTGTAGCTAGAGCCTGATATCAGACATGGTATGCAAATGTCAATTTTGCCAGAGACACTCTTTGTTCTAAGCAATCATAATGGGCTGCGTGCCATACAACAAGAGAGGTGAATCATGATTAATATGGGTCCTGTCGGAACCAAAAAAAACTCCTCGTAATAACTTCTATGGTCTTGGAACGTTTGCTGTTCGAAGACGCGATGAGAATACTTTCTATATTCACAGGTTATGCAGGCCATGGCTCATTACTTTAGATTTAAAGAAGTAACTGCAAAGTCTGTCGTTGATGCATCTTCATTGAACAATCGGAAGATAATCATAATACAAGCCCTTGGTTGGGGTCTGTGTCTGATTCAGCCACTACTGAGACAAAGGCCGTGCAATCGCCTCAGGAACAAAGCATATCAATTATGGAGGTAATAAAATTGAATACCAAGGTACACAACTGGCATTAAGCACGGTCCTGATCCATTGTCATGCCAGGAAGTTCCAGAATCTTGCATGATTGACTTTATATTTTCCCATTCTGTGTTCCTTCGTTTTTTTTTCTCCTCCATTTATTTTCTTTTTCGATGTTCAATTTAGCTGTCCTTTGTGAGCTATAGTGACATGCCACATCTGTTGTTAACTTCACTTTAAGGGCAAATTGCTAGTTTCCAACAGCAGCGATGGCTGGAAAGCTCCCAGGATATTTGTTACTATGGCCAGTGCTGCTTCAGGTTGCATCAGCGGTTACCGTAGTAGTCCCTACATCTTCATCTATCACCTCATTAACTACTTTGTTAGCCACCTCGTTGACAACTTCATCATCTATTTCATCGACTACACTATCAACCATTACAACTACTACTTATACTGGCACCACGACATCATCCGCTGGTACCGCCACTAGTAGCGATTCAAGCATACCTAGTTCATCACATTTATCCGGTGTCTCCTCTATTACCATCAGCAATGGAGGTACAATTAGTTCATCTAGTATCGATACCACTGGTAATACAGGCACAACCACAGCATTAAGTACCACCGTTACTGTTGCAATCGATTCAAGCACGACTGTTTCGCTCAGCTCCACTGTCACAACTACAAATGATATCCGCACAGGCAGTTTATCTGTTGTCACTAGTATCGGTTCCACTGCCACTACCGGTCTACCCAATACAGGCACTTCACCAATTACTACTCTAAATGCCTCCACTACCACTGATACATCTGCCACTTCAAGTATATCAGAATCCACGACATTTGATATTTCAACTACACTAAGCACGCCAAGTGTATCAAGTGCGAATAGTATATCAAGTCTATCCACTGAGTTGAGTACTTCAAATGCAACACCCGAATCAAGTATATCCGCCCTGCCAACCACTGTCCAGACGGGAATACTCATTGTAGGTTTTGCAGGTACGCACATATCCCAGTTCGGTAGCTGATCTTGACATATAGACCACGCAATCAGAAACTACTGCTACGACTACCCCGGGGAGTTCAACCTCTTCAATTGTTGCAACAAACCTCCCTACAATCGAGGGATATGTGTTTGGTGGATGCCTTGGATCTGAAACAGGATACCCAACTTTCAGAGAGGTGGGCAGAGATCCAAAAATGACACCTCATTTATGTTTGGCCATGGCGACCGGAGAAAAGTATATAGGGATCTATGATGAGTTCGTGCCATCCATCCATCCATATTTGGCGAGTGCGTGGAAACTGACTGGAGCTATAGGGTGTGCTATGCAGGAGACTCCCTCACAGATGCTGAGGTTACAGCCACCTGGGAGTGTGACATTCCCTGTCCAGGTGATAGCAGCTACTTCTGCGGTGGATTTGCCATCTTTGATAGCAGAATACGTAGAAACCTTCGTCTTCGCGATCAAGATGAGCTTTCAAATATTCTTCTAACTCTGTATGTCAGAGTTGAGGTATCTTCTAGTTCATCATCAAGCTCTTCTAGTTCACCATCAAGCTCTTCTAGTTCACCATCAAGCTCCTCCAGTTCTCTTTCAACCTCACCTGCCAGCTCCATTTCAACCTCAACTGCTAGATCTATTTCAACCTCAATTGCTAGCTCTATTTTAACCTCAACTGCCAGCCCTTTGCCGGATAGAATTATCCAGACAGTCACTGTCCCTGGAGGAACCATTGTTGAGACCTTAGCTGTTACGAAGACAGTGCAAACTGTCATCATAACAACCATCACATATAAGACGGTTGCTACATGCAGTCCCTATACTATCATCAGTGCTGAGTATTGTGCTACCTTGACATATCACCAGTGCCTAACGTGCCCCAATAGAGGCGTTCCGTCGGTAGAAATGACCACAATTGTGGTTCCATGCGACGAATGTAGCAGACACGGTGAAAACGAAATTGAACTCACCGTTCCTGTCGGCGCTCTTGCTGAACCAACACGTGGGAACAGTAGCCCTATGGGAACATACCCAGTAATGGCGGCAAAGCCGGCTGGGGACCCCATTAAGGGTAGTTTTGGTAGTGCAGTGCCCACGGATATGATGGGAAACAGCGGCAGCGAGCAAAATAATATCTCAAATGGGGAGACGCCCCATAAAGCGGCACCATCAGCGTCGGGCTCAGATAATGGTGATGGAAGCTTAAGGTCAAGTGGGAAAGGCCAAGCGCTAGGTTCAAGCACTGACACGAAAGGCTCGGTATCAGATGGTCAAGGCCAACTATCTAAACTAGGTACTCCATACCCACCAGAGAGAATCGCTAATGACAAAGTGACAGCACCAAATACGCATGAGGAATCAATTGACATAAGTACCTCTGAAAATGAGGCACATCCTAGCAACAAAGGTTCTATGGCAAATGAAGAGGAGAAATCATCAAACCCAAAGGCGCCGTCAGCGTCCGAGGAATATTCCGAGTCCACTGGCGAACGTCTGGGCTCAGGCGATAAAGAAGATTCCAACTCGGAGGCTGGTCAGACACGTCCTCAATCCGGGAATATTGGCAATGGGCAGGAGACACACCACACTCCCACAAAGGCTAGTGTGCTTGAATTGACGCAGAGCACGGCCATGTCTCTCACTGCAACAAGCGTCAGGACGAAAGGGAAAGCAACAAAGAGTTCATCGCTTCCAGGATTAACCCAACCCTTTTTACCTCCAGTTCTGGAGACTGCAGCCGCAAAATCAGTCAATGGGTCTCCACGTGGAAACTTCATAAATATCAGAGCCATTTTTGTTTTGGGGGTTGCAGTTGTATTTTTGGGCTTTTAAGCGCTGCGGCTGTCGCCTTAATGCCTATGATAGATGTTAGTACGAGTTTAAAATGATTTAAAATTGCCGTTTTTACAAATTGCCATTAAATAATTTCAAATAAGCCTCATTACATCACATGCCACCAGAATGAGAATAACCCCTCAATAGTCGCTCAACAACGTTGTATTTTAAAACAGAAAGAAAAAAGAAGTCTAAAACCCCAAGTCCTTCTATAGAGGTTAAAAAACGAAATGTATTATATCCGGGATTCAATTTAACCTAAACAATGTGGTGAAATATCCAAGTCAATCCTCACTTTCAGTCACACCCTCAATCTTGCAAATTAATATCTTCATATTCTTCATCTCTGTTGTTAACCCGTCTTCTCAAAACGAATACGTAGAAGCTTCCAACAGTTAAAAGGGTCAGAATAAAAACAGCCAGAATATAAACCCATATGTATTTTGATACGCCGGCTTTCCTTTCATCTCCACCCCAGTCGAAAAAGTCCATTGAAAAAAACGCCTATACTCATTTTAATGAATACCAGATGCCTTATTAGAGATGAGCTGCTTACAGTTACAAAGGTTGTAGGTAGGAAAAGCATTCCCAGAACGGAAACAGATTTCATCAAACTACCATCCTGTCGCGTCATCCGAGCAATATCTAGATTAACATGTGATATTTTGAAGTTGGTTTTGGCATCACTTCGGCTAATATGGCTCATTTCCTACGCATGCGTTGGTCAGAGCACATCGATACAATTGATGTATGGTATAACTTACGAGCTGCGTAGCCAACGTCATGCCTTCCATGATGTGCGTGCATTCCCTTACGTATTCGCTGTACTCATCTACAAGCTCTTGAAGGCGTTCTTTGATCCTAGTCCCTGCATCATGCAATTGCTGTAGCTTGTTTTCATCTTGCACGGCTTTGGCACCTCCTCGCGTTGGGCTGAATTCAGTCTTATCTAGCTCTTCGACATGATTAATCATCTTCTTTAATTGGCATTTCCAGTTTTCCAGGCCAACTCTTAAACGGCTGATTTCCAACCAAAGCATTGCCGTCGGAAGCTCCGACTTTTTTGTTTGAGGTTTACCTGATGAGCTGATAAGTGATGTAGGAGTTGGTGATCCCAAACTTTCAAACAACTTTTTTCTACTGCGTGGAGGCTTCGGCTTTTGACAAACGGTTGTATTCTTAGATCCTGGTTGCTCAGCTGCAGATAAAGTTAGATGACGAACTCGCTGCCCAAGTGGTTGTAGCTTTGCGCGAACAAGCTCAATCTGTCGGTCGCGTTCCACATCAGCAAATATTGCTGGCAGTAGCATAGGGTGGAAAACAGGAATATCGGAACTGGAAAGCTGACTGAGGATAATGTCAGGTGTTGTCATGTCGTCGTCATACATATCTGTGGTTTTGAAGTCGCAGCCAAAGAGGACAGCATTTGTGGTCAGGCTGTCAGGTAGGAAGGTGATGGACAAAGCCATATCCTGGGCCCAAGATGCCGCTGATCTACAGTTGTAGACTATGCACATTAACAATTGTATGGGTATGAATATTCTCATCGTGGCATACCGAAAGATCGTTTAGTGGCTTGTTCCACCTTCCAGTCAAATTGCATACGAGAAAATATGCAACTCGTACTTCGGTTGATGGTCCGCACAATTTCGCTGTGCATAAGAAGGCGTTGTTTGATCTGAAGGAAGGTCTTTTGTGACCAAGGAAGTTTGGAAATAATCAATGGATCATGACCCCAAGGTCTTTCGGCACGGCCACCCAGAATTAGGTTGATGCGACTGCCGTCGAGTGGGTCTTTTGCTGATGGATGCTATTGAAAAATAAAACCTCGGTTAACAATCATTAAGCACCACTGGACCTTGTGAAAGGATGAACAAACCTGTTCTAACCATCTTTCCCACCCCTCCTCAGTATTTATTACGGATTCTTCGGTGACATCAATCACCTAATACAGCATACATCAGCTTTTCTTTTCTGATTCAATAGGACAATATCTCGGGGGAAATACACCGTCCCTCCGCTCGATCACAAAAGTACGGCTCTCCTCAGGCTCAAAAGAAAGTGTTTCAAAGTCCTCATCGAGAATACCCGGGTCTCTGCAAAGCCACGGCATTTTCTTTCTCAATTGGGGTAATACAAAATCGCTAGTGCATTCGAGTGTGTTGGAAATTGTCAGTTGTATGTGCACCTGGCGTCTTGGGCCTACTTAATCAAGGCCTGTGGAGGATTAATATGCGAATTGACTGGCTGAGGGTTGAAACAAATCAAATTGAAAGGTGAGGCTCTATTTGCACTTTGAAACAACAATTGAACGGCGATTGAAACGGCAGACAAGGAATGTTCGACAGTGCAAGAATACATAAAGTGGCTCGGCGAAAGACATTCGGTGGAAAGTGAACTTAAGCATCATGGCTGTTTTTCTTTCGAGACTCCGTACTTTCTACTAATTTCCTATTGATTTCTAGGATATATTTCACGTTTGTATCGTCTCAGTGAGACCTAAGATGAAGTTTCCCTAGCCGTGGAATGTTACCATCCTCAAAAGGCCTATCTTACATCAATTACTACACAAATGTACCCTCAAGTCTTGCCTATTCATTACAGCGATGGAGATCGGCTAGATAAACTTCTACATCGCCTTCTACATGCAGAATTTGAAATAGAAGGGGTGAGACGGACAGCTTTCCCTCCCCGCCTTGACCGACCGATAACTAACGGGCGTCGCTGGAAGTTTTACGATAACCAATGGCATATTCTAACAGCTAGGATGCTTTCAGATGTATGTACAATTCTTCGCCAATATCGCGCAGAGTACTGCTGAAAATTGCATTAACATCTTCTCACAGGATGAGATCAAAGAGATTTCTACCAAAATGAAAGTGCATACAAGGAAGGGACGTAAATGAGAAGGATAAAAAATACGCCTTCAAGGCTGTATCTTCGATCATCTGATATAATTAACTGAAGAATGGTGGTAAATATCTGAACAGTATAATTCCACCTCCAAAGCGCTTGGGAAACGTCGAGACAGTGAACAGAGTGGCATATACGGCTGTACTAGCATCTCACAATATCAATTTAATATGAATAACGAGGACCCAAGGGTGCTTTTAGGCGAAGGTAAAAGGGCTCAGTTAGGCAAGGGAAACTTATTTGATCTAGTTCATTCTGTGCAGCTTTGAAAATACATGACCCCAGACCCATCTCGGCCCTTCCATTTTCAAGCAACCATCCAAAGTTTATCTGTGACGGACAACATCCCCATATCAACTTGTCAATAGCAGCTCTTGATATCGGCCAAGGACAGACGATGAGGAGCAGTGACATCGTAAAAGTTGCGATTCATCTAAGGTCATAGTGAGCGCGCCGAAGCCCACTGCAGTGGGAAGGTCTGTACCTCTACCGAGTAATTATCGGGGTATTTCCGGTCGAGGTATTCCTCCAGTTTTGATGGATTAATATAGCGACCGGGAATACTTGTCGTAATCTGCGCCGCAGAGTTTCCAGTTGGCCAACTTCCTCGTCTCGTTTGAGTTACTATGGCCGTGTTGTTAGGGTAACTCGTCATGGTAATCGATTATGGACAGAGGTTAGGCAGATCGAATAGTAAGTGTGGTTGATGGATACGGGCGGGCCGACCGATTGAAGAGTACAAGTAAAAGAAATGAGGCCCTCCAAGGCTGGACCGCCCTCTATATGCGTGGGTGTGCGTCATGCATACGGGTGCTGACCTTCGGGCGAGACGAAAAAAGGCAACACAAGGCAACCAAGCTAAGCCGTCGTTATGCATGTGAAACCGGTCAGGAATGGCTACAAGCCCGTTATCGCGGGGGCCGTAATGAGACAAAGTGTCATCGGGCTGCAGGGGTGAGGGCTCGGGCACACCGCCCACTCCTTGGTGGTGGTTGCAAGGAAAAGTCAGCCTAATCGGGCTGGGCTCTTCACCAATCTCCCAGTACCATTTCTAGACCTAAGGCGTTTTCATCTTAGCATGGACAGCCATGGCGCGACAAGTATATATTGGGCGCTTATGGGCCATTGTGAACCCCAGTCACACTTGTACAACGTGATTGCCGCGGCCAGCACATTATGTCAACAAAGTCATCTGAGTCAACGGGTACTGATAATTTCGCAGTCGGAGTATGTCATTGGTTGAAGCTGGGACATCCAGGTTTCGTTGGGCTTCGTGTGACCCACACGTTATGGCACTGACGCTGTTCTCTCATAGACATTTCTCGATTCATTCAATCCCACACGGGGACTGGGTATTTTATACGGCGAGGGCAGCCCAGTCCCACTTAATCAGAAACGAGAACAGTCCGAACAATCCGTGACTACCAGGTCCAGCAAGGTCTACGACTATGGCCTGGGCTCTAGGAATATGCACATGGGACAAAGGCCTGGAACCACCACACAAAATGAAGGGATGACGACCAAGCTGGGAGGTTGGTCTGAGAATAACCTTCCGTCGCAGCCGGCAGTGGATATGAGTGCCGACCTGAACGCTGACCTCGAAAATATGTCTTTATCTGATACCGGGGACGGCGAGCCCATAGAGACTCTCCTGCACAATGCCACTCTGCAGGCCAAGCAAGGCGCCGGTGGCAAGGAGTGGCTTCCTCTCGATGCTCTCGATAATATTTGTCAACCAGATATCGTTTGTCGGGAGCTTACAAAAGTATTCCCAGCATGGAAAGCGGAATATTACACTAAATACATCTGCGGCAGTACTGAAGATCTGCTCAATGAGTCAGAGGCATGCCGAAGAATTTTCTACGTCTTAGTTCTCATCGGCAAGGTTGCAAAGCTCCCAAGTTTTGCAGATGCCGGACTCAAAGATAAACATCTTCCCTTTCTTTGGGTGGATAATGATTCGAGGAGAGATCTTCATAGCCCGTCATCAAGCTATGGGAATAGCCCGCTTCCCTGCTTTGGGAAAAATGACGTGGCCGTTATGAAACCATTTTATCAATGGCAGTGGCAAATGTTGGTCCCATTCATTGCTAGAGACTCCGACAATGAGGTCAAAGAATATCAGCTCCATCGGGATACCATTATGCCCTGGACGGCATTTGCGGGGTGAGAAAAGGAAAGTGGATTTAGCCAGGTGCGCCGTGTAGAGATTCACAAAGCTCACCACACATTTGTAAGAATTATATGAATCTATTGCGAAGAAATAGCTAATCTATAGTCTTACGATAGCACAAACACAAGAGCTTTGCACTCAAAACACTCCACCAAAATAATCCTGTCAGAGCAGCTCAGGAGTTCCAATCAGAACTATACGTCTTCATGAAGATGAAGCCAGAAAAGCATCTCCTCGAGCTTTGCGCTACATTCAAGGCAGAGAATGAAGAGGTCGAGCATGAGTATTCATTCTTGTTTCCTTGGGCAGACGGGGGAAGTTTAGAGAGGCTATGGTCAAAGCAGCCTCCCGCCATGGTCCCGGGAAGAAAAGTGACGCCACGACTTTTTTTAAACTGGATTGCTGAACAGTGCCACGGGCTAGCCTCGGCACTGAGAAACATCCACGATCTACGTTTGCAGGCTCTGAAAAGGACGAGGCTGGAGGACCGCAAACGAGAAGACGACAAAGAATACTATGGAATTCATGGCGACATCAAGCCTGAGAATATTTTGCACTTTAGCCAATTAGAGACCGAGAGTCCAACGGGTTTAGGTGTTCTCAAAATCGCAGATTTTGGCCTCACCGAATTTCATACACTCCGCTCTCGAACACGAGAAGCTGCGGACTGGAATATGCCAACCCCAGCCCCTACCCACAGGGCACCAGAGTTGGTTGTTCCGGGGGAGTATTTCTCCAGAAAAGCCGATGTCTGGTCTCTGGGATGTGTCTTTTCTCAATTTATCCCATGGGCGGTTCTAGGCGTTTCGAGCGTGCGTGAGTTTGATGAACGCCGAAAGCTAGAACGGGACTATGATCATAAAAAGAATGCGGAGAAATTCAAGTCTGATGCATTCTTCAGAGCGGAATATTTAGCCGATGGTTTGGTGAAAACGTCGTTGAAGGAGGAAACTAAAAAGGCAAGCTATTTTAATTTACTTTTATTCCCAACCCACAAGTTGGTTCCTCGAATACCTATCATGCTGATCATAACCGGCGTAGTGGCTTGACCATCTATACCCAAAGATCCAGAAGGGTGACGAGCACAACTTTGTCACCGACTTTCTAGACCTTATTACAAATGAAATGCTCGAGAACGAGAGGGAGAAGCGGATTGGCTGCGAGGATATCGTCAGAAAACTTGCCAATTTTGTAGCCAAATCTAGTATGGGTTCTCCAGATGACCCATACTGGAACCCGCTCCTTCCATCCTTCATTCAGCATGAATCAATGGGAGTCAATTCTGCGGTGAGTCTTCCTGAGGTTAAGCTAAATGACGAACTTCTTACCGAGGAACCCAATGCGAAACGCACAAAAAGGAATCGTTCTACGAGACAAAGGGTGTCTTTTAAATCCAATTCGCCAGGCAATGGATTGAAACGGTGAAAGGTATTAATGGGAAAATAAAGGTGTAATCAAATACCTGCCTAACTTCGTTGCTGAATCGAGTTATAAAGAGAAGCCTGGTTGCAATTGAAAGGGTGTCTGGGCTTCCGCAATATTTACCAAGCCTTTATTGGTAAAAGACTATTATTGACACTGAGGTTATCGTATCAATAGTCGCTTCGCGGTGAAAGTTCGCTGTCATCGATGCATCACTCGTTCCCGGATGTAATAGATTATAGCTAAGGAAGAGAGCAACACAATTCATCTACTGTGTTTAAATTACACCACGTCCTTGAATTTACATTCCCCGGCCTGTGCAACTATTCCCCAACTCATCGATCATATTGAGC
Source organism: Calonectria multiphialidica (assembly GCA_020623665.1). Taxonomy (NCBI): domain Eukaryota; kingdom Fungi; phylum Ascomycota; class Sordariomycetes; order Hypocreales; family Nectriaceae; genus Calonectria; species Calonectria multiphialidica. The sequence goes on from JAHVYC010000026.1 coordinate 17,496, forward strand.
CAAGCTTGCGTCATTGATCAGCTGAATACCCTTCTCTCTCCAGTTATCCAACTCAACAGAGCTCGTCACATTTCCATTGTACAAGAAGTTCTTCGCCTTTGCTCCTGTCGTATACTTTGGCCATGTTGGAACCGCTTTTCCCAGGCTCGGCATCGAATTCTCTCGCCCCTTCCAGCCATTAGGATCTCCTGTGGCGACGAATTTGGCCCAATCGCCAGACACGAGTCTTGCTAAATCCGTGTACGACTCTGCAAGACCCTGGAACGGAGGTGTACGAACTGGCAAATACCCAACACCTTCAAGGTTAATCATCGCAAAGGCCACTTCTACAAAATGAGTGGCACCATCTAGGTAAGTCGCCCATGAGGGAATAGCGTTGAACCGGTAAGAGTAAGTTGGAAGGTTATTCTTAGCCCAGGTCTGAGCAGCCAACCGACGAGGAGCCACCATGGTTCTATCACCATAGTACGTAGCAACACGTCGATACTGAGCTCCATAGCTGCTAGGCGGAACCCAGTTAATGTCTAAATTTGGCAGAATTGCCTCTTTGGACTTTTCAGGATAGGCTTCCAGGATCTTCTTGGAGAATGAAGCATCCAAAGAAGTCTCTAGGTTCTGGAGAAACTCCTCGGTGGTATTGATCCCCTTGGGTGAGAACGATGTGCCCTCGTCAGTGTTGGCCCCAATGATTATGGGCACCTTGACAAAACTCCCATCGGAAAGCTGCTGAGAAGAATGACGTGCAATCAGGTCTCCGTCGATTTTTGGTACCCATGATCCGGACAGCGCAGTCGTATTGATGACAGCATTGAGTGACTCGTAAGATAGACCCCTAAGGCAGTCCAGCGCACTTGAAGCGGCATCGCAGCCCGTCTGTCGAACAAGAGAACTATACAAGTCGTCTGCAAGATCTGACTCGCTACTCAAAGCGACAGGACCGCCACTCTCCATGATGGCACTGCGGAAGAGGCCGTCGTCTCGGCCATTATAGGCAAGGATCTGGGCTCCAACTGAGCCGCCGCCAGCGCTTTGTCCCCAAATTGTAACCTTATTCGGGTCGCCGCCAAAAGCCCCGATGTTCTCTTGTACCCAATGCAACGAGAGGCGCTGGTCTCGAAAGCCCATGTTGGAATCGCCGCTCTCGAAAAACTCTTTCGAGTTGAGGAAACCCCAAGCACTGAGTCGATAGTTGATGCTTACGCCAATGATGGGGTGGCCAATTTGAATCGAGCGATCCACGATGAAGGACAGGTTGTAGCGCAAGTCTGAGCCGCCGCCTTGGGTGAAGCCGCCGCCATGGATCCAAAGGGCCACTGGGAGTTTTTGGCCTTCGTATCCGGAGGGCCTAATTACGTTAAGATAGAGGCAGTCCTATCTTCAGTGAGCTAATATCCCGCCGTAATATCTCGTAAGCAACATACCTCACTAACTTCATAGCCAAACTGTGCCGCCTGTTTTCTTTCTTAGCCTTGGCTTGTCTTCTCAGTCACCGAGATCTCACTGCTTACGCCATAACCCACGCACTCCGGCGACAGCTCGTGTGCCTTTCGCGTACCCGACCATGACTCGTTTAAAGACCGAGGGTTCCGGAAGCGCAGATCTCCAGTTGGAGGAAGAGCATAAGGAATTCCGAGAAAGAAGTCTTGGTCATATCCAATTGAGTGAACACCCTCGTAGGTACCGTTCTTTACATTGACATATGGGGTCTTATCCGAGCTTGGTTGCACCCGATCGGTTGGAGCCGACAGTGCAGCCAGGCTCAAAAGCGACGTTGTCAAGAGATGAAGCAACATGGTTTCCCGGTCGGTGATTCACAAGTCCCTTCGCTCGTACAGTGTTCTCCATCTCAGCCCCGGCCTTTATACGAATGGAGTTCATCATCTTCTGATAATTCTTTTCCCGGTTGCTAGTATCGGCCATTCGGCTGCCGGAGCTCCTCCCGACTCTAGTTTAGCCATACCATTTCCTACTTAAAGCGGATGACTAGAGACGGATGTCGTAAGATGAAGGATCGGCGAACAAGGTGAGATCTGGGGAAAAACGCGGGGTTGGCATGGGGAAAAGAACCGAGGTTTGGTGAGTGGCATCGTCTGTGGGGACACTGGCAAAACAATCTTCCTTAGCCAAATGATGGAATTATACGAGGAAATGAGACCAGAAATTTTAATTAATTAGAGCTTGACGAATGATGTTTTACATAATATCAGGCCGCAAACCCGCAAAAGTTGGCGCGCCATCAATTATAGATAAAGTCACCCGCCCCCAATCTCTCGCGGCTTGGAGTAAAGAACCATGAGGCGAAAAACATCATTGCGTCCGTCCAACAGAAGTTGGACAATTACTCCCCAGGACTTGGCATTCTTCTGCTGGGAATCGCTTTTCTTCCATATTGGAGTAAGTGGGATGTGCATCATCCCAATTCCAGAATAACAATATTCTCGTGCCCTACTTTTCTGTATCGCACCGCGACCATAAAGTCCCAATGTGACAAGAAGCCTAAATTATATGATTGACGCTTAAAATAGCCAATAATGGCCAAGGTCTCGCCGTATAGTCTAGAGAATCATTCGCCAGGCTACAAATGCCGCATGTCGGTAACTTCGGCGTGTTAACCGATTGGTGTTTCCCCATACAGTAAGAAGGACCACTAGAGCAGGGTCAAGGTGAGAAACCCACCTGTCACGTCCAGGTTCACGGACCAGTCGCTGGGGAAATATGGAGCCAAAGCTGGGTGAATATCGGCCATTTCGCATCGTCGCATCGAGAATACTCCGACCTTACTGCGTCGGGTCCGAGGGTCGGCATCCTATTGGAAGAGAAGGGAGGTGAGATCATGAGAGGCTAGGTGTCAAATGCATTTATGGTTTAGTGCCCGTCTTAGGCAATCATGTCTTTGCGTCAATAGTGATTATAAATTGGAGGTGAATGGGTGTGGGGAACACCTGCTCATATGAGCGAGGAGAAATAAAAAGGGCTACAACGCCCATAGTTGATCGAAATGGACATTGCTTATACAGTAAAATAAAGAAGCTAAACAAGATGAACAAGACAGTAGTTCGACGCCAGGTGTCCGCGGTCGAGTCTTTGACCAAGCTCCAGGAGGCTATCCAGAACCCAGGAGAGCCCGTGCCCATTCCTTACCCATCATCGGATGTAGGTTGTGCCTCACCACATTTCGAAACGTTTTCTCTAACTCTAGTAAATTATCTAGGTCAACGAGCTCAAAGTCAATGGAGACAGCTTCACCTTTGACTCGTTTACCAGCGAGGATGCCTTGGTCCTGGGAAACCTACTCCACGCTCGCCTCCTGCCCCACGCCAAGGAGCAGCCAGCTATTATTTCAGTTGCCCTGGCGCACTCACAAGAAGTCTTCCGAACTGTGACAGGCCCAGGCACCGTCCCGGAGAATGATAGCTGGGTGCGACGCAAGAGAAACGCAGTCGTCCGATTCGGCCGCAGCTCGTGGCACCTGCATTGCATGTTCGATGCCGACGAGGACAAATTCTACTCCATTTTCGCCATCGGCCCCGAAAAGAGGGGCGACTATGCAATCCATGGCGGTGGAGTGCCCATCTATGTCAAGGGAGTGGAGGGAGTTGTGGGCACCGTCATCGTCAGCGGCTTGAAGCAGGAGGAAGATCACGGCGTAATCATCGATGTGATCAAGGAGAACTGGAAATAATGGTCACAGTCGGCAGAAAGCGCATTGTGATTGATGAACGATTATTTAATGATAAACCCTCTTCTATTTATCCGAACTCCATACTTGTCGTCCTTCGAACCAAGTTTCTTGTATCTTTGCCTCCAAAAGCCTAGACGCCTCCCAAGACATATCAACCACCACAAAGTCGGCCAACTTTCCTGCCTCCAGTGTTCCCACTCTGTCCTCTGCAAAGACACTGGCCGCCGCGCCAGCAGTCGCTCCAACAACTGCTTCGCACACACCCAGTCGGAAATGCTCATTAACTATCACCTCATACTCCGGCTCCTTGATCGATCGCCTCGTCGTCGCAATATAAAAGTTCTTAAAAGGGTCCCATGGTGCAGTTGGGCTGTCGCTTCCCAGTGCCATCAAGGCACCAGCATCGGCAAACTCGCGATACGCAAAGGCGCGCCCGCACCTTTCCTCCCCAAGAAGCCGAGGCCACTCCTTCAGCACGGCCGGGTCCGCGTGGATAGGCTGCACTGATGCCGTCAGCCCCAACTCTCCAAGCCTCTTTGCGTCCTCGGGTGAGGCCAGTTCCAAGTGCTCGATTCGGTGTCGACCGCCGGGGGTTGCATGCTTCTCCAGTACATCGACAGCCATCTTGACGGCTCCATCGCCAATAGCGTGCAAGGCAATCTGCAGCCCGGATGCACTGGCCTCCTTAATAACCGGCTCCAGTGCCTCCTGTGTCCATAGCGGGGGTGGCGATCCAATTGATGTTGCATACGGCTCCGATAAATAGGCAGTGCAGGCATCGATGACACCATCGCACATGATCTTAATACCCGCAATTCGCAAGTCTGGCGATGTGCTGGCGTTAAATTTGGCGTTAAGCTCGGCCGCTCGTCTAACCTGCTTCAACCGAGATTCTGCGTCATCGGAAGGCTTGATAAGCCAATAGGCCGCAATGCGCATCGATAAGTCAGGTTTCGTCTTTTGGAGCGTCACAAGCGCGTCCCAAGCGGCCTCGTCCATAGCCATCTCAACGAGTCCCGTGAATCCAGATGCATTGTAAACGTCAACAGCCGCCGTAATGGCTTCAATTCTGTCCTCCATCGAAGCAACCGATCCCAAATGCGGCCAGATGATGGCGATGTTGGCGCCCTCGGCGAGAATTCCCGTTGGTTTGCCATTTTCGTCGCGAGAAATGGTGCCTCCTGCAGGATCGGGGAGGTTCTGAGCATCCAACTCAATGAGCGCGGCCGTGCTGCACCATGTTGAGTGCAAGTGTCTATCCTCGATAAAAATAGGCCGGGGGTCAATATCGTCGAGCATCGTGGCCAGCGCACCGTCAGGGGTCATTGTACGGACCCACCCCTTGCACAAAATGCGCGGGACATCCGGATTAGCGACAGCATAGGACTTGATGGTGCTTTTGATGTCAGCTAAAGACGTGCAGTGGCCCAGATCGACTTTTCGGAGCGCCTGTCCCAACAGCAGGAGGTGCATGTGGCCATCGACAAAGCCGGGAAGCACAGTACGTCCGTTCAAGTCCACTTTTCGGGGGCTGGAGTCAAGGCTACTGGCCTTGGAGCTGATCTCGTCCCGTGTTCCAATAGCCGTTATGATACCATTCTGGACGAGCATGCTGTCGGCAAAAGTCGGTTGGCCATGAAGACCGGGTTCGGTTTTGGATAAAATAGATCCATTGCTTAACCAGACGGCACCTAGTTCGGTTGTTGTACCTGTGTCCTCACTCATCTTGTCACCCAGTAAGTGTCCAGCTCCAACAAAGACCAACAATCAATTCCGAGGTATCTTGGAGGTTCGAAAAGAAACAATACTAAACCAAACTTGAAGGTTCAACAAAACAAGCATTAAAATTCGAGGGCATGCCTGCAGATATTTATTATTCTTACTTGACCTTATCTAGCCGAATCGTGTATAGGGTAAGTGGTCGCCTCGACCTACCATCCCAAGACGACATGGCTCGAGCTTCCTGCATTCCAATCAATCTTGGTGTTGTCAATTGCGCTCGTGTGATGTTCACGTAACGAATTTGCGCAAAGGGCGTGTCTACGAGACATGTTTAGAGGACCCAAATCTGTGGATTATTCCAACGTTGATGCCAAGCCACATCGCAACGAGCTTCTGGAGATCTAATTCGCTGACTGTCTCATCGGCAAAGTTCATGCACGCCCTGCTGTGACATGCATTGCAGCTCATATACAATTACAGTTAAATGATCCAATCACAAATAATCTTCATCTGTAGTTCAATGATACAGATGCCCAAACATCCACCAAAGAGTCATTCATTGAGCTATTTTTCGTGACATAACAGTAACCCGGGAGGGAATGTGGAGCCGGCGAACTGGGAAGGAATGTAGAGCCGAAGGAATGCGGGGTTGATACAGACAATCTCTGCACTGATTGGTGGTTGGAGTTACTAAACCGAAAGCAGTTGGACCACCAAGTTAGCCTTGCTACTACACCCAAGTCAATCTGACCAAGCGTGTGACAATTTGCCTGAAGAGATCATGTAGTTGGATTGGTATGGAAAATATTTGATGGATCACAACTAAGAATCATGAAAACATTATATAAAAGCCCCAAGATGCACTCCAACCGTCGAGACAATACCTGCTGCAGTCCACGATCTCATCAGACTTAGATTCTCTCCTTGGAAATTCGAATCTCTCCAGCTATTCGGAACGGCTTTTCGAAGCAGTCGATCAAGATGAAGTACGCACGCATGCCTATCGAGATTGAGTCTCCTGAGGAGTACGGATACGAAAAGATCAAGTACAACCTCTCCGAGAGCTCCATCACGGACCAGAGCCTCCAATCTCTTGGCTTGCAAATCCCCAACCTCACCCTGCTGTATAATGAACACCGCGGTAGCTCTGAGTTAAGGAAGCTCATTGCAGATGAAGCCGGGCTCGACAAGGATGATGTTCTGATCACTCCTGGAGCCGCCGGCGCCCTCTTCATCATCTCCACTTCGCAGCTGACTTCGAAGGATCATTTGGTGGTTGTCAGACCAAACTACGCCACCAACCTGGAGACGCCCAAGGCCATAGGCGCTGAGATCAGCTATGTCGATCTCAAGTTTGAGTCTGGCTTCCAGCCCGATCTCTCCTTTGTCGAGGCAGCCATTAAGCCCAACACCAAGATTGTTTCCGTTACTTGCCCCCACAATCCTACCGGCACGGTCTTGTCCAGGGAGTCACTGGATAAGCTCGTCTCCATTACCAAGGAAAAGAACTGCATTTTGCTGGTTGACGAGACTTACCGAGATGTCGACTATGGGACCAAGCTTCCCGTTGCTGCCTCTCTTGGCGATCACGTGCTGAGTGTCAGTTCGCTCTCCAAGTCGTATGGAGTGCCCGGAATTCGCCTGGGCTGGGTTGTTACTCAGAATAAGCGACTCCAAGAGACTTTCCTTGCCGCCAAGGAGCAAATCTGCATCAGCGGCAGTGTCACTGATGAGTGGGTTGCGGAGCAAATTTTGTCTCGGAAGGGTGAGATCCTCACCGCCACGAACGAGGAGATGAAGGCTCGACTTGAGATTGTCAGTGACTGGATCGCGAAGGAACCTCTTCTGGAATGGGTCAAGCCATCAGGCGGCGTGGTCTGCTTTCCTCGAATGAAGTCAGAACCCGCAGGAGGCTTTGATGCCTTCTACGACAGGCTACTCAAGAAGTATCACACATATGTTGGGCCTGGCCATTGGTTTGAGATGCCTGACGCGCATTTTAGAATCGGATTCGGGTGGCCAACTATTGAGGAGCTGAAGGCTGGATTGGCCGCGATTTCACTAGCTTTGAGAGACGAGTAGGCCCAGAAAACAATTTCCATGTGCGGGAGTATGGGTAGAGGAGACTAGTTGAGTTGACTGATCTATATCAATAAAATTTGGTTACTGGATCCCTCAGCTGGCTAAGTGTTTTATTTGTCGAGAGATGGGCCCATGAGTGACCGAAACGTTAAACTATGCCAGTTTTCTAGCCATTGGCTTTCTCGCGTAAATGCCTGAACTATTTTGGTTATTATAAATTGGGCTAATAGGGCAAAGATTGTAGCAATGGATGATCCGCCAATCATATCAAAAGAGCGCAAATGTTCATATCTACCATGGCGCGCCTCGGACACCATATTTCGTTTGGCGACAGTTCCCGACGCTGCCAGCAGTGCTTGATTATGCGGAACACTGTGTCGCAGTTTCCAAATTTAGATCCTGGTTGGCTTTGTATGTCTTGAAATATGCCCTCGAAAAATGGTTGCTGGTCTGTTTGTGCCGCTACTCCAACAATACATAGGGGCCACGGAAGGCCGCGTAGCGATAACCCGGTCGGCATCTGACCGATGGCCTCTATGGCGTTTGAAATGGCATCGTGGATATTTCGGGACCTGGTTTCGGAGTCTCCAACCATACAACACAGTTGCACCAAAAGAGCCGTCGCGTATATGCGTGTAACGGGAAGGCTGTTGCGATTGGAATCGGACTAAGACAATCGTTAGCCCAGTGAAAAGAAGGAAACTGCTGTGAGTTGAACCTTTTCGTCCAGGCCCATCATGTCAAGGCCCAGCAGTATTTGTTCCTCAAGTTCTTCGACTTGGGACAAGAGCGACTCTGGGGACGTATCTTCAATATTTGAGTCAATCACTGCAGCATCACCCATGGCGCTCATAACCCAATTCTGGCATCCCATCACACTGGGCATGTCCACGCCAGGTCGACTCAGCCATTCACGGTAGGCTATCGTGGGTGCGGTCCCCGTTGACACACAAGCAAGAATATCAAACCACAGCATTTCGGCAACGAGAAATCTTTGGGCGGTATTTATGCCCTGGAGAAGCTCAAAGTCTGCATCCTCGGGCTGCTTTGGCGAAGCGTCCAATTCCAGTCCAGTTAGTTCACACACGACCGAACCAAGGGCCTTGAGGTGGTGCTCCCAGTCGCTCAAGCCCCCTTGAAATATCTATGGGCTCATTAGACACGACTTGGAAGTGCGAACAAAAAATTGGAATTTGCCCTACTTGAAAACTGATCAAAGTCAGGGTGCAGGCTACAAACTCCACCCAGTCCTCTGGATGATCGACGAACCCACCCGCCGGTCTGCGCGACAAGGCTAGCCGTAATTCCTTCAAGGCCTTTGTGTGATGATATAATAACTGCTCCTCATGATTACTCTTCTGGAAGGGCGAGGACACGTGCTGGTGGAGGGCAGCGAGGGTAAGTGCTGCGTGGCGTAACGGTGCACTCTTCATCAGAAGCCAGAGCAGCCAACCCCGGCCTCCGCGGTCTGGGTCATCGACATAGTATGGGTATTGTCGCGGGAAGACATAGTCGAGGTAATAGACAAAATTCTTAGCCTCTTTGAAAGAAGGATTCTGGATTGCGGCAATGGATGGTGGTTGACTTTTTGGGCTTGTCCTCTTGGGCGTCCTGGGTGATGCACGCGACAAAGGCCGATCCGCACCAGCCAACGGAGTCCTGGCGGGTGCCAGGGGGCGCTTCCGCCGCTTTTTCTGCCGGAAATTCTCCTTTACAGCGCGCTTGATACTCTGCAGCTCCAATTGGAGGAGCCTCTCGTCCGTCATCCATTCGGGCGGGCTTTGGCTGTAGCCGTGGCATGGAATGTGCCGGCTCGCGCACTCGTGGCACTCTGGGCGCGCCTCGTCGCACTTGCGGTGCCGCATTCGACACGTCCAGCAACCCTGACACGCGCGACTGAACCCTCGTGGCATTTTTTCGTCTTGTTACACTTCTGCTGTCTGTTGAGAGTTTCACGTGAGACGTGGGCCTGCTTTGTGCGGGGAAAATACAGAAGCAATTGGGGCCGCCGGTCGAGTCGATGGGCGGATACAAGCGGCTTTCACGTGGAGAAAAGCAACTAACTAGGCCTGAAAGAATTTCGGTTCTCCGCAGTGAAGATGGCGCGCGTCGTATCAACAATTCGTTGTGAGAACTATCCATGTAGCCGGCGGGCAGTATGCTTAAATTATCTGATGATTAGATGTCTAAACCAATTGTACAATACACTAACCTTGCCAAGCGGCGGAGTACGCAGTTGAGAAACGAGTCAATTTGACTTGGGCGATTAGGTATTCTATGAAAGGAAAACAACCATGCAAGCAGATGCGCACCCTTGCCAGGCTGAAAAGGGTGACCGCGGTCCCCCTACGACCCCTGGTCGGCGGCTCCCAGCCGCATTGGTCGACGCATGTACCCCAAAATGATTCGGGGTCGAGTTCCTAATCACCAACTGCCATAGTAGCTTCCGAGTTTTGACGCAGCCCTCATATTCATACTGCAGTGATTCGTAACTCAGTATCTTGTCTGCATTTGGGGATAGTACCGGGGCGCAGTCTACCACCAGGTAAACCGCACATATCGGTTGTCCATAACCTGATCTTCATTTGGCCTTTTATTTCTTTTTATCGAAGTAGTGCCTCCAGTGGCCGCTTGTCGTCTAATTAGATTCTCATCTCTTAGCTTTCTTTCTTTGTTTTTCGCCCACTCTCGGATTCATCAGAATACACCATGATGCCTTTTGTCCAAGAGAGATTGCATACCCATCGACAGCATTTCCAAAGCACTGGTTTGGAGATTACTTGTCAAGTGGAGGGAGAGTGGGGACACGTCGTATGCTAGATTTGTGCAATTTAAGATCTGGTGGGTTAGGCGGGACGGGAGATAGGGTAGGCCTGGGGGCCAGCTGACCCGCCGCGGCCAAGAATCTACTGATCCCCAAGTTTCACGTCTCACGGATATGAAATTGTAAAAGAGATTACTCTCACGCGATGGATGGTTTGCACAGTTTATGCGGGGGGTTCTTGGGCACAAGTGTCGTACACACGGTGGTATGGGTGAGTCTATGACATCTGCGTGGATGTCATATGAGGTAACGACTTGGTGGCTTTCCTCAGTGGCAAACAGTCCACCTGTACAAAGCTGTCACAAAACCACCAAACTTTTCATCCACGAGCATCTGCGAGGGGAGACTTAACATGTTACCCAAAAACTCTCAACCTTTGGAGTGTGATGTGCGTTGCTGTCGTACCCAACGACATGGCGGCAGGGGAAGCTTCAAAACGCTGGGTTTTAGTGCGGGGGAATAGGTGAGAACTGACATCGTATTCAAGATAAGGGAATGGATCAGAGTGTAAAACCTTTGTTACATTACTCAGCGGAGGGTTCAAGGCGAATTACGGGTGCCATATACGGCATTGTCAGCAATTGATGCATGGGATGTTCTTTTGTCTTTCTTGTTATCAGGCGCCCCATCTTCGCGCCATTGGCCATAGCCCACACAACCAGCACCACATTTAACAGCTGCAGCCCAGAGTGGCCAGTTCATTTCCATTGGCCCCCGACGTCATCGCCCATCAAAATGTCATGATCCACACGCTCTCAACCCCAAGCCAAGTGCTGGCATTCCCCAAAGTCATCCGTTGCTAGGCGAGCGCATCCCTGCGGAATCTCCACTCCAACCCCTATATCGGTCGCCGGCGGGAGCTTCGGGGGCGGGGGCGGGACCCAATTCGCAGCCTCCACTCTCGCCGCCGGGCAGGTCCCACGTCGTGAAGGGTCCCAGTACCGCCGAGAGTAGCCGACTGGACTGGCTCGAGCGCCTTCACAATTGTCACAATTTCTCACCAATGCCGCGTCCGTGCTGCCGGACGCTCGCTGCTAATTGCCTCGCTCCCTTCGGCTGTTCCGACCATCTCGCCCGATCCGAGACGATGGCGTGGCGGATCAATGGTGCAAAGCAAGCACTCTCTTCAGAAGAGCATGTCTGCAAGCTGGGAAAATGCACCGTCATATTGGAACGTTTTGTGATGTACAAGTGAGCCCACAGGGCGCGCGAATGTAACCTAATTAGGTAAGCCAGACATCTTCACCAACACCCCGAACGTAGGAAGAGGCTCAAGAAAGTCGACCAGAACCTGCCACCAAAGATTACACGTAACAACACCGAGAACCCGAGCACAATTACGCCAAGGAATTACACATTTAAGCTCCTGACATAAATGATTAACAATTCCAAACACCTCGGCCACTAGCACAAGCAAAAGACCCCGGCAGCTTGGGCCGCCGGGGAAAGTTGACCTGGCATCATGATCGGATTCTTACGTACAACAATGGCATCGTGCTCCACCCCCGACATGGGGAATCTCCATACTCCCTCCGCTTGGCGCAAGCCGGATTCATATAAAAAAACGCTCAGAGGGTTGGCGAGATACAGTTTTGCTCAAAAAATCCCCAGAGGTTTCAACACCTTCGTGCTCTCTCCCCCTTGCGCCCCTTTCAACCCAAAGCCCTTAAGAAAATATAGTTTTCAATATGATAAATAGCAAACCCGATTCCAAGTCACCGTCCGTGTCCGGCCCAGAAAGTGGCCAAGAGCTCGATCCCGACCAAATAGCACAAGTCACCAGAAATTACGACCAGGCCGTCGGGACCGTCACCGACTTTGAGAAACAGAAAACCGCAGAAGGAGAAGCCCGTTTCCGCCGCCTGGGTTGGAAGCGATTGACCGTTATTCTTGTGGTTGAAGCCATCGGTCTCGGCACCTTCAGTCTCCCTGCCGCTTTTGCCACCCTCGGCGTTGTTGCGGGAACCTTTTGCTGTATTGCTCTTGGTCTCCTGGCCATCTATACTGGATATGTTGTCGGCAAGGTCTCCGTCGTGTATCCAGCCGTCAACCACTATGGTGACATTGGCGGGCTTCTCATGGGTCGGTTCGGCGAAGAACTATTCGGCGGTCTTTACGTTCTCCAGCTCATTCTGATGACATCGTCCTTTATGCTCACAGGAACCATCGCCTTCAATGTGCTGAGTGACTACGGGACTTGTGGTCTCGTCTTCAGCGTCGTCTCCGGTATCCTTCTGTTTATCTTGGCCATCATGCCCTCTTTCACTGAAGCTGCCATCCTGGGTTACATCGACCTGTTCTCGGTGGTTTCAGCTTTGGGAATCACCATCATCGCCAGTGGTATCGAAGCCTCAAACTCTCCTGGGGGGGTATCTGGCGTGAACTGGTCAGCGTGGCCGGACCCGGATGCTACCTTCAAGGACGGAATGGTGGCCATTTGCAATATGCTCTTCGCCTACTGCTTCGCCATGTTTTTGAGCCCCTTCATGTCTGAGATGCACACCCCGACAGATTATATGAAGTCGGTCTGGACCCTGGGAATCATCGAAATCTTCGTTTACACGGTCACCGGAGTACTCATCTATGTCTTTGTTGGAAAGGATGTCCAGAGCCCATCCCTTCTCTCTCTCAGTAGCCTTTTGTCCAAGATCGCATTCGGCATTGCGCTTCCCATCATCTTTATCTCCGGCGCCATCGGAAATACAGTCACCGCTCGATACGTCCACCTTCGGATGTACAAGAATTCCATTGTCCGTTTCATCAACACCCCGAAGGGCTGGGTTACCTGGCTGCTCGTCCTGGCCGCCATTACCATTGTATCGTGGATTATCGGTGAAGGCATTCCGATTTTCAATGACCTGCTTGCTCTCAGTTCAGCTCTATTCATCTCCGGATTCGTCTTGTACTTCCCATCCGTCATGTGGTACAAACTGCTCTGCAAAGGTCATTGGTACGACAGGGAAAATCTATTCCACGCAATTGTCAACCTGTTTTGCTTTGCCCTGGGTCTCCTGATTCTAGTTGCAGGAACGTGGGCCAGTGTTAAAGATATCGTAAGTCATACCTGGGTCGTTAAATGTTGGGTTTTTCGATGCTAATAATGTCGCAGCAACATCATTATGCCATTGGCTCGATACGGTCCCCGTTCTCCTGCGAAGCGTAGAGATAAATAGGCGCATGCCCGGCAGAAGATTGCGAGGCGAAATGTATATATAGATGGTTTTTGAAACCATTACGAGTGCCAACTAGTATATATGAAATCTGAATTTTTGACCTTAATTGCAAGAACGGATTCCTGTCATGATTTATGGCATTTTAGTTTTAGACACGCTTTCTCATTCTCTACAGAAACACTGATACGAAAATTTTGCCTTGGCGGAGTCGCACCTGCTTGTCTCAGGCTTCCGCCTAATATCTGGCGGGTCATTACTAGAAGCTGTATTTCTTATCGGTGCCAGCAACGGTCCTGTAGCCGTTGCACCAAAGCGCTGCTAAGCCTTGCGGTGTTTTGTAGTGACTAGATGCTACCTGACATGATGAGAGATGAAGAAGCCTCACGAATACCCGCAAATTCCATCTCAGACGCGGCTACTCTTCGGCTGAGGCGGTGGCATCACGTTCCCAATCGTAATTTATCAGGGTAGCTTTACCAGTCCCGAATTAAGACTGCAAGTTAAATCTGACCTGACGGTGTGACCGAAATTTGTGCCATATTATAGTACTTATGTGACCACCCAATATGGATCTTACGGGATATGGCACTGCCGACACACTGGCTACTATTATTCACCTTCTTAGCATGACTGCGGTGATGGTTTCGTGTTGTGCATGTTGAACCTTTCGATAAAAGTCGGTGGGGCTGGCACGAACCTTGTTGTGCAGCTTTCATAGGCAGTAAGCAGATGGAAGGACAGGTTCATTGACAGCGCGTTGACATCTTCTGTGTTGGGTTTTAGTGAGGCGCATCTGAGAGGATGCGTAGAAGCGCGAAACTCTAAACCGTCTTAAGCCTTCTCTTTTGGAGATTTGTGGCACAATGGATCAATATTCTTCATAGCTCGTATATTCTCCCCGTCTACTATAAGTAGTCTATGACTGCCAGCACAGAACGACAAACAATTAGATTCATCAACACATTAAGTAAAGAGACCAATGCCAAAATGTGCGAATCAGTCCCATGGAGGTAGGGGAGCTCCCCGAAAGCGGAAAATTACCCTGTGCCTGTTTTTAATTTGCCATGGCACCTTCGGCTTTTTGTACTGTCGTTTGCAATTCTTTCCGTGTGGAACATTATGGTTGTTCTTTCGGTCAATTAGTCTGGATTTTGCTTTGGTACCCAAGCCTCTTTTAGCAAATGCCTTCCAAATATCGCAATGGTTCTCGCCACCAGTGAGGGCCGTGTCGGCGTCGAGGATAGCATCCCTCGCCTGGACCATGGTCGGGTTGCACGGTTGTCTGCATCGGTTATTATATTTCATGTGGATGTGTCGGGGCAAATATAAAAGACTTACAATGCCATAGCATCCATGACAAGTTTCATGGACAGAAACCTTCCATCCGTGGGGGCACCCCGGGAGTCGAAGAGTGGTGTTTGTCTATTATTCACCCCATGACTATCAATCAAGTTCCACATCATTTCAAACAGAACAGTGGCCCAATATGTTCCAACGGCATGTTGCTTAACTTTGCCCTTGTCGTAATCCCACATGTCATCAACGTCACTGTACTTCAGACCGTTTCTTTTCATGTTGGTACTGTATGGAAATTTTCGGATCCCTATGTTATTGTTCTCCACCCAGCCGGCCATGATTTTATCTGCTGAGCGATCGTCATTAGGCTTCGTAAAAATGGCAATGGCCATGAAGTCACTCCAGCCCTCACTCATGCCATCGGCTTCGTCGTCTTCTAAACAATGAGTGCTGAGAGGACCACCTGTAAGTCGGCCTGACACTGATACTTGTTAGACCTGGTGAACCGGGAGGGTAAAAGGGACGGAGATGATGAATTAAATCGAAAAACAGAGCAATAAACCACTTACATCCATGCGTGTATTCATGAATTACCACCCCGGCATCGAAAGAGGCGTCCCTATTGGCTTCAACAAAAATTCCCATTGCTAAAGTCGGGCTCCTGCCGTCGCGAGCATGGGTATATACTGCATTGTTGATTTCCGAAGGATCCTGAGCAAGTAGAATAACCTCGTCGTTTTCAAGGCCTCCTTTACCGTTGTTGTCTTTCTGGAAGTTCCCAGCTTTTTCGGTAAATCCGAGTTTGTAGAGAAGGTCGTGGTATTTGTTTACCGTGTAGAATAATTGTGTTACTGAGGCCGCGGCATAAGACGATGGGTCGGTATTTGAAGGAGAGTAGCTATAATCAAAACTATGATTGTGACGTGGTGATAGGAGAGGACCGTTTTTATCTTCATCGGTTCCAGTAAGAGCCACTAGAGCCCGGGCATTGTTGCCTACTGTGGTATTGTATTCGTTTGAAACCCAACTGTATGGCGATGCCTTATCATCTGAAGGATTTTCAACGGTTTCTCGACTGCCAGATGCTGGGTCTTGAACTCCCCAAGGACTAGAGAAAGAAGGTTAGTTAGGAACGGCTTCTTTAAAATGATTTTCTGCAGCAGTATGAGTGCAATCCAAAGGCGGGGGGCTTGGGTCCTCCAAAGACCGGGATCAAGAAAAACACGATACAGGCACAAGAGACTGGATAGAAGACTTGGAATTTTCACGTACTAGACTTTGAAACTCTCTAAATGCGACCGATGGCTCGAAAAACGAAGAACATCCCTATTGTTTTTGGCATCAATGTAGATGGTCCATGCGTCATAGTGAACGTCGAGAAAGACTTCCCAGGCATCAATAAAAGTGCCATCACCCTTCGGAAAAGCGACAAGTTCAGCCTCAGGATCCGTTCGGGTGCCTTCGCTACCGGTTATTGTGTAGTGGTGTCGAGTTAGTCCATCTAGACTCGGCTTTGCCCTTGCATTCTCCAATTTCACTGGAGCGTCAAATGCAAACACTGCACCTTTTAGAGCGGCGACGGGGTCGGGGTCGCTTCTGGATACCAAACCCACGGATGGATATTCAATTTGGAAACCGTCAGTGTAGGAGAATATTTTCCCATCGGGAGAAAGCTAAATAGTTTGTTAGCGTGCACTGCATCAGAAAAGATTTCAACTTACGTTGACATTGAAGTACGAATCAATAGCACGCTTGCCAGTGCCAAGTATCTGATGGAAATAAACATGCGCAATGCCATTTGAGCCGATATAGTGATCCGGGATCACGGTGAACGAAGCTTTTGGTTCCATGAACCTCACAAAACTTTCGGCGACATCCACATACGCTTGACCATTTTTGTTTTGATTACCATTATGCGCTCCGAAGCCATCCTTCTCGTGGTTGCTCATTTTGTGATACGGGACATAGTGAGTAACCGGCCGCATAGGCCCTTTCTTCTTCCTGGGAATAGCAGGGCGTGTGTGGCGATTCATTGGCGTAAAAGGGACAAAGTCTCCTAAAGACTGGAGATCGTCACCCTGGGGGGACTCAGGATGAGCATAGATTCCCACCGATAGGGCAAGAATGCCCAGGAGAATGAACAGCCGCATGGTAGTTGGGTGGAGAGTGTGTGAGGTTTTCTCGAAAGTGAAATGCAGTTGCGCAGCTTCGATTAGAAAGGCCAGGTGTGCCTCAAGTGTTCAAGATTGGAAGAAGTTCTTTACGTGCCAACCGTCTTTATATATACTTGTTGATTCTCATCAAGGTCAATATTGATTTGTCTCCGAAATTCCAAACCAACCAATTAGCATCTGTTGACGCAGGCAACAATCTTATGGCTCGTTGTTGACCGGTAGTCTTCGGAGATGCATTCATCCTGACAAGCTTGACTACCCACAATGTACTTTGTTGACTCAAAAAGTGGCGTTGACCGGGTCATGAGCAAACTAAGCTTGGGATTTTACGGTCACTGTGAAGGCTAGGTGGGATCTTTCATTGTGCACATACACGCCATCTTGGCCTTGGTGCCGCAATTCAGTTTCCTTCTCACTGGAAATAGTATCCCCTACTTCAGAAGATGAATTAAATACGAGTCCGGAATTGTACACCGCCCAATAAAACATACACAGACACCCATATTAACTTTTTACTTACTGTCAAGTTTGAAAGAAATGTCACAACTACCAGGCTGCAGGAAAGGGCTCCAAACAAGTGAATCTGAGGAAACTGAACAGGCATCCATTGTCATGAAAGGTGTGTGGTTATCTCCGAATGTGCCAAGCCTCCACTTCAGTCCAGATTGAGAGATAAAGCTAATAGTAGACATTTTATCATGTGGATCGGGTGGCTATTAAGCTCGATTTAGCGACCATAATAATCTTATTAGGCCATAATAATTTACGGGTATTTGCTTGTACTTTACGGTATTGTAGGGTGGGATATGGAAGTGGAGGTCGAATTTTTATGATTTAAAAGCCTGGAGATCAGGTTCTTCAAACCATAGAGGTATCCAAATCGTAGCCCCAGTCAGCACAGTTAATTTACAATAAAGTTAACAATTAGGCTGCAATACTCAATAGCCTAGCAAAATCCAATATATCTATCTCCGAGAGTGGAGGTCGAATACAGCCCAAGAGATAAGGCCTGAAATGAAGCCGCGGGATCCTTCCAGATTGTGACTGGACATTGGAACACATTTTCATCGCAGACCCACCAATCCAGTATCGATGATTGAACAGAACATGGCAAGCGGGGAGCAGTGTTCTGTCTGTAACAGGTGGCTTGAAGCGGAATAATAGTCGGCGCGAAGGGACAGAACGAATTAGTCACGTGCGAGTTGCGCCTGTCGTCGCGTCTCCGCCCCGCCAACGCGTCGCTACCCTGAACACACGTGAAATCACCAACTCTGTCCCCGTGTCATGGCAATTTCTGAGGGTCCGTCTTTAACCAACTGGCAGTCAGTGTAATTAAATCTATTTTTCTATACATGGCCGCAAATTGGTAGTTTGTTCGAGTAGTGCTCGGTAAAAACTCGCCGATCCTCGCTTTTCACGCCGACCTTGATAAGCTTACATGGGCAAAAAGTCCCGATAGTGGGGTCTTGGACTGTGTTAAAGTATTCGCCGACTGAGGATGGTTCTAATGTTCAGGATGGTGTGACGTTAAATAACTTAAAACTCGTGTCGATCTTATTCCCAGTTTAACCTTACATAACCCGTACCCTTCTTTTTCGTGCATTGAAAACCCACTGCTACTGCTGCAGGTCATGTTTTAGGCCTTGGATGAATGGAACTCGTTGGATCTCGTCTGGTGCACGGCACCAAAGAGTTTGATCAAACAATTGGACAACCTGACACTGCCTCCCGTCATTTAAACTCACTCTTGCCTCTGCTGCGACAAGCGTTTTCAATATCCAACTTGCATTTTCTCTACTAAAAAAAGACACAATGGCGGCATCCCTAAGAGAGTTTAGCTACGAAGACGTAGCCAAGCACAACACCAAGAAGGACGTGTACCTTGTCGTCCATGACAAGGTTTACGACTGTACAGAATACATCGACGAGCATCCGTAAGTTTAGCCTTGCCATCTCGAGCTGCACCCTACAACCACGCATGGGTGCATCAATGCTCAGTACTTGCGCGTAACGCCTGGCCAGTGCTGATTTCTTCATTGCCGGCATATAGGGGAGGCGATGAAATCATAATGGAACTGGCGGGTCAGGACGCTACGGAGTCTTTCGAAGATGCTGGCCACAGTGACTTAGCACAGGAGGCGCTGACAGACTTATTTGTTGGCAACCTTGTGAAGGAGAAAGTACGTCACAATTGAAATCTTGTCCAAATTTTATTTGGAGATGTAAACTGATGAACTAACGTTTGCAGTGCCAGAACGCTACCGAAAAAACACCCGATGGGTGGCGAAAGGCCAAAATGAGGATTGGTTCGGCAGCCATCATTGTCGCCAGCAGCATTGTGGCATTCTGTGCCTTTCAGTTTTCTCACGGCTCACCATTGCTGCGATCTTTATGAAGGGTGGCATGGGCCGCGTAATAACAATTAGAACAAAAGTATCGTTGAATGCCATGAAGGAAGAGACATGGCTGTCAAACGACTGTGGAGAAGGTTTGACTAATGAGCGACTCGAAGAGCCTTAATAAATTGACATTGATGAATCAATCTTGTACCTTCCAAAGATTTTCATTTTTCCGATGGACGAAAAGATCATCTGGTCCAAGTTCTGAAAGCTGCTTGCTATTATCTGCAAGCTTTTAGATGTGAAGATATTGCTTTTGATTCCCATCACTTGGATTACTTTATCGTGAATGTCAAATGGACGAGTTCCAGTCCTAAATGGTTCTATGAAAGCTACTTCTTCATCTATCAACCCGATATGCCCATGCTAACCAATCACTTGAAGCATATTGGGTCATTCGGCCAGAATCAAAGCATAGTGAGATACCAAATAGTTCAGTTCAGCACTTTTATAATGGTATTGTGGACGGTGCCTAGTTTCTTATACCTATCCCAAGCTGAAACAACCTTGGGATCTTGATAAGCAGCAGTGAAGGCCTGAAAATAAAACGATTAGCAATAGTAATGAAACATTCATAGATCAACTCTCATACCTCAAGGCTTTCCCAGCTGACCATGCCAATGCCAACACGGGGTCCATCACCCGTGTTTCCACCACCAGTACCCTGCCTGCCAATGGCTGCCACAAAATCAAACCATGCAGATCTGGCATCTTCATCCTTGCTGCCGTTGTTCATAGCAAGTGTGGCGAATTGCACAAATGGCTGGTTTTTGTACTCACCATGAAATTCCCCAACATAAAACCTAGCAATGTTTTTCTCGTCTTCAGGCTTGCCGTATTTGACCTTGATGTCCTTGACGAATGCGGAATCTGAAAAAGCCGTTGCTTCATCGGCGGTCTCGAATGCTAACAAGGTATCAGGTGGGGCTCTAATTACGTTTATTGGGAGAGACTCAACTCACCAATCGACTGCAGGATATTGAAGCCGGATTGCTCAACACCATTCTCGAGGACGATTTGTCCAACGGACACACCGGCGACACCGGGCTGAGACTCGAGTTCGCTTTGGAATTTCGGCCATGATTCAAGGAACTTGTCCTTTTGGTCAGTGGGAATTTCAGAATAAATAATGGTCAGAAAAGGCATGTTGATGGTGGTTATTTTGCTGCAATAATGGAATTGAGGTGTTTGGTTCAAGGAAGGGTTCGATGATCGAGGGCGTGATTGACTTGGAGTAGATCTGCCTAGAAGTGGTATTTCGGGGACTCTATCTTATATACGTGTGGTGATTGCGTAGGCTGAGCCGGAGAATTCAAGGCTGACTATAGCATCTCCAAGCCCTGTGCTAGTGTACAGTGTATAAGCCGGCCCCGAAGTTGGAGACGGAGGCCGGACATATCTTTTTGCTCGGCAAATTGAGCTCGGTGATATAAATGCGCCCAGACGAATCGTCTACACGAGGGAGCCTATGGAAGACTTGCATTGAATCTGTGGTCGCTCAAAGGTGCTCCATGGTGGTGGCGACCTGAGACATGCCTACTAACCAATAACTTAAAATCTAGCCATACAGGATGGCGATTCAGGCGAGAGGGAGAGGCTTAGTGCCGGTTACTAGGACTAATTGAACTACAAAACTATGCACCGGGACCAATTTAATGCCGAAATATTATGCGTGGCGTCGGAAAGGGGCTCTCTGTTTCTTGAGGCCGATGTGATCGGTGGCCGCGGGGCGCGGGGTCCTTGGTCAGTGGGGAAGTTGTGTCCATGGCCGAAGGAAGTTGAAGACCAATGGCCAGCGTTTGTAAATACATTGGAAATGAGGAATTGAAAGTGCTTTATTGGGCAAACTATTGCGATTATGACATTACGTGTCTAGGGCTCCAATTGATTGGGCTTGATGTGCAGGCGCGATAACTGATTGTGAAAGTGCAGCAGACCACTGAGTTACAAGTCTGGTCAGCGTAATTCCTCTATCACCGATAGCATTAGAATTCGGCATATACAGTGGCCAAAGCGTGACAGCAGTTTTGACTCGGTCTCGGCGATTGTTTATCTACCGATGCCGAAACCAATTTCTTGTAATGAACTACAGTGCTCAAAGCCCTGCAGAAACCACTCATCCAGACCTACCCCACCATACTTCTACTTTTGGGGCTTAGCTCAGCCAAGCTGAGCGACCCAGTTTCGATGCCAGCTCATGGTCTCAGCCTTCCTTCTTGCCTGCTGCCTATGAACCAAGATGGCCTCTGAAGGGATTCTCGGCTTCGCTCAGCGTATACCGCTCTGCTGGAGCATGGCCCTCCAAGACCTTGACTTTGACACGATCAAGAACCTCCGTCTCACTCACAGCATTCTTGAACGAGAATGCATCTTCCGATTCCGGGAATTTCTGGAAACGCAACAGAGGGACTTGTCTCCGCAGAGTCTCAAGTCCCTAGCTGAACTAGCAGTCCACCCTTTTGGTGCATTTGTCAAGCACCTCACTCTTGTCGCTTGCATCTACGACACAGCCATGGTCGAGGAGATGCTGGAGGAAGGGCAAACCTCAGCACAGTCTGACCTCACCTGGCTTATGGACAGGATAAAAGAACAGAAAGAAACGTCGAGTGATGCCGTGGCCAACTCTTTGGCTTCTTCACTAAAACACTTCCGGAAACTTACCAGCTTGGTGTTGGATGCAATAGTCTATCAGGGTCCAGCGGTAAAAGCGTCGACTCAACAAATTAGTTGGTCTATCATTTGGCCTCGAGCATCAAATCTCTACCAGGTAGCCACGTCTGCTCTCGCTAGGAGTGGCATAGCTGTGGAGTCTCTAGAGGTATATGGTCAGCTTTCGCAATGTAGCGTATCGATTCACCAGATATCATTGCACATTCCGAGTCTCTTGACGCATGATTTTGCTCGTGCGGGATCCTCCATCAACAATCTTTCTTTGAGCATTTGCGGAGAACCGTTTGGTTCTGATGAAACAGAGCAGGAAGCTTCAGCATCTGACAACGCTCGCGACGAGCTGAGGACTGACGGAGTGGCCGAACTGCTTCAGCAGACACCAAACCTTCAGTCTTTAGGGCTTCATTTTTACCATACAGGAAACAATGATGAAGCCACGTCAAAGTGCACTTTTCGTTCGATCGCATCAACAGTGCATTTGCCCTCTTTACGACATTGTAAAATCCGAGGGGGTTTTGCGGAACAAGAATCCTTGGTCCAGTTTTTCAGCAGGCATGGTACAATCGAAGAGCTAGAGCTGGGCAGTATACATATTGAGTCCGACGCGGACTGGGGGCGTCTACTCAAGCAGATCCAGTCTCTTTTGCCCCGTTTGACGACACTAAGACTTTCGAATCTCTGGGCTGCAACTCTGACGCACCTGTGTCCCACCTGGGAGAGCCCTGCTCTTGAGGCTCACAAGAAAGAGTGGAGTCTGCCCGCCCTTGGCGGGCCGGTGGTGCACACTTTGGTCCTCAATGCAAGCGACCTTGACAGGGTTCTTGAATTCAAAACCCGGCACGGGCGTATAATGGGGTCTCCCGAAGCAAGAAGGTGGAGGATCCGGAACAAAATAGAGTATGGCCCGCCGTGAGGATTGACTTTCGAGGGGTGGAATTAATACACACACACGTCTGGACTTGGACATGATAAACAAGAGTCCTGTGGGCTGAAAAAGTTGGGCGATCGTTTGATTGAATGAAAAAGTGAAGGTCACCAGCGCCTCAAGGGCTGTAACTTCATACCCATCGACAGGTCTCCACGGTTTCAGATGTGCCAGGAAGAGCCGTGAATTGGATGACAGTGGAAAAGAAACAGGGCGAGCCCCCTTGAGGACTGCGAGTGTGTCCTTGTATTGAATATGCCGGTTTATAACAGCGCCATACTGCAATTTCGTCAGAAGAACGACCTGAACGGCCCAGGGAGCGAGGCAGGTACTCCAAGTGACGGGATCTCCGTGTGAACCCCACCTGTTTGTTGGCCAGTATTGCGACAATTTCGGTGTTGACGCGGCAGAGAAAAATGAACCTAGCAAATTTTAGGAGTCGTTTTGACGGATTTGGGTTGTGGTGCGTGTACCAAAGCGATCGCGGCCTAGCTCGCCAAGGACGCATGTTTATGGCCAAGAGAGTGGCCAAGGCTCTCCTCAGTCGCTAAACCAAAAAAGGTATTTGTAGTCTTGGCTCTGATCAGGCTGGGGTTCATGACGACAACGATTTGAAATCATCTCTACAGGTGGAGGCAGAGGGGATTTAACATCCAAGGAGAATTAGTCGTTCAAATTTATGACATAAATGACGATTAAATTTGTCTAAACTTTGACGAATGAGCCTTTACATCACTTTATTGAGTGTCTACATTAGCCGAACTAATATGCTAACGCGATACCGCCAACGCCCCAGACCGAAGTAAAATCATTTCTTGATATCATTTCAGCATTCATCATCTATGAATATATTTTTAAGCCATATCGTGGGAATTCTTCTTCTCGTACTGTGTCACTGTGACATCGTCCTTCTCGCTGAGGTCGGTAATCTCGTCGACTTCAGTGTCGGACTGCTTGGGCTGCAGAATACCCATGCCGTTTCGGACCCAGGTGACGGAGGCGTAGCCGAGAACGTAGACGAAGCCAACCATTGGCACGAGGTAGCTGATGCGGGTACCCTTGGCATCGGCAATGGCACCCTGGATAGGAGGGAAAATAGCGCCGCCGCACACACCCATGACGAGGACACCGGCGCCGCGGCGGGTGTGGCGACCAAGGTTTTTGGTACCCATGGTGAAGATGGTAGGGTACATGGGGGCCTCGAAGAAGAAGATGGTGATCAAGACACCGATGCTAGCCGCGCCCTTTCCAGCGCTGACGTAGGCCGTGAGGGCGATGGCGCAGATGGAGTAGAAGACCATGATGAAGTCAGATCGGAGGAAGACGGCGAGGCCGGTGGCAACGAATCGGCCCACGGTGAAGGTGATGAGGGCGTAGCTCAGCATGTTGCTGGCGTTGCTGGTGGAAATGCCACCGTTCTCATGAGCGTAGTTGATGAAGAATGTAGCAATAGTGACTTGAGCACCGACGTAGCAAACCTGGGCGAGAAAGGCGAACCACATGTTGTACTGCTTCCAGAACGAGCCCTGTGCGGCCTGGCCATGGGCCTCCTCTTCAATGACAGCCTCAGAAACTTCAGGCAGCTTGGCAAAGAAGAAGAGGACGCCAACGGCGGCACCCGCACAAGCGACAGCAAGGTACACGAATTGGACATTGGTTAGGCTGTTCTGGTTGCTGCCCTGGAAGAAGAACTTGGAGGCGATCAAGGGACCAATGAAGGAGGCGACACCGTTCCAAGACTGGCAGAACTGCAGGCGCGCAGAAGCGGACTCGGGCTTGCCGATGACGACGGCGTACGAGTTGGCAGAGGTTTCAAGGGTGGCGAGACCGCAGGCAATGACCAGCGTGCAAGCACAGAAGCCGCCGAAAACGGCGCGGCCGTTGCTGTTGCTGTCGGCGGATTTGGCGACAGGCCAGAACAGGATAGCGCCAAGAGAGTAGAGGCTAAGGCCCATCAGGATGGTCTGCTTGTAGCCCCGGCGCTTGAGGACCTCGGCGGCAACGGGGGAGAAGAGGAGATAACCGCCGCCAAAGTACATGACCTGGAGACCGGTGGACTGGAGGCGGCTGATGCCAAGCACCGTCTGGAAGTGCTTGTTGAGGACATCGAGCAGACCGTAGGAGAAGCCCCAGAGGAAGAAGAGGGAGATGATGAGCGAGAGGGGAAAGATGAGGGCACGGCCAGTCAGGTAGCCGCCCGCCAGCTGGGGGGTAGCAGTGGGAATTGCACCGGCCATTGTGGTTTGTGGGTGGTGGTGGTGAGAGAGAAGACTGAGATGTCGATGAGGGTTGATCCAGACGAACTTCTACATCCAACACCCAACTTTATATTCCCTTTGATCCCTTGATCCCTTCCTTACTCGCAACAACCAGTGGCGTCGGTACGACACCAGTAACGGGCATCCACTTCCCCAACAGGACGTGATCCCCAGCCTTGGGGTTGTTGCGTGTGGGGGAACCGCTTCTCCGCTTCCCCATGACCCCAACCCACCGCACACGACCTGCCCACATCACGGCATCGCCTTACACTGGCTGGCATTCGAGACCGGAATGGAGACGTCTGGGGAAGAACCATAAAACAAGCTATGGCGGGTCGCCGCGTCACGCGTCCAATAGGCGGCTTTCTTGGACAGGCTAACCCAGTAACGCCGATGAACCTTACTCGAAGCAGACGAGAGCCGTTGCGGGGAGCTGGAGCACAGTCGGTCCGACAGCTGCGCCGGTACGTTAATAGCCTCCTTCTCCAACCTCAGCTTGGCAAGCGGCATTTTAAGTTGATTACTCGCGGGGTCGCATTTTTCGCATCTGCCAAGTGGCCCACACGTATTAAGCATTCGGCCCTTCCCAGACCGCTTGCATGGTGCCATCCCAGGAACACCAGATTCACTGTCCTCGCGGCGTTGAGATTTGGCCTGAATCAAGCCGGGGGGTCCAGAACCATTAATATGGGGCCGTCTTCGTTTTTCTCTCCAGCTTAACGCGAGAGCGAAAAATGATGGAGAATAAGTTTTTCTTTTCCCCTTTCCCTTGCCAGGCCAAGAAATTTTAAAGTGGTGATGCTCAATAGAGAAGCCAATGGTGGGCTGCGGATACAAATTGTAGCAGGGATCAAGGCTGGTCGATTGGCTCACACGGCTATATGAATCAAGCATGTGTTACCCTGGTCTGCATTTTATCTTTGCGATTATCGATATTTAGTTATTCTGCCATTGAAACGGTTGGTTGTCATCCAGCTGATGTTTGTGAATATCCCAACGAATGACTACTCGCTACCCACGTGGTCGGCTTGGCTATTAGTTGATCAAAAGCGGAGCTTTTGCCATTAGAGATACGCCCTATGCGCCTTCAATTACAAGATTACATACAGCGATGAGAGGGAGGTGAATTGTGATTGGGGGGAAAATGACTCAACGGTTCACGTCGACTTTTTTAGGCGATTTTTCAGCCGGTTTCAACTGTCATCTACTTAGCTTAACCATAGACAGATAGGTCGCAGACACATAACATGACTCAGGTATGGATTGAAACGGCGCACCACTCGTCTTGCGGGCAGACCCTTACTCGCGCATAAATCACACTCCAAGCTTTGGTAATTTTTGAGTGATTGATTCCAGCTGAATAGAAAGGGCGGGGGAATGGAGAATGGAGAGAAACTTCCGGGTGTCCCAAAAGCCACGACTCGGGACGGCCCCATGGGTCGCTAGTTTCTTCTAGCCCTTTATCCACCCTGCGCACCAGCCACATCATATAAATTAAAATCACCACGTGAGCAGTATTGGTTGTATGACGATACCGAACGCGTCATGTTCAACTACAAGACTGAAAAGTGGTGGATTTCTGCTTGCGAATCTGAGCGAAGACCCAAGTCTCGGAGCGCCTAGTCGTAACCGATATCCCTTTGCAATACCATTGGTAAAAGCTCATCTCGTTACTTTGTAGCGTGGCATCCCCACCTTTTATTTCAAGTAACTGTGGTTATGGGTAATGAACAAGTGAAAATGGTATCCAGTTCAGCTTACAGTCTGTATTTAACAGTTGGCAACATCTGGTCTGGACAATGGCTTACAAGTAATATGTCAGCAGTGACTAAAGCGAACATAATATATGGTGAAAGTTGATTGGCAGCCTTACGCCAACAGCGCGCTGTGGCCATTCATCATGGCGCGTAAGACGAGGCTGTGAAATGAACCCCACTCTCGAAAAATTGCGCACCACGATTTTCCTCTTTCATATGGATTATTCATAATCGGATATGTCGCTGTCTGAACGATACCACCACGTGAAATAGCCAGAATAATGGATTTACGCTCTAGAATATCGAGTATTTCCACATTGTGTCGTGAGACCGCGGCTACAGTAGACCTAATTACCAAGATCCCGCAAATTCGCCACGAGTACGAAGAGTTTCAGTCTGAGGTACGGCTTGTCGTAATAAGTTGTAGGCCCTTGCGAATCCATGCAATGTCTAACTATAACTCTCGATACCACAGGTCGCTGTGCTAGAACACATAGCTAGTACCATCCATAATGAGCCGTCTGCACTGACTCATCCCTTGACGAACAGGGTGCTTGATCAGCTAGAAAAAGTCACGTTGGCCCTTCAGGAAATCAAAACAAAATGTTCCGACAACTCAAAAGGCAGAATCAACTCAAGCGCAAAGAAGCTCAAGTGGCTGCTTGAAGAAAATAGAATAAAAAAGCTTCTTGAAAAAGCCCACGACGTGAAACAGAATCTTGATGTAGTACTTGGTCTTGAACAAAGGGAGCTGATGAATAAAATGCTTGAAGAGTAAGTTCTATAACCCAAATCCAATCATAATAGAGGTGCTGTATTGCTAATGATACCTCAGCGGAAAGCAATTCCAAATGCAGCTCCTCCAGCAGATTCAGTCGTCAATTACTATGCCCGCCTTGCTTCATCAATGGAGAGTTGAAGAGCTGCCTTTTAATGCCGAAATTAACAACACTGCTGTTTCTGCTGATATCAAAAATTTACCCAGAAACGAAGCAAGCGATAAATCTGATACAGGTTTGGCCCTGGCACCTTGCAACGAGTCCTTCCGACAAACAGGCGTACATTTATGGTCCGAAATTACGCCAATAACGCTTAGCGGATGCTCAAACAGGTGTCAATGTCACTGTCACTTCAATCCGAATAAAAGTCTCATCGGGTGCCTTATTAACACGTTGACCCCTTACAAGAATAGAATCGCCTGTGAACCCGACTGCCTAGGGGAGTCATATTCCAATTTTAGGACTCAGTATCAGCCACTGAAATGGATTGGGATGCCTTGGCTGCAAGTCAACTTATGTTCCTCCTTGCGATTACCGAAAGTTATCCCGAGGAATGCCGACATATGGTTTACTTTAGAAATGCCAATCAAAACGATTGAATCTGCGGTACAGCAAGGTTTCGACTACTTTCCCGATGAAGGAGATCTGGGTGGCCATGGGCTGGTGGAGGTTTGTACATCTTGTGGTCATTACTGCATAATTATGAGCTAATGTTCGAATAGTATGCGATAGAAAAAGAAGCGTGGAACTTTCTGGAGTTGATTTTAGTGGTATTATGGAGAAATGTACTCCCTGTTCAAGGCCTACCCAAGTACGCATCATCTCATCATGGAGCAAATTGTTTACTAAGTGTTTAGGCATGTTGCCTTCCTAGCAAACCTGATGATTGAGAATTGGACACTGGATGATCGTCAAGTTTACCTGCTTAGACTTGCTAAGTCTTATGCCACTGAGGCAGACGAGCCACGGCGCACGCGGCTGTTTGAGGTGGTGAAGTCGGGTGGTAACACAAATGAGGCGCTGCAACAGCAGCCATGGGCAATCGACCTGCTTGACTACAGTGGAAACACATCTATTCATCTAGCTGTGATGAACGGCAACATCGAAGCACTTCAAACTTTGATTGGCGCTGGGGCCGATATCAATATCAAAGACTGGAACGGTTGGACTCCGCTAATGAACGCAACTTATTACAATCGCCTGGATTGTGTGCGGTGCCTTTTGGCCGCCAAATGTCACTTAGATTTGCAAGCAAGAGATGGAAGGACAGCACTTCACATGGCGATTGAGAATGCTTCCCCTGAAGTTATAGCTGCCTTGCTGGAGAGCAATGCGTCCGTGACCATCCGCGACGCCAGGCGTGAAATGCCGCTACACCAAGTCACAAGATGCCAGCAGAGCGAGGAATTTATAAGTGGGAAGATTTTGCTGCTTCTGGCAAAAAATGCCCCCCTCGAGTGTCGAGGTGAACTTGGACAGACCCCATTATTTATAGCTATGGCTTTGGACAACTTGCCAGTTATTCGTTGCCTGGCAAAGGCGGGCGCATCGTTTTACGTAACGGATGGAGATGGAAGCAATATGTTGCACTACGCAGCAGCCCACTCTGGTCTTGAGACATTGCGGTATCTGAAGAACCTGAACCTGGGTAATATCAACGAAGAGATGCATGATGAAGATGGAGACTCCGCCTGGGACGTTTTCCTGTATTACATGTCGATACCTGAACATTCTCTTGGGTCCGCACGACGACCCACTGTTAAAGAACAACAGGCTTTCGAACAACTATATCGAGGAATTCGCAACAACAACGTCCAATACTTCATCAACTGCTTGAAGGAGACTCTTCATGGAATAGCCAAGATGGAACAGGCCATGTCAATGAAGGCTTTGTCGCCTCTGATTGACAAATTGGACGATTGGAATCGAGACAATCTTCTACACAAGTGTTGGGATATCCAAGCACAAATCGATGAAAACCGTTGGGAGCTAGCGAAGGAGCTGATCAACGACGCAATAGAGGAACTGGTTTCCGATATAAACACATCGCCTTGGACTATAAAGTCTTGGAGGGATATTAATGAGGGCTCCAGTCAAAAAGAAGAAGATGATGAAGAGGAGGAGGAGGAGGAGGAGGAAAGTGGTGATGAACATGAATCGGAAACCGTACACTCGGATGGAGACCTCTAAAAGGCTATTACATACATGATACCCCATTCATTTAGAGAAAAGATCTATCAACTCACATCTAGCAAAAGTAATGACGATATTGGTTATTGGGTATGTGCATACTTCTAAATATGGTGTTGACTCCTTCGTTGCAAAGAACGTACTTGGTCAGGGCAGCCAAGCCAATTTGTCGTTGATAGACAGCATCGGAAACCCCTGTGCTATCTTAAATATCTAATCATTAATTCCATATAAGATACGGTTCATTATCCCCAGTGTACACGCTTGCTACTGGTGAGGGCACTACCACATCACTATGTCTAACTCAATGTGGGATGTATCATGGTGGGGCATACAGATAAACACTGTAGGCAGTGGTTGGCTGGAAAAATAGGACCAATCGTGGCCATGCCCTCCCTGTCTTGATAGCGCCTTCGAACTACAAGCCACCACCACCACCTCGTGTGCCCCGAATAATCGGGTATAACGATACCCCTCCAAAAAAAAAGTCCATTTATCGGAACCAGCACGCATCAATGTGCCATCAAAACATTCAAAGGATAGCCTGCCGTTTACTTTATAATGTCAGACGCAAATGCATCTGCAATACATGGACCATTCAGAAGAAAAGTTACCCTAGCCTGTGACGCGTGCCGGAAACGTCGGGTGAGAAGTTGAGATGGCGATTTCAGCACCTTGTGCCAGCTAACATTCATTTTTTTTTATAGGTGAGATGCAGTGGAAGTACACCATGCACGTCATGTTTCGAGAATAAACAACAATGCATATTCGACAGCAGCGGCAGAGGCCGGCGGGGTCCGAGACCCCGAAAGTCTGCCAACCAATTCACCAAAACAATTCACAAATTAGCACCCAGGCAGAATTTAACCACGATGGGTAACGAAGGGAGATTAGTCGAGCAGCAGGCCAAATCCACAAAGGCTGCAGAATTCCAGACAGATTATGTAGGAGAAATGTCGGAGGAGTGTAGTACCGGACAAGGAGACGATTCCGATGGTGAGGATAGCACGGAGGCAGAGACGTTTCTTGATTCGTCAGTATGGAGGCCTGCATTGGAGCAACTCCTGGTCGGCTCGTGAGTAACCCTGTTTCCGCTGCGGTATTGCAGCAAGAACTGATCAGTTATGGCAGGCCACCTGAGCTAAGCGTTGACATGGCATGCCATCTAATTGAACTTTTCTGTGCCCGGATGAGTCTTCAATTTGGTCCCATCTTCTCCCTAACCCACATATCAGAGAGCATCATCCACCAGACTATTTCCAAGGGTCTCTTGTTTGCGATGTGTGCGTCAAGTTTCAGATTTTCAACCCACAAAGCTACAAAGCATTCCCAAATGAAAGGCTTTGCATCGAAACTTGCCAGACATGCTCGGGAACACGTGCATTCTTCGTTTTCAGTACACTCAGAGCAAGACAATATCAGAACAATTTGCATTGTCATTGAGTTTGAAACCAGCAGAGGCTGTGGCCGCAGTTCCTGGGTGGACATTGGTAAGTCGAGTCGATTTGCGATTTTTGGTATGCCTGTAAATTGACAAACTGCCGAAGCCTCTGGACGAAGCCTTATACAGCTGGCCAGACTTGGTGATGAAATTGATCCGGAAAAGGAAATGATCATAAGTTCAGCTGAGCGATATCTGGCTATCACAGAGCTCTCGCACTGTCTTAATCGTGCCTCGCTCCAGTCGACGCTTAATCCAATGATTGGCCACACCCCCAACTCCAACATGTTGGATCCTCGCGGTCCCGATAAGCTCCTAAACCTCCTTTATATTCTTAATCAGATCGATCTACATTGTTCTAGCGGCTTCGGTTCACAAAAGTCGAACCCATGGAGTATGGAGTCCGATTTCCGAAAACTCCAAGACCAGTTGGAGGATCACCTGATTCGAGACCCCTGCATATTCCAGATCGGGGGCGAGCAATCTCAACCTGAACAAGACGGTGAGGCTTCGCTGGCAAGACTGATATGGCATTGTTGTGCCATCTTACTAAATCGTACATTTCTCCCAATACCGGAGCGAGTTAAAATAGCAGGGGACAGGCAGGAATCGAAGTTTATCGAATTTCCGGGAGCACCTCCATTATTTCTTAAGGAGCGAATCCATCGCTGTGAGGCTAGTGCTAATGCAATCTGCAATGTCATCAAGGACATCATCAGTCACAAGCGCTTTTTTCGAGTAGGTTTCATCTCATCAACGCAACGATATCCCAGTGTTTTACTTACTACTCTCAGCACACCCTTCTTCTTGGATATTCGTGTATGCAGAGTGCTTTGGTGCTTATAAACCGGCTGCACTGTTCTTCGAAGCCGTACAACAAGCGAATTATCGAAAATATCAAACAAACATTCATTGTACTCGGTGCTGTGCGGATATTCTATCCTCATGTCCAGAGTTGGGTAAGTAGCTTTCTGCAAATGCATCGGACTGGGCTCTATGATTTCAATCAGATTTAACGAATGCATATGTTAGATTGACACTCTTTTTCGCATTCATGATACCAATGCCCCACTCACACATGTCCACAGTAATTTGGACACTGCCTTTGATGGCTACTTTGGCCGGTTTCTTCATATTAAAGAGCCCTCTTTCATTCCTCTAGATTCAAGCGACGCAGAAACTGAAACAAACACAACCAAAGAACTCCATGGCACACTTAATCAAGGGGTAAATTTAAATAACCAAATGGCTCATACTCAAACAGAAAGAATGGGGTGGCTCCACACATATGTAAACCATCTATCCGGAGATGCTGAAGATGAAGACGTGGGTATTAGCCACCACCCGTCTAAGCCACTCTCTGACCCGAAAGATGATCATGGAAAACTCGCCCGTCAAAGAGGAGTTGAGCTTGATCTCACAGGCTCGAATACTGTGAATAAGACATTAACACCATGCTCACAGATCATGGATTTGGCAAATATAAATAATTCCGAGGAGTTCTCTTTGCCACAAGATGTCCACGCCACTTATCCTGAAATTTTTGACGAGATCCCAATAGTTAGAGAATTTTTTGCAATAGATCAAGACATGGTAGAGTTTCCAGAGCTCGGGCAATTCATGGAGGGAGAAGAAATATGGAGAGACATATTTGACATTGGCTTTCTTCCAGAGGGGGTTGGACCATAGACAGAATAGCTTATACATAATACAACTTGCCTAGTCGTGATAACCCATTAAATCCAAGTGCGTATGAGAGCACGCATACTAGTTTAGCTAGCCGGGGTGGCAGCGAGATACCGGGCCCGGAATCTCGGGGTGATCCTTGGGTGACGCGTGTCCGAGAAATTACCCACACCCCGTTAAATCAATAGCCCTTGCTCAATCGTCTCGTGGCCATGCCGCCACCTCCGCATCTAAAAGCCATCGTATCGCTGTCACCCCGCAAGGATGTCTTGGTCCCCTCCCCATTCCCCGTCCCCCGTCCACCTGACCCACCTCTATCTCTCACCACGGGCATTACCGAATTCCGAGGCGAGATAAGCTGGAGGCTGGACCACTCATTCCAACCCCGCCATTGTTTTCCCACTTCAGTCCATTGCTCATCCAGATCGTAGAAATACTTCAGTTTCAAGTGGTCAAACCCCCAAGGCTATACACAACATGAGCACCCCACGTACCGGAATATTTAACAGCGTCGAACGGAACCTCCCCAGCGTTGAGCGTCAAAACGACACGGGCGCATGTTGGACGTGTCACCACAAGAAACGAGAATGCGATGGTGCCTTACCCCGTAAGTTATACACCATCAGTCTAAAACGAGAAATTGCAAGTATTCCTAACAAACGATGAATAGAATGCAAGACATGTTCAAAGTGGGGAACAAGATGCCGAGGCTACGGCGTCCGAATGCAATGGCCTACCAGCGTCACCCAATCCAAACGGAGACGGAATAAATCACGGCTGGCTACAGGTTCAGCTTTCCATTTGATGCTCGAAAATGACACACACTCACCAAAGAACCTATCCCCCCTGGGACTACCAACGGAAGAGAGCTACTTTATGCAACATTTCATCAGTGAGTGAACACGACGGGCAGTATTTCATATAAATTGACCTCCAATCAGAGAATGTCGCAAGAATAGCTCTTGCAATTGATTATGACCAGAATGGCTATCGCTCGCTACTTCCTATGGCAACCCAAGAGCCAGCCGTGATGAATGCCATGATGGCAGTGGCTACCTCACACTACAGCCGCTGGCAGCGTACAACCGATACTACTTCCTCAAAGTATCTTCAAGCTGCTGCAAAATGTCTCAGGAATAGATTCTCAAAACCAGAACTTGTACACAGTCAAACCACTCTTGCGTGCATGCTCCTGTTGGTGTCATACGAGGTAAATCACGCTTGCATTTAACATTGGCCTAACTGACAAGTAATAACAAGGTCTTCTCCGGATCAAGCAGATGGAAAGGCCATTACGATGCAATCCATGGCTGGATCAAGTCACGCGGCGACTGTTCAGATTTGGACCCTTTCATGAAAACATGGGTCTGCCTACTGGATACCCAAAGTGCTTTAAATTTGGGTCTTCCTGCCATGTCAGAGCTCGAGTCTTGGCTGGATAATACATCCAGACATGGGTCTAAAGAAGTCCTGGTTGATGCTTTATTCGGATGTTCCTCCCAACTACCAAAAATTATGGTCAGTAGTTCCAAATTCGCAGGGCAAGAAAGAAAGTGATTTTGACTCAAATTCAGTGGGCGGCTTCACGCTTATACGTTGCATCCAAGACAAGCTTGTGCCAACAAGACATACGAACCCAAGCAGACCTGTTGCAACAGGAGATCAGGTCGACCGAAATAAAGCTAGAATCCAACCCTCGCATTGTTATTTCATGCCATAATAAGGAAGAGTCCTTCTCACCGTCTCTGGAGGATCAAGACGAGCTGCGTAAACGTATCGTAGCAACAGCAGAGATATTCCGCCATTCTTTACACATATATGTCTATCGCATCGCGTATGGCCCAGAAGAGCCTTTAAACGATGAGATGCTGATCTCGCTCCATACTGCCCAGAATCTCCTGACCATGGTTCCTGACGCAATAGGCCCAGGAGCCAACCTCGGGTGGTGTCTGGTAATACTCGGGGCGGAAATGGATCTTTTGCATGAACGGGACTACGTCAGATCGAGATGGGCTGGACTACATTTATTGGGTATTTACAACACAAAGAATGGCCAGCGGATTCTTGAAGAGGTTTGGTCACATCGAGATCTGGTGAGTCAAGGCCAGGCCGTGCCCGAGAGATGGCAGGACACGATGCAGCGAATTGGGCAAGATCAGATACTCGTATAATAGGCCGAAAGTATCCCTCATTTTCTCAAATATGCATTGAATAATATTTTCTGATATTCTCTTGAATTCGATGGACGAAACTACGTTGACGAATTCACACCTGACATCATGATGACGACAATGTGAAATTTTGGACCCCCAACATGGCGGTGCACCCAAATGAGGTCTCTTAAATAATTACACAGAGATAAATCAACGGACCGAAAAGGATACACAGAAAGCTTTCTTGATCTAGCTGGTAAATATTTACAAAACTATTTATACAAAATCTGAAGATCACCGCTGCAGCAGTTTTACCGTCAACCCTGACTGTTGCGTGAACCACCAATTTTTGAACTGATAGCTCCTTCCACCTTCCACCAGTTCCAAATCATACCTCAATAAAAGGGTAGGAATCAGTTTGGTTACCTCCATGATACTGATATGTTTTCCACTGCACGTATGAGTTCCATGGCCAAACGCAAAGAATGACCGGTTCATTAAACGCAGGTGGTCCTCATCATGAACACCTTCACCCAGGATCCATCTTTCTGGCATAAATGTTTCCGGTCCTGTGAATATTTCTGGATCCCTGTGCAAAGCCCATGGGGACATTCCCACCTCAGCACCGGCACCAATGCGATGGCCACTAATAACCGCACCTTCTGCCGGGGTTGTCCTCCCAAGTATTTGTCCAACCGAAGGATGTAAGCGCATTGCCTCTTGGATAACTGCCTTGAGGAAAGGAAGTTGATTTGCACTTTGGAAGCGCACAGGCAGCTCAAGACTACTGCGTACTTCCTCGCATAGCCTACGATAAGCACCTTTGTTCTTCAATAAATAATACATGACTGATCTCATGGCCACCGCTGTTGTATCGGATCCGGCTGAAATGTTTCCAAAGGCGTGCGTTATAATCTCACGGTCGGTAATGGATTTTGGACTCGTGACTTGGTTCAATGCAAGACGACTTAAGAAGGTCATTGAATCACCTTCTGCCGGAGGAGAAGTGCGAAACTTTTGAAGCTCCTTAGTTGTAGTTTCGATCATGGCTTCAGCAGAGCTATCGCCGCGTGCAGCAATTCCAGCCAGTGTCGCGTTTCCTAGAAGAAATGGGTGCAGCCACGCCACATGGCCGAACTGTATTTCATCCCATTCAGTTAGTTCTCAATTTATCAATTCCCATTTCCACAGAAATACCTACAATGGACATGTATTTCGTGAAGAGGTCGATGGTATTGAAAAATCTCAAGTGATCCCCTTTCTCCAGATACCCAAAATCGGAACCGAAGGTCAAACTACAAACTGCATCCATGGCGAACCGTTTGAGAAGCTCCCCAAGGTCACAAATCGCACTCTGCTGAGCATATTCATCTAATATGTTTATGAGGCGTGAAACAACGGGGTCGATCCATGCTTCAAATTGTATGAGCCCATTCAAGCTGTATGCGTTGGCTGCGTTGCGCTTCATGCGCGAGTGCAAAGGCTTATTGTCGCGCAGAATGAAGGGATCTGGAACAAGACCTTCATCATCGTATACAGTCGAAAGATTGTAGAATGGGGACTTTATAAATTTGGTCGTGATACCGTAAAGCTGGTTGATTTCGGCAGGGTCAGTCACAGACACCAAATTTGGAGCTAGTCGAACTATTTTCCCATATCGAGCGTGTAGTTTCATATCGTCAATGTGGTGCTGCCCTCTATAAACGGACCACATCCGTGGAAGGGTTGAGATTGACCTGAGCCATGGCCCTGGGACTCGATGCAGACCCTTTTGATATCTGTTGGAAAGCAAATAGATGATGCATATTAAAGGAAGTCCAACGGTCCAGTAGACACGGACAAAATCCAGAACAATGTTCACCACAAACATTGTATAATTTGGAATATGGTGGCTTATTCTGAACAACAAAGCTGGAGTTTCCAACGCTATAATTATGTCAGTCTTGGCAGCGCAGTTAGAAAAGGCGCCATCATATGTACCCCAGTATGCAGGATGGATGCGATGCGAGGGATCGAGACCAAAAGCCTTATCATCGGGTTCCGCGGATGCCACTAGCCCCAGATTGCGCATCACGAGATGTGGATTGATCCGGGGCTAGCGCTGTTCAACCCCGCACTCGACCTTTTTCCAAGATAGCCACAGTATGGAAATGTAGTGGCGAATCGGCATGATTGTTTCCGATTCAAGGAATGCTCGGAAATTGATGCCGCTGGGCCGAATAAACTTGTGATTGAATCAGATGGGATCATCTCGATTCGTCACCCTCCCAATTGGCGGGGGATCTACGATAATCCGTGGCAGAATACGACGTGAGATAACTTTAACGACCCTGATATTCCATACCACTATTGAGTCAATACGCCAAATGATACAGGGATAACATTGAACCTGGATATCTCTCATCATGCGAGGTTTAAACGAAACGGTTGTGGTGAGACGAAAAGGAATGGCCAATGCCTTGCGTGACAGCACCTTTCATCAACTACTGAAGATGGGTGACACAAGCATTGAGTAGTAATTTGCGTATTTCATATTTTTGGTAATAAATCTTTTCACGGTGTCTTCTTCTATCGGCCTCGACACATGTAAAGTAGCTGGGGGCTTGGGTACAGAAGGGATGTATAGAGGTAAATCCGGACGAGTTGTATAAACAATTTTACACACATGGAATAGCGAAACGTATAGATAAGATTCATATACGTGAAATATCGAAACTTGAAAAAACTAGTGTCCGTCTTGCCCATGAAGCTGCTGTGTAACTCCCACGAAACTTGATCGCCCATATGTGAACCAACAAAACGTCGCAAGCGAAAATCCAAATGCCAACACGACAGATGCATAATTCATATTCTCCTTCGTGACCGGCTGGTAAGTAGGGAAGCAGAGAAATAATGAAAGATATATGGACCAAGCAAGGGCAGCTACGGCCAAAGGTCTGTGATATCGACCGAGCGAAAAGCCGCTGCGAGGGATGCTGCAATATTTGAAGCCCCAAATAACGTTAATGGCCAATGGAAGCGCATACGAAATCACCAGCGCAACAGTACAGGCGGATGAAATACCAAGGTATGCCGTGGCGTTGCCGACGTAAATCAGGCAAATAGCACAAACAGAGGCCCATGTCAATACGAGCGCTCTAGTAGGTGCCTTTGTTCGGTCGCCGACGTGCGCAAAATAACTTGGGAGACCTCCATCTCGTGCAAAGGCCCAAACCGTGCGTGAAGTGGCTGACATGATGCTGGATCCTGTGCCACACATGCCTAGGATCGGGAGCCAGGCTGTCAGACCGATCGTTGCTGCTTGGCTTCCTCCTGAAACATTGTAATACAACTGAGCCATTGGACTGAGAGATCCAACAGGACCAGCCAGCACACCCTGAATATCAGTGATGCAGAACGCCACGGCAATTACCCATGGAAATGTCAGTATGCCGCTCACTCCAATACTGGCAATAACTGTGATCTATCAGTTAGCGAGGACTGTTCTAGGCATTCGAGAATATGAAGTTCAACTAACCGGTCCTCGGAAGATCCCTGGACGCATTGGTCATCTCCTCGGCCATATGCAACGAGCTATCCCATTGCACAAATCCAATGGCCGATGAAAGTAGTCCAATGGACCAACTGACCTAAAGCATACTTTTAGTATGATGTGTAAAAGGGTCATGGTTTACTTACACCTGAGCTATCCCAGCCGCTTAGATTTTGGAAATCGGTAAAAACATATTTGGCCGAGTTTTTTTCGTGTACATTTACCAACAAGTAAATAGAAGTCGCAAAGTATCCCACAACATGGGTGAACATGGCTACAAACATCAAGTGGTGCAAATATTTGAGCTGAAAAATGGAAAACACCGTGTAATATGATGTGAATCCAATCGCAATCTAAGCAGTTTCTTAAAATTAGTACCGACGTCATTACATGGGGAGCAGTTCAGTTCCGGCATTCATACCAGGCTAGTGTGCCATCTCTTGTATTCATAACCATCCGCAAAAAGAACAACCCACGATTGAACCTGCATAGCGCTGGCGAAGATGCCAGCAACGGCGCAGAGAATCCAGCCGATCATTGTGATCCATCCAGCATACCAAGATAAGATTCTCCGTATCTTGGGAGGCGATAATTCTGCCACATAGTGATATTGTCCTCCAGCTGTCGGAATCATGCTGGAATATTCGGCGAGGCAAAGAACAACCAGCATCGCTCCTGACGCAGCTGCAACGTATCCCCAAACCAAGCTGGAACTGCCTCCTGAAGTTAGAGCCTGCGCTATAGTCGATGATACTGCTTCCCATGTGACACTGGTGCAAAATGACATGAATAGCAATGACCACAGATTGAAGTTGCGCTTCATTTTGGACGGGGCGATGCCCAGGTTCTGGAGCTCCTGCGCATCTCTGTCTGCAGCGTCGTAGCTCTCGGCACTGCCGACATCTTTACTGATGCTTTCTTTGTCCGTCATTGGTGATGTGTTTTCTGATAAAAACAAACGGAATTGGCCGGTGGTGTTGATGGAATATTGCAAAAACTGTGTTACCCTCCAATATTGCGGGCATTACGAGCTGTAGCATTCTGTATATAGACCAGAGCCGTAGCAGATCAGCCTGACGCTATCTCTTTCAGCTACCAAGGTATCGTTTACTGGGTCCGTAACAGTTTGGGAACGCTAATTGAGCCCGGGTAAACCGGATGGTTGGTATGCCACTAGATCTCGGTGTGTGATAGCTATCCCTGCAAAGCTACCGGCTCCCCCGCATGGCGTCGGTACCCCGCGATTAGGAACGAATCAAACCATGTGGGCAAATTTGATTCAGAAGCTATCGTAACAAGGGATTTGAGGAAACCAATCACGAATTGTTCCTCGGTATTCCTCCATAATTCACCCCGCCACTTCCCGGCGACTCGATAAGAGGGCGGCGTCACTGTGTTAGTACCCCGATATGAGTGCTAGTGTTGCCGACTTGAGAAGCTAAGAACGCAGATTGAAAGTCCGGGGACTGATTAGACCGGATGTATTAGCCGAGGCTCGGTGCTTTGGGCGGTGATTGAGGCGTGGCAATTCATATCTATCGAATCGCTACTATCGAGCCAACAACGGCAACATAGAGTAGGCCAAGGTAAGACAGTACAAGTATTGGATAAAAACAGTAATCACCAAATAGCTTGAGTCTGAATTGTAAAAAATAGTGGTCCAGGATATTGTTTAATAGCTTAGGCTAGAATAAGCATACGGTGCTACAGACTCAAAATATAATATTTACACAATGACCCATTCATCCCATGGTACAATTTAGAGCCGGGATTTGATATCACTACGGTTGAGACCATTGTCAAGCTTGAAACCCCCTTGAGCACCCAGCACCTGATGAGCTGCTTGGGCACCAATATGCACAGCGCCATCGACCCAGCCACGCCAGCCGTCAGACCAATCGGCACTTGCAAACAAAACATTTCCATGTGGGCGCTGAAGAGCCTCCAAGTGCTTCGTAGTAGCTTCCGGGGGGAGGAAACACCAAGTGCCCCGAGAAAACTCGTCATTGACCCAATCATGGCTCACCTGCTTTCACATTAGCAACCACGTTTGATTTGCCAGGCATGAACTTACAATGCGGTTCAATACGACCTCTTTTCGTTTTTCTTTGGGGAGCAAGTGCAGGACTGACTCCTTGACCACGTCAAGATTCTTGAGGGTGATTCCATTTTCCATTGTAGGATCGGGACCGAACGCAACCATGTGCGTGTTGCCAGCCGGCGTAAGGCGATCGGCAAACATACTGACCATGCCTCTTCCAGGCGATGCAAAGGATTCCCAGGACAAAAAGTCTTTTCCTTCTATGTCAACGTGAACCTTGTTGCAGAGATTGACAGACTTTTGTTGACTGGCTACATTCTTATCAGCAGGAAGAGGTGGCGAGAATTGGATCGTGGACAAGACGTTAAGCGGAACAGTGCAAATGACTGCTTTTGCTTTCCAGGATTGCCCATTTCGGGCCCTGACAGTAACAACACCCCCAACCTCTTCAACATTGGTTACAGCTGTGTTGAAACTATAGGAGAGGTTCCCAGTAGAGTTAGCGTGAGCAAAAATGCGTCTCTGAAGTGTGCTATTTCCGCTTCCGAGTCGTGTATGGAGGGCAATGTCATTGAGGCCAGTGGGGTTGTGTTGTCCAAGAGTCCACCAGTGGAGAGCTCCCACAAGCCCCATGCGATCCAGGCTGGAACCGCCCATTTGTTGAATGACCCCAATCAACATGGCCTGCTCCTCCTTGTTGAGCTGATCCTTGATTTGGTCAAATCGATCCTGGCAAGTGAGTTTGTCCCATTTTTCCATGAGCTCTGGCGATTGGCCGGTGCCAAATGGATATTTCCAGGACTGGCGCTGGAAATCGCCATCCAAGTTACAGAACAACGCCCATACTCGTGTGAACATCGCAGTCTTGGAAGTTTTCTTATTAGTCGTTTTTCGAACCTCAAAATTCCGTTTAAAAAATTACGTACCGCTTCCTCGGGAGCTAGATTCCGCTGCACATTACCCACGGTCAAAGTGGTGTACTCTTCCTTTGAACCCGGGTTCTGTGTCACCACCCAATCGTTGTGAAGGCCATAGAGTGAGATCTCGCGGTAGATGTGGGGCATATGCCAATGCAACCAAGTGCCTCCAATCTCATACTGGCCTCCGTCGATGGTTGCATTCCAGCTTCTTCCACCAATACGATCACGGCCCTCGAGGAGCAGAACGTCCTTGCCTAACGATGTTAGCGATTCCACAAAGTACTTGACAAGCATAGATCTAACCTTGAGTTGTAAGATCACGTGCTGCGACTAGTCCAGCATAACCAGCACCAATGATGATAGCATCGTGAACATCACCGTCATGCTTGGCAGCTGTTTGAGACGATGGCTGGATGACGCCAATACTTGGCAAGCCGTCTACCCTTCCCCCAGAAGGCGTCCACATAAACCCATCTCTGCTCTGATTAGCTTGGAATTTGCCCATTGTCTCAAGCTTTGTGTAACCCTCTGGTATCTGATCTGGTCTAAAGCGGAAAAGAAGATAGCGAATAGGGCTGTAAGTCGTTAGTCAATGTACGCTTTGCTTCGGGAATCGGAATTGCATTTATGGACGGAGTGTGCATACATCCTTGACCTCTAAAAGTCGACGGAAACAACATGTATGCCAAGTCCATGTTGAACTCCCTTTCGTGAGCGAACCCTTTCTCGTTGTTTGATACTGAGGAAATTTACATCCAATTGGGTTCATTGCCTACTATGATGCCCGTGCACTCTCGGGAGCGAGACCAGACGCCAGTCACCAAACAATGGCCGGGTCCGAAATCAGGTCATGCCGGTTGACCCACCGAGATAAGTGGTGCCGGGATAGTTCAGATCAATCGCGACTATCAAGGACAATTCCACAGATATCGATACCAACTCTGTCACTGAGTGCCCCATTCCGATGCTCGGAATGAGGGCCTCAGTTGAAAGGCCCCGCGCGAAGACGGTGATGTAGCGCCCTGTGGCTTTCTCCACACTTAGCGCATAATAGGAATAGTCCAAAAGGATCAATTTGTCATTCGCGTGCCATCCCATGGGACCCCTGCAGATATGGTTTCTTGGGGAGCAAGGGTGATGTGAGAGGAGGGGGCCAAATTCATAAAAGTGCTAGATTGTCAGTGATCATGAGGGTGTCTATATCAGTAGACAACCAGCTTCTTGCTTTCCTAAAGTCAATACAGTACCAGTCAGAGCAACCAACCTTGAATCATTTGAGTGCCAAACTTTAACCATGAGTTCCAACCATCCTCTCCGAGTTGTCATCGTTGGCGCGGGCTTTTGCGGTCTGACCGCTGCCATCGAGTGCAAGTTACGGGGCCTGCACCCGATCCTGGTCGAGACCCATGCCGGACCCAGCTCCCACGGTGATCTGCTCGATTTTGTCCGCAACGCCGGCCGCGTCTTTGAGTCCTGGGACAATGGAAACGTTGGCCGGCGGCTGGCCTCGGTCGGCGTCAACGCCGCAAAGCACATCGAGTTCTTCAATGCGCAGAACCAGCTCCTCCGCCAAGATATTTGGCCGCAGGGCACCGACTTCCAGTATGTGTACGCCGGCCACCGCGGGGAGCTGCACGAGATCGTCTACGATTATGCGCGCGAGGTCGGCATCCAGATGGAGTTTGGCAAGCGGGTGGCAAAGTACCTGGATACCGACGAGGAACGCGGCGTCTTGATCGAAGGAGGAGAGAAGATTCTTGGC
Organism: Calonectria multiphialidica; assembly: GCA_020623665.1. NCBI lineage: Eukaryota > Fungi > Ascomycota > Sordariomycetes > Hypocreales > Nectriaceae > Calonectria > Calonectria multiphialidica. Next base: position 60,962 of record JAHVYC010000026.1, read on the forward strand.
GACGTGGTGCTCGCATGCGACGGCCCCAAGTCTCTTGCCCGCGACCATCTCCTAAATCTCAAGGAGTCCAAAGTAAACAGCGGATATGCCATTTTCCGAGCATACTTTAACATCACGGATGAGATGCTTAAGAATCCATTGATTGCCGAGATGGTCCGGGAGGGAGAGGACAGTGTGCGCTGCTGGGTTGGCCGAGATATGCACGGCTTTATCTACACTTGGAAGAACGGAAAGTGAGTCGCATAACCTGGCCATATAATGACAGTAAATATGGTTGCTAACCTAAACCAGGGATTGTGCCTGGGTCCTGACCCATCTCGATGATGCAAACATTGCCGAGTCCTGGTCTGAAAAGGCCACCAGAGCGGACGTCTTGCATCACCTAGACAAGGCTGGATTCCCGCAAGTCTGGCGTGCATTCGCCAGCGTGACTCCCGAAGACCGCTTGATTGACTACAAGTTGGTCTGGAGAGACCCTCTTACCACCTGGCTATCTCCCAGCAAGAGGGGTGCTGTGATGGGCGACGCTGCCCATTGTCATTTGCCCACATCGGCCCAGGGAGCTTGTCAAGCGGTCGAGGATGCTGTCACCGCGGCCATGTGCTTACAGAAATGCCAGGGTGATGTTCCTCTAGCCTTGCAAGTCTTTGAGCGCATCCGGTTCAACCGATCACATGTCATTCATCAGGCTTCCATTACCACCCGCAACATCTACCACCAGAACGATTGGACGCCAGAGTTTGTGAAGAAGCATCCCAGCTCACTTATTATCCCGCTATTGCCATGGGTTACAGATTACAACGTCTTTGAGGAGGTGGACAAGCACTTTGACCAACTCGCCAAGGACGTCAAGGCTGGCACACCAGGATCAATCGAGCAACTGGCGCTGCCGGCCGGGGGTGACTACAACACGATGGAGGTATCAGATGGAGAGAACTCTGGGAGCAGATCCCATCTAGCTGATTCGATCTACCAGCAAACTGTGGTGGCATGAGTAGTAATAATAGCAAGCTAGACAAACAAATAAACATAGAGAATCTACATTTGGAATAGTATTGTGCTTACTGCAGTTCCACAATTTTTATCGCCCTGAATATATTTAATTACTAATCGCTTGAACAGATCAGACCGAACATTGTTTCTTTTTCCTGTCTTGTATTTGTCCTTGTAGGTAGACTCACAATATTAACATCCTCGGTCATTGTTTAGATCATGCTTAATTCACAGTATCCACTCACAATGTTTTCACATCCCGTCAAGTTCCATTGCAATGCAAGACTGAAAAACAACAGATAAATATTCTCAGTGCCACCCCAGCCTTTTCAAGTCCATTACGCAGCACCTCACTGAGCATATTCAGTTATCTAATTCATGGCGGCAGATGTTGTGTCAGTGATATTTCACATATGCATTAGCTCTCTATATCTGCTATTCTAAGCTAATTTGGAATGTACGCTTCAACCGTCATCTCAAGGTGCACCGCGGGGTGCACTAGCGCTGCAACTTCAACCCCTGTCCAGGCGGGCTTAGTATTCTTCAAGAACGACTTGGCGATTGGGATGACGGCATCCACAATAGGCTTTCCATTATTCTTGAGCTCAAATGATTGAATCTATCATCAGTTGATGTCAACAAGCTGTCTTTACCAATCGGCCAGGAAATTATAGTGACAAGGAATCTTACAGAGTAGACGTATTCAAATGCATCGTCGCCCAATCCGGCCGCTTTGAGTGTCTGCAGAATGCGCTCAAAGATAATGGTAACCTCTTCTTCGATGCTTTCTGGGACAGATCCGTCGTCGCGAATACCAAGCTGCCCACTGACAATAACCCTACGAGTATTGGCTGGAACGACAACACCATGCGATAATCCAAACCCCTCTGCAGCTTGTTCACCACCAGGCCAGCTCACGAACTTGAACCCGTGGTTGGAGAGTATAGAGATGCCCGATGTCATGGTGGATATTGGTAGGTATAGAAAAAGTTAATTAAGTAATTTCAGGTTTGTTGGTATGTTGATGCTATGCGTAAAGGTGGCTTGCAAATAGTCGCTGTTTTAATTTCTTCTGGAGGGAACCTCCTCTTCAAATAATCCCAATCTTTATATAAAGGTATATAGTAGATCACGCAAAAAATAAACTTTCATAGTCCAGGCGGCATGAGAAGGAATTTTACGTGACTGGTATGGTTGTCCGTGCAAGTTGTCGTGTCTACCCTAGACGCAATTCACCTCTTTGCCTCCATCATTTGGGGCCAAGGCGCACCCAGTTGTTCCAGGAAACCAAAAGTGGACTCTATTTTCCCATTGGCCCAACCGGTGTGATAATCTCCATAATAAATGATACGCGTATGGGTCTCAGCGGCCGTGTCTGGGACATGGTCCGGAAGGATCAAATTTCCATTTGTCGCCCTAGGGACAGACCCACAAAGCGCGTTGGCCCTGACGCCTGCACCAGGAGGGCTGAGTGTGGTGGGCATCGTGGGCATCGTGCCAGTAAAACGCCGGAGTTAGGCGCGCAGGTCAAGATTATTCAGCGGATAAACCCGAAGCCGAGAGGCCAGGGGCTTCCAAGTGAAGCCCCCAGGCTCGCAGCGACGAGACGAGGGTGTTATGTACGCTACCTGCCCTACGCGCGTATCTGCGCTACCTACGCTATCCAAAGGATTCCCATCCTTCTGATTAGGGCGGGGCGGTGGACCTCATTCCGCGTAACGTCAACCTGGTCTCTGCGGGACGCCATGTCACGATGGTACGCTGCGCTTATGCTCATTTCGCCCCCAAATGCCACACCTTGGCGAATGCCCGCGCGGGAACGGCTCTCCTGGCATGAGGCTGACACACACATCTCACATTGCATCTACTGGTGGTGTCTGTGTTAGTGTCTCCGTTGGTCTGTCGGACTCTCTGTTGGTCCATCTGTCGGGGCATTTGTCTGGTGTTGGTTGGCCTTCCCGGTTGTGTGTGCCTAGCCTAGCTACGAAAATGGCAAACCCCGGCAGACAAGACGACGATCCTTCCAAGGCTGACCTGCAATATATATAGATCGTCCATGAGTAGCACGGCTGGGTGGTAGTGGCAGAAGAAAGGACGAGGTAGATAAAATCTCCAGGTCAAACAGGCCTCCCTCCTCTTATTCCCGCCAAACAAAACAAATCAGACAACGTTTGGTGTGTCCCCATGATGGAGCGATGGAGCTATGGAGCTATGGAGCACTAGGGCAGGAGGTGGGTAAACATGTCTGTATTCGGGGACTAGGCACGCTTTGACGTGCGGGTAGAGGTTTGGACTAACAGTCGTAGCTCTCAGGGCCCAGCTAGCCGGCTCGATATTGCCTAGCCAGCGCCTAATTCATAGAGTGATATTTTACCTGAAACGGACCCAAGGGTGCTTTCGGGAAGGCCAGCCTGCCGTGCGGTTTGAAGCTGGAGCATTCCAGGTCTGGAGTGTTCATCCGGGCTGAGGTCAGGCCGGGGTTGAGACAATCCTTCAAGCCTCCAGGATGCGTGTGGGCTGTTGGGAAGTGGACCTGGATACCCTGCAACTGTAGGCCGCAGTGCCGAATCCCTCAGTTCTTCGCAGTCCTCGTTTTTTTTTCTCTTCCTTCGCCCTCTCGTTCTCGTTCATTAGCCAAGATCCGATCGAGCGGTTGGTTCCGCCCTGTTGGAGCCTCTAATAATTCCTCCCGAGCTTCAAGAGCCGCTCCTTCAACCAAACCTTCTGATATACCAGATTCCTCGCCGAGGAACACACAGCAGCGGGAATGACTTCCACCCAATGGTCGGACCTGCCCGAGGTCTATCAGCCGGATTTCCCTGAAGTAGCACCCTCAGAAGTCTCGCCCAAGCAGTCGTCGCCGGAAGCTCTATACGCGGGAAAATACGATGGAGGACTCGAGTCGGTCGCCAACAGCCAATACTCGCCAGCGCCAGGAACGGCCGCCACAGTCACAGCCCCTCGAGCCGAGCGCAGGATATGTGGGATGAAGCGCACTCTATTTATCATCCTGGCGATCGTCGGAGGGATCATCATTATTGGCGCCATCGTGGGCGGCGCCGTCGGTGGCACCATGGCCGCCAAGTCGTCTAAATCCTCTGATTCAGACGGCTCCTCTACCGCCACGGCCACCAGCACCGGCAGCACACCGACCGCCACCACCGATCCCACATCCATCGCTCCCAAGTCGGGATTGGCGAGTGTCAACTGGACCGACACGAGCGGATACAGCCACTACTACGTATTTCACCAAGCCCGGGACACCACCATCGTCGCTTCGAGCTGGGATTCCCAGAACAAGACCTGGCAAGCGAGAAATGTGTCGGCCGATGTCGAGGACTCTGACGGAAGCCTCAACGTCGTTGCGGGGACACCAATTGCAGCCATCGCCTGGGCGGACAACAGCACCGACTGGAACATTAGATTATATGTTCTGTTGACTGGTAACTTGATTGGCGAGCTCTACACCACTTCTCCTTCGGTGGACAGCAAGTGGGCCCAGTATCCCAATGCACCCAGCTTCGTGGCCGGAGAGGGATCGCAGTTGGCCGCATGGCACGGTAATGGCGGAGCCTCCGACACCTACCCGACCATCCTGGCTTGGCAGGTGGAAGGGAAGCTGATGTATGCGAACGGCACTGAAGACGACTGGACCGACATGCTGGGTTTCGATGAGCAAGCTGTGAATAAATCCGGCCTCGCTCTGACCGACCTCAACGCGGGGTCACTTGCTTTTAAGCTCTACTTTGACAGCTCCAATGCCATGCTGGAAATGCAAGGTGATCCGGCTGATATTGGTGGCTTCGGCTTTGGTATGTGGCTCTTTTTAGTGTGATGTTTTTGTGACGTCTTTACTAATTGCATCTTGTAGGAAACAACAAAGGGTCTATTGGTGACCTCACTGATGCACGTGCTACCAACTACGCAGCTGTCAGCTTTGACGACCTGTATCTGCTCGTTGCCAATGTTAACGATGATGGAAGCGTGGTCGCACGCAACTACGACAACACCAACTGGTCCGGCGACACTACGCCAAGCCTCCTCAATGCGCCCTCGGGTATTTCCGTCTCCAAGAACTGGACCGCCATTGCCATGAACAAGGGCCAAAGAGTGTACGGAATCGTTGCGGGTGCTATCCAGGAATGGAAATTCACCGAAGCCAGTCCGACGGATTGGACTTACGTGGGCGAGGTCAACACCACGGTTTCCAGTTAGAGCGGGTAGAGAGAGAGAGAGAGTTTGGGAGTTCCGGACGGAGTATGTGTTGGGAGAAAAAGATTCCCCGGGCGACATTAATATTGATTTAATATGCCACCACGAGTAGAAACGCTTGGCTGTAGCTATGGAATGACGACGAGCGTAGCATTTTTGTTAATTAGCGAATTATTATACCACCAACATATTAAAACATCACGTGTCAATAATACCGCAAATAACGAAGAGCTATGTGCACAAGTGGTGATGGGTAGACATAGATCAGTCAGTCAACGATGAAGGAGACATTTCTATGTTTGATAAATGACACTATGAATTTTAATCATTTATATGATCAACTAGATGTTGCGGTAATGTTTGTGATGCATTTACCGTCTTTCGGAATTCCCAATCTGTTTAATCTGCTCCATCGATCTATTTTTCCATTCGTTTTCCCCCCAGCTTCTGGAATATTTCAATCGATTACTAATTTTTGTGCTAAGCGATATATCAAGTACACTCTTCTGGATTCATTTTATTCTAATTGTAATATGTCCCCTCTATTCCATACCTCGCCGGATCACTCGCCTGAATAGCCCCGCATTTATGGTTGATGCCCAATGAGTTTCTTGGAGGTTGCGTTATTTTCACTGCTTTGATCTAACACCGAGCTTTGGCAAAATAGTTAGACTGATACGCCAAGTTGACTTCCGGCAACTTATTTACGACTCTATCACCCAAGACTTCAACTATCTGTTGGCACAGCAGAAGATTTACAAGGCGGTTCCACAGTTACAAATTACGAGAACTTGGCGGGAACCAAGCTATTCTCTGATGAAATCTATTGCACCCACCATGGAAATATCTGGATTTGGAAATCAGGTGTATACAGTGGGGTGGATCTGTACGTCCCAGGAACAATTTGATGTTTCCACCACGATGTTGGACTGCAACCATGGGCTTCCACAATCTTTGCCAGAAAAGGACACAAGCGCCTATGTCTTAGGGGAAATAGGCCATGTAAAAGTTGTCATGGCTTGTTTACCAGCTGGACAAGTGGGTATGGATGCTGCCGCCTCTGTTGCAAACAACATGCGACAAACTTTCAAATCCATACGCTTCAGTTTGTTGGTAGGGACAGGTGGTGGTGTTCCGGGCGACGGAAAAGACATTAGGCTTGGTGACGTTGTCGTCAGCATTCCAAAAGGGCCCTACGGCGGAGTCGTACAATTCGACTTTGGAAAGGTGTTCACCGGTGGCGTGTTCCAGCATCGAGGCCACCTAAACTCACCTCCCCAAAAGCTTCTGTCCTACGTTACTCTCTTACAAAACCACCTGAGGAGGCTGCGGAATCCTAAAACATACGTGCGCGATTTCTTGCAAGACCTTGAGGACCTGAACGAGGTATATGCATACCCGACGAAAGAGGATAAACTATTTCGGCCTGGTTGCCTTCACCACACAAAACTGGATGCCTGTGATGGTTGTGATATCAGCCAACGAGTACCGAGAAAACCACGAAAAAACACTGACCCTGTCATCCATCTCGGAACTATAGCATCGGGTAATTCTATCGTTTCTGATGGCATGGAGCGAGATCGAATCAGTGAAGAGTATGGGAACGCCATAATGTGTTTCGAAATGGAAGCAGCGGGTCTCATGAATATATTTCCCTGTCTAGTTATTCGAGGAATCAGCAATTATGCCGACTCTCATAAGAGCCATTTTTGGCGGTCTCGCGCGATTGGTGCTGCATCCGCATACGCCAAGGCCCTTCTTCGTTTAATACCCCCAGATGATAACACGAATTCGGAAAACGTGTCTAAAGATATGACTCTAGGTAAATATTTCTCCAGCAAGCAGATTGAGATACTAACGTCGATAAGTAAGAATATAACTTACGTGAGAGCGATGAAGTGAGACGGCTATAAATAGATCCCTAAGAGTCACTACATTGGAGAAGGATGAGTCTCTGATCAAAGAGCAATATCTTTCCCCTTTCATTTATCGGAGTGGCTGTGTCGGGTCCTGCTGCCTTCGCTTTCGCATTCGGTACCGGCTTCATACTCGCTATCGGATTCATATTCGCTCTCTTTTTGACAATTATTTACTCATACGCGAGATGGGGATTATGTAGTTCTAATTGCACATAATTGATCTGAATTTGTTGACTGGAAAAGTCTCCTCAATGATTTATCTGGGTAATTGCATCTTTTTGGAACAGCTTTATACCACCTGGTAACCGTTCCACTACGTTTTGATCGGCGGTGTTGGATGACGAACTTAACTAAATATAAATGCAACCTAATAACGGAATATATACAGTAGCTACTAAAGCCCTTAATTACCAAGTATGAAACAAATTTATTCATTTATTTGGCGAGGCGATTAATTAATTACGCTTGACAGTTGCAAACTGGGTAGTTGCACACGATATAGTGTTGGTTAATATTTAGCGACTACATAGCCATTCTTTTGGCCTTATTTCATGCTGGCCCTAAAATCAGGCACCTCGGTTTCGGGTTCGGTGTCCAACATTCCTCCATAAATCTAACTTTCGGAGCCGCCATTGTCTGAGTAGAGTAGCGACGGCTTATATATGGATTGCCCTCAGATGTCCAGCTGAGGGACATGCCAAGAGCTCATCATCACTGCAATTTTCGTGTTCAAACTCCAAAATGATCATTAGAAATTTGTTTAGGGCGCTTCTCTTGCGAGCGGCTCTCGCCAGCAACAGTTATGATGCATCAACATCGACATGCAAATGCGTAATTCAGCCTACTGCCCAACTCCCTGACTTATCCCAGAGAGCTCCATTTACTAACCGAACAACGCGGGCTCTTTAGGCACCAGATGATGCTTGTTGGCCATCTACAGATGATTGGAACAATCTGAACACCACCGTATCCGGCAAACTTATCGCTAACAAACCCATTGCACTTCCGTGTTATCCTGGTCCGGATTACGACGAGGAAGCCTGTGCCGCCGTTTTAGTTGGATGGTACGAGTCGCCTTATGTTTCAGAGAATCCAATCGGTTTAGATTTCCCTGTCAACATCACCTGCCTGCCTATCGATATCAATACCACCAGTTCTGACGCTGTGGGCTCCTGCACCCTTGGCACCAACCCCCACTACGCCGTCAACGTCACTACAGTAGAGGATATATCAGCCACGTTGGCTTTTGCCAAGGAGAAAAACCTAAGAGTTGCGATTAAAAGCACCGGTCATGACATATTGGGCCGTAACGATGGCTACGGCAGCATTGAAGTCTGGTTGCGATATTTCAGACAAGGAATCTCGTTCCAGGAAGTCTTTGAATCCTCTACCGGCTGCACATCCTGTAGCTGGCAGGGTGCTGCTCTCAAGCTGAATGGTGCATATATGTGGCGAGAGGGTTACGCCGCCGCCAAAGATAACAATGTCGTGGTGGTGGGTGGCGGAAGCCCAACTGTCTGCAGCACAGGTGGTTGGATGCAGGGAGGTGGACACGGACCTGCTAGCCAGATGTTTGGACTCGGAGCAGATCAGGTTCTTGAGGCTGAAGTCGTTCTTGCGAATGGTACAGTTGTCACTGCGAACGCGTGCCAGAATCAGGATCTCTTCTTTGCCATTCGTGGCGGCGGAGGAGGTACGTATGGCATCGTCATCTCCACAACAATCAAGGCTTGGCCACAGGTCAATGCCACAGTCCAAACTCTGAACATTGCACCCTCTACAGCCAATACGACGTCTTTCTTGGACGATATTGCCAAAATGCACCAACTCATCCCAGACCTGATGGATGCGGGTTACTCTGGTTACGGCCATTGGCAGGTTGATGGGCAGAGTGCCTTATTTGACAATCACACGACGGCCTACGTCCACACAATCGCCATGTTCAATAAAACCGAGCAGGAAGCAAAAGATGTTTTCCAGAACGCACGCGAGTACCTTGATCAAAGGAGCGATGTGCTGTTTGTTAATGAAACTTATGCCACGTTCCCCGACTACTGGTCTTTTTACTACGCCAACAGTGGCGAGCTATCGACTGTCGGGCTTATGGCCGCTGCTGGATCTCGACTCATGGATCGAGAATCAGTGTCCAATTACACCGCTGTGCGAGAGATGGTTGAGGCTTTGGCTGGTGAAAAAGGGCAGTACACGGCTATCACTCTTTCCATGGTCTCGGGTGGGAAGGTATGGGAGGATGCCGCCGATGAGCACTCGGGAGTCCTCCCCGCTTGGAGGACCTCGTACTTCCACGAGTCTGTTGCCAGAATTATCAGCCCTACTGTGAGCCAAGAAGATAAACAGGCTATGCATGATGATATCACATTCAACAAGGTGGGTGCTATGAAGGTTCTGGCCCCTGATACCGGTGCCTACATGAACGAAGCCGATCTTAACGAACCCGACTATGTGGTGGATTATTTCGGTGCCAATTATGAAAGGTTCCGGTCAATCAAGGCTGAATACGATCCTTCGGGCTTGTTCTATTGCCACCAGTGTGTTGGGAGTGATGAGTGGAGCCAGGATGAGATAGGGCGGCTGTGCAGTGTGTGAAAGAATTTGCTTGGGCCTCAAACTATGCTTTCAGCATCTGAATATGGCATCTCATTTCCATGGTCTGTCCAACTTGCATAAATGGACAGAATCGATCTATTCGTTTCAAATGCAGGTCAGTGGCGAATTAGTCACTGTGTATCTCTTTATTTTTCATGAAATATATTTTTTCTTGTCATAGAAGGCCGTTGTCACGAAACCTAAAACGAATATACTCTGTCATACCCTTCAACCACAAACACCGCTCTCCAAATCGCCTCATTTCTCATCCCAATTTGTGTCTCATGCAACTTCTTTAGCTTCATCTCGTCCCTCATCAACCATCCTCAACGCCGGTCACTGAAATTTCGAATATTGGTTAGTCCACGTCAATGATTACCTTCAAAGCACCATGCTGGGAAGCTTTGCCGAATGTCTCGTATGCCTTCTCAACCTCACTCAGTTTGAAGTCTGTTGTGCTTATGATTAGCTTTTAAATTGATCTTGTGCATTTGTAAATTGGACTCACGGTGTGTAATCAGCTGCTCAGGCTTAAGCTTGCCCGATTCAACTAGCTTGAGGAGCATAGGTGTTGTGGTTGTATCAACGAGTCTCGTGGTGATAGCTATTCGGAATATGTTAGCTCAAACTTTCGAATTTCCGAAAAGTTTGACTGTACCAATGTTCTTATCCCAGAGATTGTGAAGATGCAGGTCAACCTTTGCGCCATGAACACCAACATTGGCCAAAACACCGCCAGGTGCAAGGAGCTCTTGACAAAGATTAAATGTAGCTGGGATGCCCACTGCCTCAATGACGGAGTCACATCCCTTACCGTCAGTCAAGGCTTTAACTTCAGCTACTGCATCCATCTTCGAGTTGTCGATGGTATCGGTTGCACCGAATTGCTTAGCCATCTTCAGTCTCCCGGCATCCGTATCAATGGCAATGATCTTGGAGGGAGAATACATCTGGGCAGTGATGATTGCAGCCAGGCCAATTGGTCCAGATCCAACAACTACAACAGTGCCGCCAGGCTGAACCTTGCCATTGAGGACACCACACTCCAAACCAGTTGGGAAAATATCGCTCAGCATGACAGCAGATGCATCATCTATGCCACTGGGGACAGGGTGGAGACTGGAGTCTGCGTGGGGAATGCGGACGTATTCGGCTTGAGCTCCGTTTATGGTATTGCCAAGGATCCAGCCACCGGAAGTGCAATGGCTGTACATACCCCGACGGCAGTATTCGCATCTCGCGCAGCTAGAGATTGCCGAAATGAGAACTCGGTCGCCCTCCTTGAAGCGAGAAACGGCATTGCCAGTCGATTGAACGATGCCAACACCTTCATGACCTAAACCAGTACCTGGCTTACATGTGGGGACGTCTCCTTTCCAAATGTGCAAGTCCGTACCGCAGATGGTTGTTTTAGTGACCTTAATGATGGCATCAGTGGCAGACGCAAGCTCTGGAATAGGGCGCTCCTGCAGAGAAACACTGTTGTTGCCGTCATAAATGAGAGCCTTCATAGTCTTGGCGGATGTCGTCATGGTTGCTATATGGGAGAATAATGTAGACAATAAAATTTCAGGTCAAAGTCGAGGAATCAATGCAACGGGGGCGAATCGTGCAATAAATAAGGACCAATTCCACCAGCTCCAGCAAACCTTCCACGTGGTAGGTTCATTGCGGACAATCCCGCTTTACCCGGCAGTTGTCAGATCAGGCATAATAGGCCGTCAGGAGAGCATGGTATGACATCAAGTCTCCAATGAAGGTTTGGATTGTAGCGAGTACAGTGGGCCCCAGCCAACGAGGATGGGGAGACTTTCGCATCCAGCCGCAAAATGGCGGGATACCGGTCCCGCGTGTAGATGCCGTAGGGTATTTGCAAGGGCATGCAGTGGTGAGACACCGGTCATATGGCTTATTACTAGGATCTTTCAGGGACTCGATTCCTGTTATTTGGCGCTAGACGGTGGAAGAATCGTATTCGCAATCATATGAACTGCCAGTCACCCAGAATCTAGGCTTGAATCATCTCATTTCAATGGTGCCCGATCCTTGTTTTTCGATTGCGGATTGCGGAACACTGCGACTGCGGAATATCACTGCGGAACATCGCTGCGGAACCGCGAGGAGGGGATTCTGCCAATACCCCGCATCGGACAAAAGGGCTGCATCTAACAGAAATAGTGAAACAATATTAGTTTGAATTTTTGCCAATTGTTGATCGCTTCTAGTTCAGGGACCAAATTTCATGCGGTTAGGCAGAACTCAAAAGTTGCATGGTTATAATAGCCAAGATAGCGTTGCGTGCTACTTCAAATAACCCAAGGAATTATCGAAATTTCCAAGCGGTGTCATGCCAATTAATTTCTTTTTAGTTAGAAAACGATCTAATCTGTCCAAATACATGGATAAAAATTACCATGTCCTTACAAAAAAAAAATCGAGACCAAAGCCGTAACATATTAGGTAGGTAGTATTGCGACCTAGAAATAGGACGGGTCGCCGTCCGAAAATCCGATTCGCAGCTATTTTGGTCCCACATCATCATAGTTAGCGTCACATAGGGGCTATAAAATAAGTAAATAACGCGTGTCCATCAGCCGAAACACCCTCTCAACCAGCACGCGGCGTTTGGCTTGGACGGACCCTTGCTTCAAAGTGGCGCCTTTCAGAGGAAATCCTGTGTCTTACAATTGTATTGAGTTTTAATCATGACTTTCTTCTCAAAAATATTCACTGGCATCCGTTGAGGGGTTCTTACGGTTCAGGGTTCCACAGTGTGCGTTGATGATCAAGAAGATCTTGCATCTTCGCGCAGGTCCGCAGAGCTTTTATCTCTTCGTTGCGGCCAGCAAGGTGTGGTAGTCATCTCCGACTCCAGAGGTGAAGCTTTTCGCGAACTTTGGTTCTGTCAATTTAAGCCTTGCCTCTTGCCTTGACAGTTGACCCGACGAAGACCTTCATTGGTCTGCTGCGATGCGCGCCGCAAGGCAACAGCCTTGTGACTCATTGTCGAGCTGGATAATAGACCTTGGTGGTCTTCAGAGATGCACTCATTCTGCCCACAACGGTCTCCGTTGACTCAGCGGCGGCGGCAACAAGGTTCTCAAGAACCCACTGAGGCATCAGTCTAGGTTTTACGGTCACTGTCCAAGGCTGGGTAGGAGCCTTCATCGTACACACACAATGTCTAGGCCTTGGTGCCACAATTCACTGTTTCCTTCTCGCAAGAGAAGTTGCCCTCCGAGGCAGAGGATAGATTAATACGAGTCGATTCACTGGCATCTCACACAAAGATTGGTGAGCATGAACCTGACCTGCAATGGCCGTGACGCAGGAGTCGCGCGGGGTTTTATAGAAGCAGGCAAGGCCAGAAAGTGAAATTTGCGAGGTGACCCAACCAGGATGTTGTGGGAAATTGGCACCTAGTTCCATTTCATATTATATATCAGAGTCGCCGTCTAGATATGTTTCAAAGCGCAATGTACTTCAGTTGCTAGGACAGGCAGTGTTGCAAATTAAGGGCTAATACTGGAGAAGACTGTTTTCGACCATAAATTTCATATAAACAAAATCCAATTCACTAAGTGGGTATAAGATGTTCCCAAAGTTGATATCAAATATTAGAACAAAATCAGCTATGGGCTCAATCAGGCAGCAAACCTAGGAAAATCTTGATAGTACAACCATTCCTTTTTGGATACAACCGGTAGAATCAAGAACACGGCCCTTTGCCGCACAACTGACTTTATTTCCCGAAGTAATACCAAAAGAAAAATGCAATCCAGCAAAGCAATAATTCAAGTTTTGAGTGAAAAGTTCCTTACTCTGTCTTTCTTCCGGATAAGTATTTTTTTGTAAACTTCCCACCGGTTCAAAACCCGAGGTTCTTTGAAGGAGTTCGGAACCGGAAACTGTTCTTTTTCTAATAACCCAATGAAGTGTTTCCAATACCATTCACCTTCCTTAGTAATTGCAGCATTCCTGGATAAAAGTAAAGTCGCTATCTGAAAAGCCTCCTGAGCAGAAATATTAACTTTTATATCCTTAGCTTTGCTTCCCAGTCCAGCAAGGAGGTCCAGTGGTGTTCGACCTTCCGAGTCAATGGCATTGACATCTGCGCCGGCTTCTACCAAAACCTTCGTGAGATCTGGAGGAGAAACATGAATAGGTTTGCATCGCTTCTGGGCATTTGTCATGTTGATTTGGTGCAAGTTGTGCACGAAGTTAGATTGCACCGTAATCTCCACGTCCGGATTTTGATCAGCATCGAGTAGATATTTAGCAAATTTTGTTCTCGTGGGAGAATTTTCGAAATAGCACGTCGACTGCCCGAACCTCGAATAGCGATAAACGCTAAATAGTAATTCAAATGGTGTTTTGCTTTCCCATCGCGCATGGATGTTTTCGCCGTGTTGCAGGAAGCATTGGACAATATCTAATTCATTTGGCGTGTACTCAATCGGGAAAAACCAGCTTGACTTTGGTTCTGAGGGGCTTGGCAGATTATCCGATAGATAATGTAATATTGTATACTGGCTGTAATTTTGAACCGCCTCAGCCTGCTCTTGGATTATCTCGGAAAATAGTAATCTAAGTGCGCATATCCCGGCAAAAACCAGCTGGGGATATACCACCTTGCCAGGGTATTTGAAATGCGATAATATTTTTGGCAGGACTTCGGGTTCCAAATCATCCAAGAGCCATTTGATACTTCGGCCAGTTGTTATCTCCGAGAGGCGCAAGAGGTTAGGTGTTGGAACCTGTTCAATATTGAGCTGTCCTTTTCCAAATTGTAATTCGGCCCTAGCCAGGCTCCACTTAGACAAAAAGGAGTATCCGTTATCCATAGGAAGCGAAAGATAATCATTGAGAAGATCATTTCGAAATCCAGGTGTGATGATAAAATCCAATACCGTTTGATGCATAAATCCTACGGAGGTATCATTACTGCGATTGTTGCTTGCAGTAATTTCCAATAGTCCCGCTCCTCTGTCTTCAATCCAAGATCGGGAGAGACATGGGCTGTTTTCGCTCCTACTGAGTGCCTCCACACAGTCTTTCAGGCTGTTGCAATCTGCACAAGCCAGGACGCTCTGAAGTGTTTTGAGAGGTATGGTTGATGAACCCCACCTGCGCACTACCTCGAAAATTTGATATGAATCTTTTCTATACTTTTGCGGAATACGCTTTATAGCTTCCTCGTAAAACAATGTCAAGTCATCGGGGATCTGATTTTCTTGTCTCAGAAGATCGCTAGTTGACGCTCCATTGGAAAATCTCCTTGATATCTTATCCATTATAATCTTTACCCAGATGAAAACACCCATCGCACGATTTACGAGGCGAGCTTCAAGTTCTTCAATATTTGCCGTATCATCTTCCGATAGGGAATCCTTTTCTTTGAAGACGTCGGTTTTCAGCCTAGAAGATACATATTTCTTAATGTCTTGTCGAGTGTGAGCATGTATCTTGAATCCAGGAGAGGAGGAAAATCTTTCCATGAACTCATGTGAGTCTCTACTTGAAAAGCAAAATTTCAATAATGTTGAGGATTTAGATGTCTCCTCAACAGAATCAGTAATAAAATTGGCGATTGTTTCCGGAGCTCCACCGTACTCATCCAGAGCGTCGAAAAATAGAAAGACCTCTATTGGGTGTAAACTTTGGCTGATAATCTCTTTATATGCCTTTCTCAAGCGCGCTTCGGTCCATGTCCAGTTGATGTGTCTACCGTGTGGTTTCTTGATTGCTTTCTCGAACGTGGGAAGTAGAATATTCGCTAACCTAGGCTCTGCTTTTAATAGTTGGAATAGAATGCTCTGGAGCATGGCTTCAAATGACTTTGGTGAATGCAAATCGTGGTAGTGGAAAAAGAAAGCCAACCTAATGCGAACAGTCTTCGATGAAGGCTCGGCTAAAATGTTGGATAGGTGCGGATGATTCCATATATATTTCATCAGGGTCGATTTTCCCGAGCCAGGCTTGCCCTGTATCCAAAAAAGAGGCTCTTGGTCACGCAACCAGGATGTAAGACCAAGATCCTCCTTAGCCCAAACCCATTCAAATGTATTTTCGAACGCTTCTTCAATCCCTTCCCCTAGAACATTATTCCCCGGCGAAAGGGTGGACATGAGCCATTCGTGGACTTCTGGAGAGACCGTCCCAAGCCCAGAGATAACATCAGAATCGGAACGCGTAGGTTCGTTTTCTAATAACGGAATTAATAAACCCAATTCAGTCTCTCGCGATTAAGGGACACTAACCTGAAGATGTTCTGGATTTAAAAAATGAAAGCATATTGCTGAAAGGACCTTGGAAAAGTGGATTTAACCAATGGCTTTGGTTGTCTATATTGTCTTCTGTGCGAACCTGGGATCTTGATGCGGGTGATACTTCGGATAGTATTCTTGAGATTGTTTCAATTGTGGGGTCGACAGGGCTCAACTTCAACATAGTGCGATGGGCCTTATTGACATGGAATATGTCCTCACGGCGGGTTCCATCCTGAATAGCTTCATTTTGTAGCAACAACCTTTCTTCATGATGAGAGTTCCCCTGCAGATATGATTAACCTTGCTCAGTATGTATCTTGTTTTGAAAACCTACCTCCCAAAATATCGTTGGGGATATCTCTAGTCCCGAACACAACCGAATTTCATTAGCTTTGCAGATTCCTCCAACTCTTTGAGTCATAGAAGACATATAATGCCTCCCTTGTTCGCTGCATAAATCGCGAATTATGCAGTCGAAATTACTTTTGTCAACCATTGCCGCAAATTTTGATGCTCTGGTGGGGCTTGTCTTCGGGACTCCAAGGAAAATACATGTGTTGGTTGTTTTAAGAATATGTTGCGCGGAAGAGCTCCCATTTGCAAGCTCTACCAAAGTTTGCTTTAGAACAATTCCTCCTAGACTATGTGCGATAAAAGCCAACGGCTTCGAAGAAGGTGCCGAACAGCCCATATTATGCAGTTGTGGGATAAGCGCCTTCATCAACTGCTCCACTGATGATTGGCAATCCCGACTTTCGAACTCAGCATCATATCCATAGAGCAGTATTTGGGCGCCTTCGACTTCCTGAGGCAATCTGTCTCGGAGCCACATAAAATGGCCATGTTTGGGATCATGCTGCCAGCTGGTGAATGGGTCGTACCCTAAACCCGGAAGGGCAATACAACTATTTGGTGATTAGCTGGACAGAATAAAACAATATAGGAAATTTTAATTACTCGAGAACATGCTCCTCAGGTGGCACTTCGTTCAAAACGGTAAAGCCATTGAATTTGGTATCAATCGTAATAGTTCCAAAATTTCTATCGTGAACATAGTTGATAGTCCAAATGGACTCTGTACCACAAAGGAAATCCGGAGTCTCCGCGAATGTGATAGTGGCTGTCTTTGTAGATGTTTTTGGACCTAAACGAGCAGCGTAGGAATGAACAAAAACGTTATTAGTAGACTTGAGCCAACTTTTCCCATTCGGTCTACTAGATGTGGAGAGGAAATGAGACAGCTGGTCGCGGGGAATGTTGGCAGGGATGCGAGAAATCCTGTATGTTTCTACAATAGAAATTTGGTTAGATTTGCTTCATTTCAAAATGCTGGAACTATTTAGTTCAAAACTTGGGATAACAAACTTTGCTTAGAATTTCGCACACGCAAACCATAGTTACCCATGTCCGTTAGCCTTTTAAGCACAGACCGGTAAGTAGTATCATCCGGATCTGAAAGCTTGACCATCTTGCTATGGTCCCTAGGAATACCCTCATCATGCTCCCCCGAGTAGTGCAGAAGAGCCATGTGCCTTGGGACAACCTAATAACGATTAGCATATGAGTGCAAGCCAAGGTAAGAGTTTTGTTTACTTCCTGTCCCATAAATCTGGTAGAGATGATTTCGTAATATGTACAAATAAGGATTTTCTGTTCGGTAAAAAGTGTGGTTTTCCCAAAGCTATCGCTCAAGTCCTGCACCTCATTCGAGTAAGCGGACAGCGCTTGAATGAGATTGTCTGGGGTCTTCATGGATATTGAACTAGCTAGAGCCCTCAGCATTGTGATTCGTAAAGAATCAGCAACATGCGAGCCAGCATGCGGGGTTCCCATGAAAATTAAACCAGAAATAGACTCATATATAGCATTTTGTTCAGTAGTCTGTTGGTTTTCGAGCCCAGCGTGGCGATCGGCGTGAATTTTGCAGATTGCCTGATGTGCAGAACCTGGTTAGTTGGATCCCTTTCAACTTCGGATTCAAGCCCCTACACGTTTTATGACAAGCCCACCAAGGCTATGAGCAATGAGTATTAGTGGTCGGCTCATCTATCGAGGTGTTAGAATAGTGGCACATAAAGAAGCTGGCTGTCTGCGAGAGGCCACTGACATCATCACCAGTTCTATTAACCATCAGTCCGCTTAGAAACAAACCCGCGATCGTTTTGATGGTCGTATTGTTGTCCACCAGTGACCTTTCAAAAGAAGCATTGTAACCAAACGTCATCACTCGACATCCAGGTAAGTCGGTTAGAAGTTGCTCGGGCCAGAAGAATTCCGACTTATCAGAGCGATGATGTGTCCATGTATTCTTCGGGTGTCCATTGAGTCCGTGAATAAAAACAACACTGTAAAAAAGCCCAGTTAGAAGAAATGAAGACATCGAAGGGATACTGGTCAGCTTGGCCATCTTACTCAACACTGATCTCGCCGCCCAAAGCGCCTTGGAGCACCGTGATCCCTTCCCGGTGAATCTTTTGATCCTTTGAAAGCGCCTGCCGAGTTTTAGCATTCTAAATAACCTGATATTGGGGCCTTCGAACCATTTCGTATCGTGGATGATGAAATTTGCGGGTGTTTGAACTCAGCCTGGTGGCCTCAAATGCTTTGGGCGCTTATATGGTGCGCATGGTCGCCTTGTTGTCACGTGTAATGCAATATGCACACGAAAACTCGCCATGGCATAATTTGGTGGCTTATCCTAGACATTACATAACACAAATGCGGGGTCAAGACGCAAATGTAGATGTTCAGGATAGCTTTTCTTAGGTATACTAGCTACCAAGAAAGTCAGAACAAATCATCTCACGTCATTAGGCAATTTTTAGTACTTTTCATGATATTTCCATCAGAAGACGATATTCTGCTCCGGGAGCAGAACAGTGCATGGAGGCTACTCTAGCGTCATGTCCTGGACGTTCATTTTCTCGATTCTGGGTACACAAATGATTCATCTGACGCGGGTCACTCCAGATTTGATCGTATATTAGCGCCTGATAAAGCATGGCATGGCAACTTCGAGTGACGATCAGGTAGATCAGCCGATTGAAGTGAACGTAAATCTAATAGTCGACATAACCATCATAACGTGCATATATATTTGCTGATTGGCGGCGTCGTAATGAAATTTAATCCAATGCCGATCAGTGGGGCTCTGAATTGAGAAAAAGGCTCATGATTCGTCCAAGTCAGAGTCGGAAAACGATGTGGAACCGGCTGAACAGGGAGTGAGTCCTTTTCATTCGGTGAATCCATTCTCTGATTTGCACATTTGTTAGTGCTCGGCATGGACGAGGTTCGGACGGAAGAACATGCAGAAGCCATTCAGGCTAGAAGTCTTAATCGCGTGCTCTGATTGCAATGATCGTATACATGCTGACTGCATCCGGCCAGTATCGGAAGCCACCCGCATTTCTCAGCAAGCCTCTTGGCTATGACACAATTCTCAGCCTACGCTCATGTGGTCATGAACCTCTTTTCCTACTGCCTAAGAACGTACTTTCGTATCCTTGATTAAAAGTGACATCTATAAGAAAGCTACAACTCCTCAATTATAATCATAGGAACACTTTCTCACTGCATTCATTATATTAAGCGGTATTGCAAACACAATTGCCTTATAATCACATATTGATCACGCGTCATTTCCAACATCCAACACCATCATGGGCTCCGTGCACCTTTGTACGCGTAACTGTATACTTGTTTGTCTCTGTGGACATATGTGAGACTATCATGATCCATTTCAATATATAAAAAGCTAAATATGGTTTACAGAGAATCGAGGCCTCGGTCCATCTCGTCAATTGTCGTGGACACCGAGTCTTCAGCCGGCAGTATTCATCAGCCGCCCAGTAACCAAACTGGTATCACGGCTGACAACTACAAACCTCAGGCTCCTATTGAGCGGGAACTCCTCGGCATCGGCGCCCATTTTGAGTATAAGGCTTCTGCATAAGTTCATGACATTGACACTTCATTTATCTTAGTGGTTCAATAAAATGGGAGTCAGAATTGTATTGAACCACCGAGGAGATATAGGTAGAGAGGTAAACCTATGCGATAATTATAAATGTACCTAACAAAAGTTAAATGCAATAATTACGAGGACTTGGCTGTATTTCTTGGCTAGAACTGAGAGGGCTCGAGGCTGAATCGGGTAAATATTGTATTGTAACTATGGCAAATACAGAATTACCCCAACAGGTCATGGATGTTATTGAGACCCGGGGTAGCATATTGTGATGTGTGATAGGCAAACGAACGCATCTGACCTTGTGATCGGGTTGATCACGTGATTCAAAGAACGTTTGGCCCAACAGGCCATTCCCAATAATCTCAAGACAAGACTCTGTATCTATAGGCCTTTCTATCGGAACCCTATTCATGCCTCAATGGAGGCTTTGGCTCGAAAAGCTACTATTTCATCTCATTAGTCCCTACACATTCAGAGTAGCCTGGTATCGGGTCACTAACGGACCATGCGACCCCCCAAAGTGGAGGTCATGTAATATGCCGCCCCGTATACGACATTTTTAATGCCTAAAATGGGCTATTCATACCAATGAAAAGGCCTACATTTAAATTGAAATTGTATACATCCGAGGCAGGACTCCAGCTACAATCTGGGTGACCTGCCGACAAACAAGAAGAATATCATGACACTCGGGTCAACACTACCAAATACCATGTTATTGGTGTTGCTTCCCACTGGGATTAAATTTACCAACCACTTGGTGAGGCTGCAAAAATCCAGATAAGAGAAGTGGTGCCATACGCGAATACAAGCCGCCTTGGTTCGTCGGATCTCGCTATCTCCCCCGCTGTACCCCCGCACTAGCCACTACAACGTTACAATTCTGGATTGAACAAGTAAGGCCAAGCACCTGGACGCCCGAAACCGCAAATTTGCTATAGCTTATCGCCCTTAAGACAGCTGATAGCCTGTGGGGCTGCGGGTCGAACATGTTCGCTCACAGAAGCACCAGCCACCTCTTTTGAGACAAGGGCATTTCGAACAATTAACCCCTCTCTGCATACTTAAAGGTCTGTCTCTATCTCACAAGCAATCGGCGAGAAGAAATTTTGCATTGGTTGAAGGGCCGACCCCAATTACATCGACTCTCCATTTGCCCAAAATGGCTTCAAAGGAGGATCAGGCCGAGGCTCAAGCCGACTCTCAGCCGCAAATGCAGCGGGTCGGGAGCCATTCCTATGATGCGGGAGATGGGATGACCAAACGAATCCTCAGGAAGATTGACTATTACATCATACCCGTGCTATTCGTTACCTACATGTTGAATTTCATGGACAAGACTATCTTGTCTAGCGCGTCGGTCTTCGGACTGCAGAAAGATACCGTGAGTTGCGCATTCCCGATTGCCTGCAAGAAACCCGCACCGTTATCTTGCATGGAGATGAGCAAACATATTCATCTCGCTAACATTGATCAGAGACTGAAAGGCCAGGACTATAGCTGGGTCTCCAGTATTTTCTATTTTGGCTATTTTGCCTGGACGTATCCGACGTCGTTTCTCATCGCCAAACTTCCAGTTGCCTCATACATGACGGCAAACACGCTCTTCTGGGGAGCAGTCGTGGCATTGACAGCAGCATGCACCAATTATGGCGGTCTATTGGCAGTGCGGTTCCTGCTCGGCATGGCTGAGGCAACCATCACGCCTGCTTTCATGTTTCTCACATCGACGTGGTATACACGAGATGAAATCCCTACCAGAACCGGTATTTGGTTCGCTGGAAATTCCATTGGTGGCATGGTAGCCAGTCTACTAGCTTTTGGCGTCGGCCATATCGACGACAAAGTTGGCCCTTGGCGATGGATGTATATCATTCTCGGTGTTCTCACCTTCCTCTGGGCCTTGGTTCTCTGGTTCTTTCTTCCCAATCGCATTTCTTCTGCTCGGTTTCTCACACCAGAAGAGAGGCAGTTTGCGGGAGATCGTGTCGTGATTGCTGGTACAGGCCAAACTGAAAACTCACATTGGCGATGGGACCAATTCAGAGTATGTTTTTGCGCATATTTCTTTTATGTCCCGATCATCAACTATATTGCGCTTCAAAAGCACTTGGCTAATTGAACTTGCTAGGAAGCGCTAATTGACCCAAAAACATGGCTGGTCTTTGGCATTGAGCTAGTTCAAAGCATCCCCAACAGTGGTACCCAGAACTTTGCCAATATTGTTATTAAATCGTTCGGATTCTCAAGCCTTCAATCAACTCTAATCAACATCCCGTACTCTGTGTTGGCAGCTGCGGTGATCTTTGGCACCGGATGGGTTGCGGGCCGATTCCAGAAAATGAATTGCATCCTCATAGTGGTCGTCGTGATTCCTTGTATCATCGGTTCCGCAGTCATCTACTGCCGCGATCGCATTCCTGCCAAGGGCGTGCATTTGTTCGCTTACTTCCTTCTTTGCACCGGTCCAGCAGTCATGCCTCTGGCTCTATCCCTCGTCCAGGCCAACTGTCGCGGTGTTACAAAGAAGATGACCATGTCGGCGCTGCTCTTCATTGCCTATTGTGCAGGCAACATTGCAGGCCCTCACTTCTTCAAGAGCTCCGAGGCACCACATTACAACACCGCCTTTCGAACGATCATGATTTGCTATGCACTGGTGGCTGTACTGGCCATGACGCTCCGTGGGTATCTGCAGTGGATGAACCACAAACGAGCGAAAGAAGAGGGTTTCACAGGTTCCGCTAGTACCTCTGGTGCCATTGGTGGCGGCAAGGTTGTTCAGGGAAATGACAATTCTGAAGCCCCTCAGATTGCGGACATGGTCGACCAAGTTGAGCTCCGTCCTGAAGATTACGAGGATGTCACAGATTGGAATACTGCGGGCTTTAGATATAGGCTATAAATTGCTGGTAAACCCTAGGTATTGATAAATGTCCTTTTCGTTTCCAGGAGATACTGGTTTTGAATCTGAAAAAGCGTCAGTAATTCCACTTAAAATATTTCCTCGTTATTCTCACTTATGTGCACGCATTACTCGAATTACTTTAATCGATCCATTAGCTTTAGTACGAATCACTACCATCAACTAACTGGGAGGCATGCAATTTACTCCAATGGCTTTCGGCCCCAAACAACTTTCTGTCTGTAATAGGGGCGAAACTTTCCAGAACGAATCTCTCGGCGGAAATGAGAGATATACACCTGGGTTTCCTCCTTTGACCAGCCTAAAGTGTGGGCCATGAACAGGACAAATCCTTCAGTGTCCGATTCGAGTCCAAATTGAGTGTACCGTCCCATCTCCTTCAAAATTGGGGCTTTTGGCCAGTCGCCAATTGGACACTAAACTAGAGTCAGAAATATCCACCGTAAGATGGCAAAGTATTAGTGCATGATGATGCCACCCCAGCGCTCACCTTGAAGTTGAATTCTTGAATGTCAACAAAACCAGCCGCCTCCATCTCCTTTCGCTGGGTGTCATCCTCAACCACGGTAAATGTTGCTCCTAATTTCTTGCCTCCCTCAATGAAGAACTGTCCCCATTGTCCTAGAGCAGAGTCTGCTTTGACTGTTCCATCGTCACTTGTGATAATAGATGAGGTCTCAAAACTCTCAACCCATCCGCCAGGCTTACAACAGCGGAATGCGTCACCGAAGAGAGATTTCCAATCTTTAATGCTACCAACTAACCATCGTATATGAATGTAATCAAAATTGTCGGACTTGAATGTCCACTCGCGTGTACAATCCTCGATTTCACTATAGGTTCAGCATGTTAGTCCTCCCACCGTTCGTTGGGTCCAGGTAGAAGAGTCGTAGCGACCGCTACTTTTATAGTACATACAACTGCAAGTTAGGTGGAAGCCAAGATGGCTGGATCGGTGACAAATCGGTTCCAACAACGCGTGCATTGGGGTGTTCGTCAGCAAAATCACTAGGCATCTAGTCAGCAAAATCCCTTTTGCGAGGACTTCCCGGAATCTCACATGGCCCAAATACCTTCGCAATCAACCTCAATTAGTGACAAGTCTTGAATTCAATGGCCCAATAGACTTTACCTGTGCCTGTTCCAATATCGACCACATTCTAGAAAAAATGTTAGAAGGAGACAGATCATGCAAAATAGTATAAACTAGTAATTATTAGCTTACCTCAAGTTTATCTTTGTCTAAAGGTGCCAGGTACAGTTTTTCCCCGATTCCGAGAGTCAGGGTATGATGACTGCCGAAAGGATGATCAGTTTTAATACATCCATCTCAACAAATGATCTCACTTTATATCCATAACTTCATTTTGAGCATCGTCGTTGGAACCCCTAGTTTATGAAATATGAGCCATTGTATCCCAGAGAACTAGTTATAAATTCAACTTCATACCAGTACTGCGCATTACCCTGTTCACTGTGGTAGGATCTGCCGTGGATCGTCCTATACTCTAGAATACTGGAGCTAATTGACGCAGTTGAGGAAGCGTTACTGCCTCCAAGAGTCGAATCAGCATCGCTCCCATCTTCCTCGGCCTCCTGCTAGCAAATGCCCCGATTAGTATTATTTGAACAGAAAGATAATAGGACAGCGATTGATAAACAGACTTGTTGGGCCCAGTGATGAGCAGGGAGAATGCCTGTGCTTGTCGTCTCGGTTGGCTGCGAGGAACCATGACCATATGGTGCGGTCGCTGTATCCTCACACATTTTGTGTCCAATCTGCCTAAGGAGCCAAACTAGCTAAGGGATATTCTTAAACTGCAGCTAGCTCAACAAGGTTTTGTGGATACAATCTCCTCAAAAGAGTGTTAGCAAGTCAGGATTGAAAATAGAAGTCCTCTAGGAAGGCGGTCGAGCCTGAGCTTCCAGACACAAGCGGGGTTGGGAGCGTGATTTGTTCATATGCAGCGTTGCGGCAAAAGAACGATCAACTTGCGAGTCTGCCATATTGAGAATGGTAAGACACCGCCAAGACTTGGTCAAGTGGGGCGCACTCCTACACAAGAGCTGTTGTGCTGGTTATATCCACTACAGTTGGTTGTCAATACGTCTTGTGCGCTATTTACCCAGGGTCATTTCAGCCAGCCAAGGTTACGGAATGTTGCATAAACAATATATCTTCTCTAGTTCGCGACCCTCAAAGGTCCCAATCCCCAAAGCGATTGAGATTGCCTTTGTTCTACATGGTATAGAATAGGTTGTACAAATGCTCGAATACACAAATCAAACTTGTATGGAACCCCGTAGTTATATACCTCACGTTTCATCACAACGGCAAAACTGCCATTCTCCGAAGATGAAGTTTTCGGCCATGATTTTGTATACGACCAAAAGCACCATATAAATTGTCTAGCTAAGTTCTCGCTCCTTCTACTGCCCATCAATTGACAAATAGTTGATGTAAAAACAAACCAGAACATAGTTTTGAATGCAATTTGATAGGTTCGGCCCTTTTAGTTAAACCAGCGCGAGTCTTTTACTTCCCTGATATAATGTTTAAAGTCATGGCGAACTTTGTGAGGTAAGCGCACCATATCGATCGTCAACTTACGCCTTATCAGTCAGAAAGGTTCCCCTTTGTTGTTGGAAGGCTGAATCATGTTTCGGAGAAATCCCAAAGGTCTACTAATGTACGACCACGTATGGCGCTTTTTTGCCGCTTTTCGCGGCACCTACTATCAAATCGAGAACCGGCACAATATCCTCTTCCAATGTCCCAAATATGGACATCTCTGGACCCCCCGGTCGGAACATAGCAGCGAGTATAAATTGCAATTCCGCATAAGCCAAGCTGTTTTACCCAAGTGTTAGCTGGTCCGCTAAAGGCTGGGGTCAATCCTAAAAGCACTTACTTTAATCCCAAGCAACTACGAGTCCCTTTGCCAAATGGGACAAAGTTTCGGTTCATAAGAGGATTATAATCTCCCAACCATCGCTCAGGCCGAAATTCAAGTGGCTCTGGGAAAACCTTTTCATCTGTATGCATGGGGTACACCGACATTGCCACTGGTGTCTATATATAGGGAGTCATCGTTAAACTGGAAACACATATCTTGGTCGGGAAGATACGTACATTCTTAGGGATAGTCCAATCATTATATTGAAGATCGGTATCAGGAAAAAGCCGAGGAAGTCGTCGTATGATAGCCATACCAAGTCTATCGCAGTAAATCCATTAGTCAAGGTATTAGAGTTGAAGATCCATTGAAATACTTGCCGAAGTCCTTCTTTGATACACGCTCCAAGATAAGGAAGTTTCTCAAGTTCGGATAGTTGCGGTGGGTGATCTGGAAACGTTGCCATAACGTCCTCAAGTTCATCACGTAGTCGGGTTTGTATTTCAGGATGTTTAAGAACATAGTACGTGATGAACCCAAGCACACTTCCAGTGGTAAAAGAACCCGCCGCAAGAATAACACGAAGTTCTGAACATAGGCGCGGGGTCGCTTTCTCTGATTCTGGAATATCACTCATTAATAGATGCGTGGTAATCGATTTGGTTACATTTTCGTTCATTTGACCGTCGCGTTGGAGAGACTTCCTCTCTTTTTGGATAAATTCTGTGCTCCGCTATTTTCGTGAGTTGAATGTAGCTATGAAGAGGAAAAGTCATGACTTACTCGAATGAATTTATCGAGGGCAGCTTTTCCGGGGAAGCCTGCCATCAGTGAGGAGGGAATGAATTGAGTGAACCTTTGAATGATTAATAATACGCTTAATACTAAATTTATTAGAGCGTGCATACCATATGAACCATCTCAGGTGAGTGGCTAAATGCATATACGAGACTACTTCTCGCATCAATGTGGCCCTGTTACTACTGCTTAGCTTTATCTCGATAAATGACTTGAATTGATTCTTCCATACCAGTCAGAGCCAAATTCGGGTTCGCTCAGTAGACCGAGGGGCTCTTCGAAGCAGAGACTGCTTATAATGTCGGTAGTAATAGCAATATAAACATCTTCAAGACACAGAACTGCCTCCGAACCGCGTAGGGATTCGAACCGCCCAGCTAATAATTGGCATTGGCTGGCAAGCACTGTTTCAATGTGAAGAATATTTTTCCGAGAAAAAAAGCCGTCTACGGACTTTCTTCGCAATCGATGAATATCATGGCCTATGGCTGAAATAAGTGAGTCTTTTTGAGGCGTTAGCTACTGCGCATATACTTCAGAGTTGAGATTTGATATACCATCAAAGCCAAACCCACTCCTATGTCGCCAATATATGTCCGATCGCCTGGAAGAGGAATAAAGTGTTCGGTAAAAGTCAGGATCACGAATAGATATTTCCCACGGACTAATTCTGACAATGGGGCCTTTTGACATAAAATTAGTAAATTAGGTGTGTGTGAAAGCTCACAGGAACTTCATCTCACCGTATTCATCATGCATCTCTTCGATCCGATGCATAAAGCGGCCATGTTTAATAACATCATAGTAGAACTCATACCAACCTGTCACAGCGGTGATACGTGGGCCGGGGAAGTGTGAAATTGACGAGAAGAAAAGACGGTAGGCTGCAAGGGCGAAGCCATAAAGAAGCAAGATGCCTGCGCCAGCTGCGACGAGATTGCCAGTCACAGCAGCGAGCAACCCCGCCCCTGGTGAGGCTTGGGGTAATTGGGAAGTTCTAAGATCCATGACAGATTTCAGTTTCAAGTATTGGAAAGTTTGCGTAATGGTGTATGTCTGGTTATCAAGGAGCAGTGGTGCAAGATGGAAGGGATTTTATGAGGTTGGTGGTAGATCTCGTTTGTATTATACCCCAACACCTGGATCATGTTGCGCAGACATGTGAGTAGTAACAGGGAGCCATGGTTTCTTTCCACATGAATCATCTATGAATCATTCACCGTTGGTCCAAGGAAGTCCAGATTCCAAATTTGGGTCGAGTCTCAGACGAAGAGCAGGCCTTTTCAAATAGACCAAATCTGGACCAATAAAATCCGTTGATCAGATACCTGGCTGAGCACTCCACAATTCTCACTGCACATCTAGACAAACAAACGATTCCAGACTTGGGGTCTATCGAGGTTTGATTCGTCTACCAGTGATGCGCAATTTATCAGATGATAAGTAGCGTCATATCGTGAATTGGACCCGCGGACGCGGCATGGCCAAAGGACGAATGGTATGCGTCAGGCAAGGGGTCAATCCCCCGCACAACACGGCACAACATGGCACAACATGGCACAACGCGGCACAGCACGGCCCAACACGGCACGGTAAATACGGCAGCTGGAGTAAAACATTTTAGCCAAACAAAAGTAAAATGGAAAAACCGGACAGATCGCCGCTTTCCTGGTACGTCGAATCAAAAGACTGGAGATCGATGTTAAGCCAACGACCAACAACGTGGTAGGAAAGCTTCTGTGTAACGCAAGTGGGTCAAGACACGGCACGATCGGACCTAAAATTGTTTAGCAGGACATGGCGAGTGGAATATGACCTGACAAGCAAACAATAGGCGGCCAACAGGCGGCCAACAAGCAGCCGATAAGCAATCAACGGGCAACCAACAAGTAAACGGGCAACCAACAGCAGCCGACAGACCACAAGATAAGGGAAAAAAGAAAATCCCATCGCGGGTTCAGAACACTTCGGGGAAGTAATCCTTGCTTCCGAGGTGATTAAGTCAAGGGATTGAGATGGTTGGCACTAAAACAAACAAATCTACTTTTGAGCAATGCCATTCTTCCACGCATTTCTCAAGCAAATCCGGTTTCGATCCACAACTCGCCCCCAACCCCTCTGGCCAGATGATCCACCGAGAATTATGAGACACGGAGCCGCGTTAAGCATCACGGGGCGACAATGAACGCCAATCTACGGTCGATATTACCATCGATCGAAATATCGTAGCATCAAGGGCGGAGCAAGTGATCCAATATTAATAGATTATTTGCAGGTGTCCGCTGGCCGCCCCACAGGGATCATTCTGCCTGTTTTCTTGTCTTAGAATAACAGATTTTGCACTGCAATGGATTCCTCATGCAGGTGACATCCTTGTAAGAAGATGATTCCATGACCTCTGTTGACCAGATTGCGCTGTATTCAATGGAGGCATCCACCTTATCAAGGCGCATTATTGTCCAGGTAGGACATGCAAATGATACCAACCAGCCAACACAACACAGCTTTCACTGATCCCTCTCAGAGATGAGCTGGCCCGCTTTACATGATCTGCAACTGGATCTAGACCCAGAAACGGGATCTCATATGCGCCCAAACTAGCCCACATAGCGTGGTAGTCAGGTGAGTCGTAACTAGACCAAGGTCTTGGACGAAGTACGCAAGATGATAGCATCGTATAGAAGCAAAAGTAAATATAGCCTATACCGCCTGGCAAGTTCCACAGAGAGTCCCGAC
The DNA here is from genome assembly GCA_020623665.1 of Calonectria multiphialidica. Taxonomy (NCBI): domain Eukaryota; kingdom Fungi; phylum Ascomycota; class Sordariomycetes; order Hypocreales; family Nectriaceae; genus Calonectria; species Calonectria multiphialidica. The sequence goes on from JAHVYC010000026.1 coordinate 90,292, forward strand.
CACGGCGGACCCGAAATGAATCACGAGTCGACCGGGCCTGGATTAACCGGAAGATGGACCAACAACTCAAGCAAGACTGTTATAAAGGCAGCCAACACCTCCCTAGAATGTGTGCATCCATCAGCCACCAGCTTTTTCCAACCTTTCGTTCAATTCTTTTGATCTATCTAAGCCAGGCATTATTCTACAATGTCACCCATGTCGCTCGCCAAGATGCACCGCCCGACATCAGATGGCATTTCCCAACTCCCAAACTACAGCAGGTCTCTTCCAGCTGATTTCTACGCAACTAACCCGGATTATACGCTGTTTTCCACTCGTCTTGTTCCATTGATTCACAAGGATGCACAGGTGGCCGATGATGCGTCAATCCAGTGCCAGATAGACATATTTGGCAGGGACTCCATCGGTGAGAAGATCGGAAATTTGAACCCACGCTTCGGAGGATGCTCGGCTTTATTTTTCCCGTATTGCCGTCCAGAATGTGTTGCAGCGAGTTCTTATGCCTTTGAACTTGCGTACATTAAAGATGGTGAGAATATCAACCCCAGAAACATCGGATTGCCTCTCTAAACTTGGAAAATAGATATCATGCAAATGGATCTGGCATTGGTAGCTTGCCCCTTTCTTTATACTGACTGTGCCCTATGCTAATGCATCCATGTCTCTCAGGGCGAAGGTGCAATCAGTCACCAGCGGGCACAAAAGAGGCGCTTCCATCAGGTTATCTCAAAATTGAGCGCAAAGTTTTCTGACACTGAGCTTGGCAAGGAAGTGGTTCGTCAGTATCAGACTTGGGAGCGTCTCGAAGAAACCTACGTCGTCAGCGCAGCATCGTACCAGAACTTGGAGGATTACCTCATAGACCGTGTCACCGGCGCTGGCTGGAAGTAAGTGAATAACCACTCCGAAATGGTCTGAAACCCGAGAGCGGAACAATTCTCACACCAGATCTCCAGATTTACCATCGCCGTTGCCCAATACGGGACTGAAATCACCCTGACGGAGGAAGAAGAAGCCCTTCTTGAGCCCTTTGGAAAGCATCTATATTACGCGCACATTCTAATCAATGACTATTACTCATGGGACAAGGAATATCTCTTCGAAATGCGCGCTGGGGGACATGTCCATGAAATAGTCAATGCCATCAGTCTGCTGATGCGATGGCACTCCATTTCAGAGGAGGAGGCCAAGCGCCAAATTGTCGAAATGGCGCGTCAGATGGAGAAGGAATACTTCGACCAGAAAGACGCATTGTTTGCGAAGAAGGATGAGCTTAATTTATCGCCTTCCTTCATTTTCTGGTTCGACATACTGGAGGCTATTTCGGCAGGAAACCTCCTTTGGAGCACATCGACTCCACGGTACCATCTGACATCTTGGAACCACTACAAGGAGTACCATACATCAAGGCACAACGATGAGGTGGCCTTTGCCGAAAGTTGCTTAGAGTCGGACCAGCTACTTGGAACCAGTATTTTGCCAGATGCGAATGAACTCGAAGGAGGTATGTCGTCCCTCCCCAAATATCTAAGACAAGCAACGTTGCAATACTGAGATCGAGCTAACATTGTCTTAGATCAGCTAGTACGACGTGTCGATCCATTTCCTAGAATGGAACCCCTCAACGCAGATGTAGGCTACCCCTGTCTCAGGACGATCATCCACTGACCAAAGAGAAGATCGTGCGACATGCATCGAATTACATCCAGTCACTTCCTTCCAAGAAAGTTCGAGACATTGTCATTGATGCTTTAACCGCCTGGTACGAGGTGCCTGAATGTGATTTACAGGCAATTCATGCAATTCTTAATCGGATGCATAATTCTTCTCTCATGTGAGACACCCCTTTTTGGTGTCACTAAGTCTAATGCAATGCAAAGACTAACACTGTGCAGGCTGGACGATATCCAGGATAAGTCTACATTGCGCCGTGGTATGCCAGCCACGCATGTCATTTTTGGAATCGGGCAGACGATCAATAGCGCCTACTTGCTCTGTGTCGAGGCTCTGCAGCTCGCACAATCGCTGTCTCCATCAGCGTTGGCTATTTGCCTGGGTACGACTCCCAACGTTCATACTTTTTCGAAGCATGATTCTGACAAATCTATTTAGAGGAGCTTCACACATTGCATGTTGGCCAAGGATACGATCTGTATTGGACGCAAAACTCTGTAGTCCCAACGGAAGACCAGTATTTCCAAATGATCGATGCCAGTAAGTAGCTGCGAAGAATGCTTGCTTCTTGCGATTTTGTCTTTTGGTTCTAATAGAATAACAGAGACATCTGGGCTATTTCGACTGTGCAGTCGCTTGTTGCAGGCTCAAGCATCAACCAATACGTGAGTGAATTTGGCGTATCCAACTGTTTATCAATCTAATGGCGTGAATAGGAGTCTGGATTTGGATTATTTGATGAATTTGCTAGGAAGGTACTTTCAAGTACGAGATGATTACCAGAACCTTGTATCCTCCAAGGTATGCTACCCCTTGAAATTCCACAGTGCTTTGCTTATGTTGCATAGTATACTTCCGAAAAGGGCTTCTGTTCCGATCTTGACGAGGGAAAGTATTCTCTCCCAATCATCCATGCACTGCAGAGTGCCGAGCCCGAGCTTGAAGGCATCATGAAGCAGCGGCCAGAAAATGGGCTTTCGACAGAACTGAAACAATTCATGCTCAAGCGTCTGGCTGAAAAGGGAAGTCTGGGTTATACCAAGAAGACCATCCAACATCTTGAACGAGCTATTTGTGAGTCGCTCAATCAAGTCGAGCGACAGACCGGGAGAAAGAATTGGGTCTTGTGGGCGGTGCTTCAATCCCTGCAAATTGCAGACTAGGAGAATTCAGGACGGGGAGATCGAGTGTCGTTGCTGCAATTCTTATATGCTATCTTCAAGTTTAGTCATTTTTAATTTATCCTACGCCATTTACAGATTTAGCCGAACATTGATAAGTACTCATATCCACGTCTTAACAACGCGGGAGGGTCGTCCACCAGACATGGCCCTCAGAATCGACACATTGCACTCTGCATCGATGCTCCACACAGTCACTGATTTTCCGCTTGATTTGACAATGAATTTCCCATCGTTTGAGAGAGCTAGGTTTCTGACCCCAAATTCAAGCTTCGCCCTCACTTGTTCATCATCTTTGCTGTCATCCAATCTCCAGACAATAGCCATATTATCGCCAGAGAGTGTGCCCAGCAGCTGGGAGTCATGTGAGAAAGCAAATCCCTTTACTGGTCCACCAGGTATGTGCAGCGTCTGTTCGCGTGTAAATTTATCAACAGTCCAAATCCGAATTTTGCCATCATCCGAGGATAAAGCCAATAACTTAGAGCTAGGAGAAAATATTCCCCTGCAATTGAAACCGTAATCGTAATTATTAAAATGATGCTTGCGTTCTCCTGTGTCAACATCCCAGATCTTGGCAATGCCGTCATCGGATAATGACAAAATGAGCTTGGAGTCTGGTGAGAAGCTAACGTGGTTGACGGGACCCTTGTGTCCCTCAAGAATGATTTCTTGGCCAGTGTCAACTCTTTTGACACTGATTTTCGTCTGGCCAAAGATTGACACCACGTGCATCCAGTCACTCGATAACGCCGCGTCACGAGCTCCAGCGCGAGGGGGTTTCAAAGCCCATTTACAGTCCCTAGTACTAGCTTCCCATACCGTGACAGTGCAATCTTGTGACACAACCGCCAAAAGCTTGGAGTCTTCTGAGAAGGCCATCCAAGCAGCCGGGGAAACGAGTTCGAGCGTTAATTGTTCCGGCTTTTCTTTGTCGAGGGCGTAAATTTGAATTTTGTTGTCGAGAGATGACGATGTCAGTAGCTTTGAGTTTGGTGAAATGGCGAGACCAGTGACAGAATTGCTGTACCCTGTAAAGGTGTTTTCGCATTCGCCCGTCTCTAAATTCCAGATCCGATTCTCAGCGCCATCGCTTGATGCGACAAATTTTCCGTCTTGTGAAAATTCTATTATGGAGCTGTGAGTCAGGATCCGGTCACATCTGGCCGTGGCTGTGTTCCAAATACGGGTCATCATGTTGCTCCCGCAAGTGGCGATGAAGTTTGTGTCGTGAGAAAATGCGATGCTTTGCAACCGTTCGTCACCATCATTTATTTTTAATTGGCTTGTTCCCCAGTTGCTTTGAACCTTTGGCAAAGCGCTTATCCATTTCGAAATTCTTGGCTTGAAAGCCTGTCGGACGAGATCGCTTTGCGGCTCGAAAATTAGCCCAGAGCAGTCGATTTTCAACAGCGTATTGTCAACATATCTCGCATTGTCTAGAGTAAACCTCTCAGCGCCGACGACAAAATCTAATAGGCCCCCATTCGATTTGTGTTCCTATAATGACGAGCCAAGTTAGATGACATATACAACTGTATCGACGAGCTCAAGAAAACGTACTTCAAGCCAGCCACGCAGAGACCGCAACATCCAAATACTTTCCTCGAACTGCCGTATGGAGGACATCATTTCCAGCCAATAAAGAAGATTCCCTGCCAAGAATTCATAGGCCTCGTTCTCGTCCCCTGGCGTGGGATCGATCATAATGAAATGACGAACCCAGTTGAGGCAAGAATATTGAGCCTCTGGTGACAAGCACTTATCGACATAATCAGGATCACTATCATAATAGAGCTGGTCTGGGGCCCGAATGTCATATATATCTTGGTGGATGTCACGTATGACACGAAAGCAACTTTTTACCAGGTTTCTGTGTGACTGATGTTCATCGATCCAAAAGTCGTTCTTGTCTTTGTTTTCAGGATCAACCAGATAATCCCGGAAAGACTTGTGAAGAAATCGCACAGGCTCTTCCGGATCCGAGGGAATTCGGAGCACCGAATGAAGCAAATCCAATCTATCTTCGATGACGTCTTCGGTGATGCCAAGCAGACGAGACAGACTTGGAATCGACAATGGGTCTATAAGTATCACCATCGTGCCTACCACCAGCCGGAATTCAGCTACAATCTCTTGTTTTTGGGACTCAGAAACATCTGTGACCTGTTGGTTCAAGACAGGCAAGTAAGTCATGTCAAGCTTTGAGTCATGACTCTCCTGTATGTGAGCCATAACCCGCCCAAGCTGTCTACCCGGGTTTCCACACCTTCTATCGCCAATCAATCGACAGAGGGTGGATGCAATAATAAATAACGGCACAGCGATTGAGATGAGTTTCTCCAGGCAAGGTTTGTCGGGCCAATCTGTAGGGAGTTTTCGCGCCCTACTCACAGTCAGGTTGAAGTCGGAGCGGATCTTGTCCAACTCATGTCGAAAAAATAAACCAATATCATGTTCGATGGCCTGGTCGGAAATATCATGGAGTATGAATTCTTGATATGAACCTGCCACAGCACCAAAAGCGAGACGGGTCGGCAATTCTGGCCTGCTCGTCATGAAGACTCGGAGGCGTGGAGACTTGGAGGACTGTGCTTGGGAAAGCACGCTGATGAGATTTCTCACGTCAACATCCTGGTCGCATTCATCCAAAGCATCAACAACAACCAAGAGAGAGGGCGAACCGTGCCCCGACTTGGACAACGGCGATAATATGAGCTTCTCGAACTGTTCCCTCAATGATCTACCCGAGATATCTGAAACGGCCTCTATCGCGCGGGCCATGTGGGGCGCGGTCGCTGGAACCCGGGTAACCAGTTGTCGCGCTAGCGAGGACATGAACTTGGACAAGTTCCCTCGATCCCTCTCTCCTCTCTTGAAGAAGAATGTAGCAGCGAGATGTCCGGATTTTGACCGAGCTTGGGCGACTGTGCGGGATACGGTGGACTTGCCGGTCCCGGCCATACCATTGAGCCAAAACATGGGCTTCCCATCGTCGTCGTCAAACCATTTCGTGATCTGATCGAGCAGCTCGACTCGTGTATTTGGTAGACATGTCGGGTTTTTTTCCTCGGCAAGCGAATCAAAAGACGAGCCCTCGGCGATGGGAAGTGAATCAAAAACTATCTTTTGGTCAAGATTCCCGTGATTCTGGTTGATATTAACGGTCGCGTTTCCAGAGGTGCTGATGCCAGCGACGACGCTATGACCTTGGATGGGCCCGTTGAATACTGTGCCACTCATTTAAGACAACTGGATGTATCCACTGGGCCAGGTCCCTGATATCGCTTGGGACGAGTTGGTAGGTTGCGCGAAATATAAGCTGATGTCGTTGATGAAGCGGCTAAGATACTGTCAGCTCGTTCTCAGGTGGGGCAGGTCGAGCTCGACATGGAGGGCTCGAAATCCGAATATTATCCACACGCATGTGCTCTCTCTATCATCATTTGGCAAGTGGTGGTCATTTGTCCACGCTGAGAGGGGAACAACGTGAGGGTAATGGAGACGGCAAGCAGTCTAGCAAAAAATAAATGAATAAATAAGCCAATCAGTAACGGCGCGTTTAAAAGGTCACAATAACAAGACATATACGAGAGCCTTTTGATGTCGGTCCTGCGTAACCGATGTGTATATTACGGGACTGATGCTCTGCCATGAACTGAGAATCCTTGCACCACTAAAAAAGGTGGGACCTGCGGGATTCCCCTGGTCATATCCATCGATCTGGTAAATGTTAGTTATGGTGCAGCCAGCATTCATCGCATCTTCAACATCATTAATTATTGAATGTCGCAGGCATAACCGTTTGCGACACCCGAGTCTCGCTCACATGTTGAGCCCCATTGAAATCAGATGCCATGCATGATGGGGCTGCACGCTCCAGTGGGGCAATGTTTACCTGCAAGCATGTGGGCAAACGCGCCAGGGTTAAAAAAAACCAGGGGAAACGGCAGGGAAATTTGCGCATGAAAACAATTCTCCGCTCCTAAGGCGGCCAATGAGTCGGGCTTGGCGAGCATCTTAACGAGCTGAAGACGTCAAGGGGTGTGTGTGGGAGCTGTGGGAGCTGAGGTGGCCGGGTGGTTTCACTCCGGAGGCAAAAACAAAACACACGACAAGCGAGACACTGGCCGTCTGATGGTGACATTTCCATTTCTGAAAAGCATCCAGGAGGATGTAACGTTTCTGCAGTGTCACCGTTGTTATCTATTATTAAAAGACCCAGAGCTGCAGGAGATGGATGGTCGCAGCAATGGAGTGTGTCGGGCCGGCGATGACCCGACATGGACGTTGTTTTAAGCCGTCGCTACTTTTCCAACCAACAAACATTAGGGCTTATGCCCACTACGATACGCGGGGGACAATGACAGTTTCTAGCTTGCAGAACAAGTGACAAAAAAATAAAGATACTTTATAAGCATATTAAACTTAGTTTGAGGCCGTTTGCTGACGACCGAATGCCCTTTCGTTTTTTTGCCCCCCCTTCTCCTTCTGTAGGGTAGAGCGACAAAACAGGTGCAGGGCACGAATCGGTTGGCGCTCTGGTGGTGGTCCGCTGGTGCTGCTCCAGAAGGGTTCAGCTGGTGGAGCGGTGCCAGATTAAGGCCCGCGCGGGCTCCACCCCCATATTGATTTTCGCTTCGGGACACCAGCTCCCAGGGCCTGCGCTAGCCCGTTTGGCGCCGTGGCTGTCGATGGTCCAGCCGCACGCCGCTCGCCGGCCAATGGCGGCCTCTGGCGCGACAGACTAGACAGGGCTGACTTAGAGTTAGGGTGCGGACCAGCGACATTGGACTCTGGCTCGTTTGGGTAGCTGGTGGGAAGTGAAACTCGCCTCTTCGCAAGCCTGGCTTCAGCTGAGCGCAACTCGGGGCAGCATTGGGTTTGTTTCTGACGGGTAGTCAATGCAAGAAGAGAGAGAGAGAGGGAGAGAGACCACTGCATTTGCCTCCCATCAACAGACCACACTGTGCCCCCTCAAAAAAGAAGAAAAGACAAGCAAAGCAAAGAAAAGAGCCCATGGCAATTTGCCATCCGGACGGTCTAGACCAGCCCGTCGTCGGGGGCGCTCGCTAGGGTCCAGGCCGTGCAGTGCCGTGGCGCTCTCACCTGAGAAGCAGCCCGACCAGATTGGGCCCAAGTGCGCCTCGTAAACTCGTCCTAGCTGTCCCGGGGCTGTTTAAGACTGCCCAGGGTGTTTATTCAGGGTTGCTCAGGGCTGCTCAGGGCTGTACTGCGACGACCTGCGTTCACGGAAATTCTGCCTCGTGGCGTCACGCCTGTTCGTTACCGCCCAGCAACTATTGGATCGCTGGACTGTACCGACAAGAGACTCACTAAATACCTACTACTGCTGCTAGTGGCTCGTACCGCCCCTTACACCCGCGTGCACTTAACTAAGGTCGCGTCCACCCGCGCCCGATCTGCGTCGAGACGAAAATCTTCCCTCTTTTCTGCCTTTTGGTTTTTACTCATCTTTATTTTCTCCCCATTCCAAGACAGAAAAACGGTTCATTTATTTTTGTCTCTGAGCGAAGGAAGAAAAAAAAAACCAGGATTTCACAATGGTCGACACGCTCACCACCTCCACCAGGACCGTCCCTTATGGCGGCATCGGCATCCGCGACATGGGCACCATCACGGGCGTCGCCAACTTCGCCGCCCAGACGTATGCCTCGGCCTGTGTTGACATGATCGATGTCTTCACCTCTTGCACCAACAAGATTTCCGGCTTCACTACCCTGGCGCTGCGGGAACAGGCCTCTTGCTACTGGTACGCCGCCGCTTCGGGACTGCCTCATTGGCGGTCAGCATCATTCACTATTTACTAACTGTGCAACCACAGCTGTCAATCATCAGGCAGTTCCGAAACCTGGACCGACGCCATTGGCGATGCTGCCAGTACCTGCGCCTCTTGGGCCATCACTGGCGAGCCTGAGACAGCTTATTCTGGTGCGATTGCCCTCTCATATCCCCTGGGGATAGCCCCTTCACTTTACATGGACACAATGGAGCTAACACACGACCCTCGTAGTGGCCAAGACATTTGCGACTTTCTGTGACAAATACACCGATGTTTGCGAGGGCGGTAGTGCAGTTACCAGCAGCTACAACTACTACAGCTATTCTTCCGAAGCCACAGGCGTGACCACCACCAACGGCGATGTCGTCACAGTGACTGGAACGAGTTCCAACACCGCCACGACTTCCTCCATCGGCGGCGGTTCCAAGGGACTCAGCACCGGGGCCATTGCAGGTATCGCGGCCGGTGTCGGTGTCGTCGCGCTGCTTGGCCTCGCTGGTCTGTTCCTCTTCCTCTGGAAGAAGAGAAAGCCCTCGCCCGCCCCTGCTCCCGTCCCCGTTCAGCAGAACCAGCCTCCCCAGCACCAACAGCAGTACAACAACGGCCAGCAGCAGCCGCACGTAGTCGCCGGTGGATTCCAGCAGCCATACAACAACGGCCAACAGCCTCCCTACAACGGCCAGCAGTCGCCCCCTCCCGAGATGCAGCAGTACAACCAAGTTCACCCGGACAACAAGTGGAGCCAGAGCCCTCCTGTGCCATACCAGCCTTCGCCCTCTCCCCAGCAGACCGCTCCCTCGCCCTACCAGACGCCTTCTCCCTACCAGCCCAACGCCGCACCGGCACCCTGGGGCGTCGGACAGCAGGCCGTTGGACAGCAGCCGCCGCCTATCCCCCAGCCCGCAGTCCAGCCTCCCGCCGCTCAGATGCACTTCGCCGCCGAACTGCCCACGCACGAGATGGGCGACCGTCACCTGCCAGTTACTGCCCAGGAGCTCCCCGCCGAGGAGGACCGCACGAGGTATTCCGAGCTGCCTTCTGGTGTGGTGCCACAACCGCCCCACGGTCAGCAGCAGCACTGAGTTGGATTTCTTGTTGAGGGTCGCATCGATTTGTCGACCTCCTGAGCGGGTATTCCCAACTGGTTTTCTCCGTCATGATTACACTGGCGGCTGAGGGGTGGCCTCACCTACACTTCCGCCGCAGCTTTCATGCCCTTGAATGAATGAACGGGAACGGGCTCATGGGTCGACTGAATGCATTTTTATTTAGCTACATACATATTTGCTAGCTTATTCTTACGGCTAGAAAACGGAGTTTCAAGAGGATATCAAGGACAGCGAATGAGTGGGTACGCAGAGCACATTAGTATTATATTCCACGATCAATCGGGCCATTTGGATGTTTTTAATCAATAATATTAACGATTCATCAATACTTATCTTTTTGTGCACTCGTGAAACTTGGGATGAGTCGTTGGTTCAGAGTCGTGGCAGCGCACAATTACATTCTACACTTGTCAACGAAGGGCATGGACGGAGCAAAATGTCGAAACAAGAAACCTGGCGAAGACTACACCGAAGTGAATCGGAAAAGATTCAGGCACTTATAAAATAAATCATAGATATTCATGTTCAATTACCTGCTTCCCTTACTGAATAGAATTGACCACTGAAGGCTTTTACTTTTCCTAGCTTGAACAATTGACAACAGCTTTTCACTCGTGTGTGATAGTATCTTTCCCTTTGACAATTTATAACTTGACATAATGGATTAAGATGCACAATGGAATCTAACATCTATTAAAGCTAAATCTATGATATTATTAATTGTGGCCAATTGGTTTGGCGGCGGTCTGCCAAGCAAGCTTGGCACCAGACAAAACCTCCATAAATTCGCCTTGTTTCCCACTTTCCTTGGGATCATCGCCAATAAAGTTGAGCGGGAACCCAGTATCGAAATCCCTGATGCTCTCGATGTACTTGATTTGCTCATCCGTCAGGTGGATGCTCAAGGCCTTGATGTTGTCCTGCAGGTGCTCAACCTTGCGGCCGCCGACCAGGGGAAACACGTTTCTCGTCTTCTGCATCACATACGCAAGAGCAATCTGCTGGATGCTCTCGGTTCCGTGCTCGGCGGCCACCTTCTCCAAGGCCGCGCTGACCACGCGGGCCTCCTCGGTTTGGTTGCTGCCGCGGCCTCCCTCGCCGGCCTTTGTGCGCGCCTCGAGCTGCTTGGCCGTCTGCAGCTTGCCGCCTCCCAGAACATCCCACGGGCAGAGCGCCATGCCGAAATGGCGCGCCATTGGGATGATGTCTCGCTCAAAGTCGCGCAGCATCACGTTCCAGCGGCCCTGGTAGACCGAGAAGGGAGTCTTTCCGTGAGCCTTGGCGTACACATTGGCCGCGGATACGACCCAGGCTGGTGTATCGGAGACTCCGAGGTAGAGGACTTTGCCCTGTTCAACGAGAATGTGGAGAGAGTCCATGAGCTCTTCAATCGATGTCGTCCAGTCCCACCAGTGCACGTAGAGGAGATCGATGTAATCTGTCTGCAGTTTCTTGAGCGAATCCGCAACCGACAACCTCAGAGATTTCTTGCTGTTTCCGCTGTAATTGACAGTCTTGCCGGTCCCAAGTTCGTGGCTGCGGTAATTAATGGTGAACTTTGTGGCAACGAACATAAGGTCGCGGTTCCCCCGTGCCGCCATCCAGTTGCCAATGTACTTCTCAGACTCTTCGTTTTGGTAATTGTTGGCCGTGTCGATGAAGTTTCCGCCGGCATCCACGTATGCGTCCAGGAGCTTGAACGACTGTTCCTCGTCCATGGAACCCATCATTTGAGACCATGATTGCCCAATAGACATACCTCCCAAGGCAAGAGGGGAAACTCTGACGCCCGCTGTGCTTGATAGGACGCGGTAGCGACCGAGCTCAGTCTTGGGTTCCTGTAGAGGTGCGAAAGCCATGGTGAATGGCGTGGTGGGGTTTCGAGAGGTGGGAGATGTTGGAGACCGGTCGAACAGAATTGCAAGATGTCTTCGTGGGTCTGCAAAGAGAAGTGTGTTGGAACATCTACTGGTATATATTTATAACTATTTTTGTATAATGAACATAGCCAAAGTTTCGTATCAATGCCTCACGCTCTATGGTCAATGCCTGCAGTCGGTGAAGCAGGGAACTCCGCACACACGTTCTGGAAGCATTAACTCCGTGCAAAGGGGAACCCTATGAACAGACCAGAGCCTCGGGGTTTACGGACTTAGAACTGCGCTGGGTCTTCATTCGAACTTAAAGTATGACCTCATTGGTAGATCGGATGCGCAGCAATGAAATCTCGTTGGGGCTGCACGCAGTGTCCCTTGATGTCGCGATCACGTCCTTGGTTGGTCTACAAATGGCGCTCATGGGTGCGGAGCGGAGGACTCGATTAACCGGATTTACCGGAGCTAGGCCCGAAGTCAAACTCTAACAACTCATGACATCTCCGGAAGGCTAACCGCTTGTGGCTTTCCTGATCCTGGTCGTTTGATACCGCTGGGGCCGTCAAAGTGGAGTGCGAGCCCAGCGTACACGGATTTGCGTGCCAAAATCTATAACCATCGACAGTTTGACGGTTAAGAAACGGTGTAAACAGCCTTCTCCCCACTGATGGGCCTGAGATAGTCGCGGCTCTGACCCTCCTCCTTGACGCCCCCGCCGAGAACCTTGAACCCGTCCAGTGGAATGTTCTCGAGCCCTCCGGGCATGAGGCGGACAGGGTTAGGCTGCAACTTTATGTGGCCCGACTTGGCCCTGGAGCCGAGATATTCGTAAAGCGCAGCGGCAAAAGCACGCGCCTTGGGGTTGGCAGACAGGGTAATACCTAGAGAGTCCTCGATGTTAGTGAACATGTGGCGCCACCGTTGCTTGCGGTTACTTGCCGTGATACCCGACTTCTACACCCAGGGCTTCCCAAACAGCGCCAAATATGGGTGTTGTCTTGAGCTTGGCCATGTCAAAATTCCCGGCATCTGGTGTGCGGAAGACTGCAAACTTTCCACTAGGCGCGATGACCGAGTCGGACTGTACTACCGTTGAGCCCTTTGAAATAGCGTCAATGGCGTAGTGAACCCCGGTGCCTTTAGTAGCGTCGCGGACTGCCTCGGGCCATTCAGGATCGCGGTAGTCAACTAGGACGTCGTACGAATAAGGCGCGCCATACAAGAGCGCATGCTTTGAGGGGCTCGCGGCTCCAATAAGTCGTACCCTTCTCCCAGATACCTTTTGAGCCATTCTGACAAATTGGGCCGCGTAGAAGCCGACAGAAGAGGTCGCACCATGGATGAAGACATTCACTGGTCCGTCTGTGGGGATGAAGCCTTCTGTATCATAGAAGGGACAGGGCATCTGAAGACGCTCAAAGACACCTTGGGCCGCAGTGACGCCACATAGGCTGATGCTTGCAGCTTCCTCAAATGAAACTGTGGCGGGGATATTCCAAGTGAGGTCATAGTCAATGACAAGGTACTCTGCAAACGCACCCGGGAGGTCATTGACGGAGTTGGCTGGGCGCTAGTGTTAGCTGGGTACTACACATTTGCTCGTCATATTACGACTAATGACGTGGTGCGTATCACTCACCTCCTTGAAGAAAGCCCGATACGCGTGCTCCGACCTGGGCTCGCGGGTCATTGAGAACAGGCAGACTTGATCCAACCTGAACCACCTCTCCGGCGAAATCAGACCCCAGCACTCGCTGCTCCTGTGTAGCCATGGGGCTGACGGCGTTCATGAGGTCGACTTGGTTTAGCGCCACGGCGCGCACACGGACGAGAATCTCGTTTGGATCAGGCTCCGGCTTGGCCACATCTTGGAGAGTGGTGGACTTGTCTGCGGGCTTCAAAACGACAGCTTTCATTGTGGCCATGATGAGTGTTTAGACCGAGCGGTATTAAAATGCATGAAATTGTGTCTAGGTATGAAAGGAATAAGTTATGGATAGCCATGCCATATTTATAGGTGGAATTATGGTGTGGGTGTGATCCAAGAGTTGGGCTGGCTGGCTGCTCCATATTCCAACCGCTCGGCGAGCTAGTCGGCGAAGACATACCAGATGCGTTCTATGAGCTGTATGAATGAGTGAATCCTGGTCTAGCAAGGAGCAAGGCGACATAAACCGAGACCGAAGGCAGTGACGTAGATTTACTATTGGCGCTATGTTCGCTTCGAGGCGATGACCCAAGCAAAGCCCCACGCCAAATAAGACCTGTAGCTGCCACAATCTCTTGATCCACCGGCTTCTATCAATGTCGGGCCAATTTGAATAGTTTTATGATCCGAATTTTCCCCTGCACATCCACCGCTTGATTATGCAACATGACTATGGTTTCCACTTCTCTTACTGGGCTAGGCCACCTTCGGCTTGTTGTCTTCTTTGTCGACACTTTCTGGATGAGGAAGGCGGTGCCGCAGCCTGAAAAGTGCAACGATGTTCTCCTACCCTAATATTCGAAATGTCCATTGAATGCCCAAATACCTCAACATATTTTCGGTCAGCCAAAACGGTGATAAGGTCCCTAAAGGAAACTGCCCAAACACTAGAGATTTCACGAGTAATACTATTCTCTACGTGACTTTAATCCGTCTAAATAACGAAGACAGGAATTCTCTATTGGTTGTATTTAGAAGGACACCGTAACCATGGTGGATAGATGAGGTTGGGTAGCGATAGGGTAAAGCGAAAATCTCGTAATGGGAACATTAAGCAGAGGCCCACTTTACTGCATTCAATTTATCAGCATACACAACATTTGTATTCCACGGAGTACTAGTCCGTGGAAAGTTCACATGCGTTGCTCGGAACAAGCCGCCGCGTAAAACTGGGCATGGAATACTCTTAGGTAAACCTTGTAATGCATTGGCCCAGATGCACAGTGGCTGATCCCAACTTACATCATGTTGAGCCGTTCGCCGAAACTCCGTAACGACTACCAAATATGGCTAAGTCGCTTATAAATAGCGACTCTATGAATATTTTCATTAGAGTATAAATGTCTCTTCATATTCTTTGATAGAATACTTTCTTTATCCTCATGATCTAATCATATCATTAACATCACTTGTTCTATTACCCGAAAAAGAATCATGTCTCCCACTAAGAACGTTGCCATCGCCGGAGCAACAGGCGACATTGGTTCGGCTGTTCTTCAACGGCTAATTGCCTCCAAAATGTTCAATATCACTGTTCTCAACCGGGTTGGCTCTCACATTGGTGAATCGTCCGATTACAAAATTGCCAATGTGGACTACAGCTCTAGCGATTCATTGATTGCCGCGCTCGCTGGCCAAGATGCCGTGGTCTCGGCTCTTGGCACCCTTGCTGTCGAAGCTCAAATCCCATTGATTGACGCCGCCGTTGCCGCCGGAGTAAAGCACTTTATCCCCTCCGACTTTGGAGGTGACTTTGACAATCCCAAAACGAGATCTATTCCGGTTTTCAAGTCCAAGGTCGATGTTCAAGAACACCTGTTTGCCAGATCCAAGGAGTCAGGCATCAGCTACACCTTTATCTACTGTGGCGCTTTGCTTGATTGGGGATTGGAGAAGGACTTCATCTTGCGGATCTCGGATTACAACCCTCCCATGATCAACGGCGGAGATGCAGAATTCAGTGTCACCTCCCTGCCTACCGTGGGTGACGCTGTTGTCGGCGTTCTCACTCGCCTCGATGAGACGAAAAATCGAACTGTTTACGTCCATGACGCTATTGTTTCTCAAAAGAAGCTTCTGGAGCTGGCCAAGAAAGCGGCTCCAGAGAAGCCCTGGAGTCCACAGGTGGTGAGCTTGGACGACATGATTGCGGACTCCGAAAAGAGAATGGCTGCTGGAGAGATCCACATGGGAGTTGTTATGCCTTTTGTTTTCCGTGTTATCATGGACCCGCCATATGGAGGAAAATTTGAAAAGGTTGACAACAAACTGCTCGGCCTTGGTCTATTGTCCGACGATGACATCGTTGGCATGATGAAGAGGTTGATTAAATAAATCTTTGCAGGAGACTTGCCTGGGAGAGGTTTTAAATGGCCTGTCTCGGTTGTATCAATGAAGGTGTTCTTAGTCTATTGCCTAGTGGCTCATAGCTAATTCTGTTCACACAAAAATGCCACTTGTCTCATCACGCGGGGCCCATCGAGGAATTGGATAAAAGTTTATCTTGTAAGCCTGATAATATGCTCTTGTTCTAGATTTAGGTACCAGCATCGAATACACCCCTGACTGGGCACTGGCTAATTCTCGAATGATCCTTTCCCATAATACCAGCCAAAAAGCAATCATTGGTGGCGTCTAGCCTGGGGAGAGTGTAGATATTGGCGTTTATTCCAGTGCAATTCGTCCCAATGTTGAGGCCTTTATTTTCCTGGGTTGGTGCAAACAGGTGTTCCGCAGTTGTTGGCCACAGAGCATGAGATGCACTGAGCATGCGCCATGTTGACACATGCAAGGCAGGAAAGGCTCTTTGGCTGTGGCGCAGCCTCAACCATAGCAACGGCGAGGGTGAAGATGGCAGTGACGGCGGTGGAGAACTTCATGGTGATGGCTGTTGTTGGAGCTGGGTGATATGGTTAGCTAAGGTAATCAGACTTTTCAAATCCTCGTACCTAGGCTTTGATTGTAGATGGGTGTTTGGTTGAATGATCTGAGAGTGTACTGAGTTGTGTGAATGATGTGTTGATCATGATGAGGAGACTGGAGGGAATTTATACCTGAGAAGGACAATGAAAATAGATCATTTGCAGTATGATTCAACTGAATATTGGCAAGTCAACTCTCAGTGCTTCTGTTGAGCCTAGCGGTTTATTTGCCTGGTGCATTTTCGGCTTTATTGTGCTCTGGCCTCTACACAGCCTTGCTTAATGCAATCTAATCCTTAGTGCAACCGAGCTTAAGGTTGGTTGACATTGCACACGGCGAGATGGAAAAGAGCTAGTGCATTCATTTGATTCTACAGTTGTTCTTCGCACGCTAGCCTTAAGCTGGGGCCTACTGGGGAGATGCGCCCCAGCCCTGAGCTTTTCATCTGCACGTTTCAGCTATGAACCAACCCCCTTTGAGTTTCACCATCGTATTGGACCGATCAAATGTGCCTCATTATCTACTCTTTTGGCCGCACCCTAACGCATTTAGCCCATAAAATATCTGAGGTTAATAGTCTATGCTATTTTTAATACGTCACTACGTCATGCCTACTAATTCGTAAACATTATTTTGCTGTAGCATAACGAAGCAAAGCGCGGCTGGAGCTGTATACGAGAAGTTCCCTTAGAACATTGCGAGTGGATAAATGATGCTGCATTGACGTGTTTGCTTGTGCGCTCTCTGTCAAAGTGCAGTGCCTCCCCAAGATGTCAAATTGCCAATCCAAAAAGACCCAACACTAAATTGTGGTGGTGGATTAGGTGACTGAAATAAACTTCGATTAAAAAGATAAGACCGGGGTTTCCGTATTGCAATGGTCATTGCAATGCTGTTATTTTGACGTGGGCGTGTCGAAACTTTCAAAAGACAGGGCTTACCCTATGCTAGAATCCATCGTTATTCTTTTCGACTTCTCAGGTGCGACCCTTCGAATAGAAACTTTGGGGCTGTAGTTTTAAATCCCAAATAGATAAACAACCCCCCGCTAGATCTCTTAATTCAAACATGGCGCATGAATAAGCCAGCATAGTGTTTGACGCTCTTTTTTGGCTATTGGTGATTGAAATTCATATTGAAAGTCAAATCTCATATGCTAATAAAACTGCTCAATATTGTGATTTGAGTTCTGGATCCCATCGTAACTTCAAACACTGAGGAACCCTTTCGCTCAGTTGTAACCGCCAGCAGATTGACTGTTTATAAACTCGTCACTACTGATCCTATTTAACCAAAAAGACCTTGTTCATCCATGGGGATGATTTCCAATAGGTTTCCATCGGGATCGGCCGCAAAAATATTGAGCTTATTAATCTTTCCCAAAATCAATGTAAGCTCTTCAAAGTCCTCCGGCTTTAGATTCGTGGCGTCCCCCAGGCTATAGGGGTTGGCTAGAGGCCCTTCCGACGGCCAGGGAGCTCCAACCTTTTTGTAAATTTCAACGCCATGTTTCTCGAGACGAGTTTGCGTTTCTGTTGTGTTGGGGACAATGATTCCGAAATGGCTGAGGGTGCTCGCTCTCTTGTCGGGACCAGGAATGTCTTCTCCTGTGACGTTCAAATAGACTAGTTCTATCATGCCCTGGTTATTATTCTTGTAGCGTAAAAGTTCCTCGGTTGTCTGGTAGCCGGTGCCGTTTTTCCCACCACTGCTGTAACCCATGTACGTCACTGAGTAATACTTGGTCCATGGTATGGTGAAGATGTGTCGCATGCCAAAAACTTTGGTGTAAAACTCCATGCTCCGGTTTAAGTTGTTGACATTCAAGGCGAAATGATTCACCATATATCCAGTAGTCTCTGGATCTGAACCTTCCGGCCCGAGAACAATGGATGGTCCCGAAGAGTCTCCATCGCGTTCGCGCAACGAGCAGGCCAGAATTGCCGGTATTGCGATGATGGCTGGCAGCAACGACAGTAGCATGTTGAGATTTGTAGTGGGTGTCGAGAATGGCAGAGATGATGGCGAAAACCCACAGTACAGGCGTGAACTAAGGCACCGCTTGATCAATTACATGCATGCTATTAAACGCGGCATGTTAATATTTTTATAGTCTTGGCTAATGGACTACTGGTTTCGGGCAATGAGGTCACAGCTGAACAGAAAGTACTGAGTGATGATTTACTTTGGGGCTGATCTCAGCCTATGCTTCGCCCCCAACACCTAAAACGACCTTTTTAGGAAATCACCGAGGGAATGAAGCCCGATAATACCACTGCGAACGGATTTCGGAAGCATTCTTTCTTGTCGTATATCTCGCATAGAACAGCCAAGCTTTTCCAACAGGCCAATTTCCGAGCTTCCTGCCGCAAAGCCGAGTTCAGGGCAGCTATTGCAACAAATACCTGACGAACGGTCTGAGTAAGCGCGATAGCCGAGGAGGATTTATAAACTTGCCATTGAGAATCTGACTCAGAATCTTCTGAATGCAGTCTGTTGGTGCGCCTGGGTCCCGCAATCCGAACTGGCCAATCACATATTATTTCTGAAGCAAGTCAACTACCCTTACAAAGGTTAGGCAGTGAGCCAGTTCGCAGTCTAATACGGAACACACTTGATCAGACAGGTGAGTACTGTAAAGGCTTATTCATTCTACCAGCAATCATGGATAGAATCCAAGACAAACCAGTTGGCCAATTAAGATTTTTTGATATCCCTCATTTTGTAGTATGTGACTGAGCTGCCCTAAGTTCTGGGAGCACGGGAAGAAAGTGACACAGTCAAGGAGAAACCAACACTGGGAGCAAGACCGAGACCGAAATTAAGACGACAGCTATTGTTTCAACTAGCGACCTACACAACACTACCTCCTGCTAGTTTCACAAGCTTCGTCACTGGTGCAGATAATAAAAACGGCGGTGAGGGCGGTGTCAACAAGCGCACACTTGATAGGATCATAGCAAGGGGCAAGGAGCAGAGTGCGAACAACATTTGCAAGAAGAATGGCCAAACCCAGAACTACCCCCACCGTTACCCTTGCGCTAAAAGCGGAGCCTGTGAGTGCTGAGGTCACAACTGTGGAGACGACGACCACGTTTCCTCGTGATGCCTGGGAGACGGTGGCTTCTGAACAAGGTTCAAGATGCATGAACATGTTGTGACGTGTGCTCCAGTCGCCCTCTGGAACACAGATTGCTTCCGTTCAACATGAGTTGTAATTCAAAGAGTCAGGTGCCAACGGTGTTCTTTTCTTCCTAGCGTCCCTGTAATCACCAAAACTACAACGACCGCGACCGAGATCGAGACGACCACCTCCAGGGATAAGCACCTTTACAATTTGTGCCTGGTAGTTGGCTGGAATAATGTAGTTCTTCATTAAAATGTTTACTTTTCAGACAAAGATTTGGGCTTCAATGGGAATTATTTAAGATTCAGGTGACAGGCGAATTGAACAATCAGCGATTTGGACGTACCGGTTCAGGGTTCAAACTTGTCTAGCTAGTCGGTTTAGAAAACGGCACTTCCTTCAATGTTCGTTTTGTCATCTTGATTACCCTCGTTACCTTGGTCATTCTTATTATCGTTATCACCCTCTCCATCTTTGTTATGCTCATTATGCTCATTGTAATCGTCGCCCTCGTCATTTTCATCACCCTCATCATACTTGCCACACTCCCTATCGGATAGTGTCTCGTTCAATTTGCGAGCAAAATCCAGCCATTGACTCATCTCGTTTAAATCACTCTGAATGTCTTCGATGGCCAACTCCCAGCGTTGGTCCTTGACATACCCCAATATTCCTCGATACCACCTGACAAGGTCGTCACGTTGAAGGGATTCCTTTTCCTGGATCAAAGTGGAAAAAATGTTGCAGGCTTCCAGGCTATTCTTCTGCTCGGCTGCTTTGGATAATTGATCGAGTGCACGTATGTCGGCGTCCAGATGATTGGCCAGAAGGCGCGAATAAAGGTCAATAAAAGTCTGTTGCTCATCGTAGCTGGGCCGCCGAATTGCGCCGGTCAACTGCCAATCACTGAGTCGCATCACATTGCACAAACCGTCCCAAGGGGTTGCTCCAAATTGGTCGCAAGCGGTCGGGTCGATTCCGGTGAGGTTCAGATGGGCAAGAAAATGTAGAACATGGAGATTGGCGAACCATGCAGCCAAGTGAAGAATATTTTGCGAGTGTTTGGTCACATTCTGCAGCGATGCCCCGGCGTCGACAAGAGCTCTGAGGGCTGCCAAGTTGGATTGTTCGACAGATGCCAATACAGGCGTGTATCCTAAGTTGTCTGTGGCGTTGAGGTCGGCACCGTGGCTGCAGGCGAGACGAACAATCTCGGCCACGCCCTGGGGACCTTGTTTGGAAGTAGCCAGGTAATGAAGTGGCGTGTGGTCCCACTTATTACGGGTGGTGGTCGACGCCCCCGCTCCGAGCAGCAGAGCCACGACGTCTGCTGATGCGAATTCCATGGCAAAATGTAATGCCGTAGACCCGCGATTAGATTGCTGCGCGTTGATATGTCGCTTGCAATTGTTGTCCCCAAGCAGCAGCCGCACGCACTCCGCCTCGTCAAAAATTGCAGCACACATGAGTGGTGTCTGACCTAAGTAATCTTGCTTGTTGACATTGGCGCCTGCTGCCATCAGCTGCTGAACCGCGTCTGATAGATGCAGGCTCATGGCATAATGAATTGGCGTTTGCCCTGTATTATTCAGTTGGTCAATGGCCCAGATTTGTTCATTGTCCTCCAGCACTTGCTGCAGTTGTTGTAAGTCGCCTCGTTTCACTGCGTCATGTATGTTGGTCGACCTCTGATCCTGTTCATCGTCATCCACAAATGACTGCACCTTCTGCAGTAAATCGTCTTCTTCGTCTGTTAAGCCCCCCAAAGAAATCAAATACCGAATTCGGTAGTTTACATTTCTGTAAAATCATTAGCCATTTACTCAAACCATTCGAGCCAACACGAACACTGGAAACCCTTGCTTGGGTAACAAATTCCTCCACGCCTTCATCAGAAGGGGAATGCATTCGTACGCCCGCTCATAGATTACATACTGCAACCTCGTAATCAGAAAGATAAATCCTTTCTCAAACAATTTAAATACATACCTCCATCAACCCCATTCCATTGTCAAAACCGTCGCACGGGACACAATTATATCCGGCGTCGAGGCGCTTGCGAAGTGCTTGGGGATTTGTCAAATCGAACCAAAATGAATCACTAGTACTTATTATCGCTACCGGCCGCAGTGACCAGCTCAAGTTTGGTTGCCCATTATATGAAGCTTGGAATGAAATAATGCCAGTCCAGAGCCACTTGGGTAGCTGGTACTGAAACTCTATTTCCGCATTACTCTCTCCTTGGCAGCTTAGTTCGCTACACCGAGCCTTGCCAATGCCCCGGTGTCCGACTAACCAAGAGCCCAGCAATGACTGTGTCCAACCACCGTTTTGATATTTTTGTCGGTTCCAGTGACATCGACATTGGCACCTTGGGTTACATGTACTCCCCTCGAGAGCCAAAGGTTGGATTGCTCTTACTGTGATAGAACTCTCATCTTGGCCAAACACCGTCTGCTGGCGACGGCGGCGAGGCTTCAACAAAGGACTCCGATGTTCTGTTGGCTGCAAGATCTCTTCTGCTTCATCAGAATTCTCCGTATTTTGTAAAAGATCCCCAGTTGTATCTGGGAACCTTGCAGGTGGTAGACTCGTCGCCGGCTGCGACAATTGGTGGTCCAGACTGACCGACACAAGGACTTCCATTAAGTGTCCCATTCTGTCCATGTCGTTAATATCCTGCCAGACCTTCACCCCCGAGGTTTACTTACCTGTCTTGCTTTGCGCTTATTTCTTTTTGCTCCGATAAACTCCTAAATTGTAGAGCCGTTTGCAAATTCTCTTTAGCGCTCTGGGCTTTGCTCCGAAGATTGTTGATTTTTTCTTTCACTGTTATCCACTTCAACTTTACGCCCCGGCGAACAACATTCCCCGAATCCTTTGTGCATTCTTTTAGAACATCATCGAGTTCGATCGCAATCTCTCCAAGCATTCGGACTGTCAGATTCAGGAGTGGGTGCTCGTTCGGCTCCGAGGACATGGATTGGGAGGGTTTCGTAAGTTTCTGGGCCTCGTAATGGAACCCCTGGATTAGTGCTATCTGAAACATCATTAGATTGTTTGGAGCCCTTGTCCGAGATATGGAAACACCTCACCTCGTCCCTGAGTTCGTCGCACTGTGTTTGAATGTCCTTAAACTGTCGCAGCACGTTGATCACCTTCACTGTGCCATCCATTGCTTGGATGACAGCCACGGAGCTTGCAAAGGCCCCGAGAATTTCAAGGCCCGACATGGCGGCGCTCGGCTACGCCTTTCGGCCCAGGTCAACTTTTTCGTCACCGATGTTTGAGCGGGTTGTTTGAAGAAGGGAAAGGAAGAATGCAAAGAGAGAAAAGATCAGGTTGCAAATTGAGGGGTCGGAGAACAAGCGCCCGACAGCCTTGCCGAAATCTGGTGGAGGCTATGTGTAGCACTTTGAGACACCTCACTGCAACATCCGCCTTAGTCCCATCATCTCGGCCAATCAAGGATATCAACCGGCGCCATCAAATGCACTGCCCTCCAAAGTCTCAACTGTGCATGCGCTGTCATCCTGATTACCAGGCCACACTTGGCTGTGGTACGGATTCAAGGTTCTGGCAACCATGCGAGTTCAATTGCGTTTTCATCTGAAGCAACCAGCTCCGAGCAGATTTCCATCACCAACCGCCTCCCAATGCCAACCCCGGCCAAAAGAGTAATTTTTTTTTTGCATGGAACATCAGTACATAGATGGCATGAAGCTGGTCAAGGCCGCCCGCAAAGGTCTTGGCCATTCGTGGCTCAGGTGATCACCATAGCGCTGAGTCTTGCACAGCCACATGCACTCGTTCTTGAAGTGTAGCTTTGTTACACTCCTAACAGGCAGAAGCAGGTCAAAGGCCGAGGGCCAAGGCCGCATTCAGTCGATCGCAGGAACTCTGCTCATACCAGCCGAGCCAACTTTGGTGGTTGGAGCCAGTTATCAGACCGAATAAGATCGTACCAGCGCCACGTTTCAAGTTACTTCAACACGATAACATGGCCGTAGAAAATCACCCGATGCTTTTTTTTACACAGCCTACAAAATGAATGACCAAGTTGGGCCAAAAAACCTTGAACTGAAACGAGCCTGGTTTGGCCATATTGTGTTCTGACTAGGCTAGCTGATCCTCCAACTCTTTCTGTGACTCCTGCCTTTTTTGGGCGGAGGGGCTAATCGTGGTGTTTCCCAAGCCCCCAAATACAATTGACAGTGCTACCAAAACAACAGTTCGGTTTACAGGGGATGCATCGCCCACATATCCACTTCGGCATAACGGCCGATTTTCTTTGATTCGTCCCATCGTATGGGTGATGAAAATCCGTCCTGCTTGATGAAGCCATCAAGCTTCTTTCCGCAAACATGCTTTTCTCCATGCTCATCAATTTCCACATCCAAAGAAATCCGATCTTCCAGCCATTCCTGCCAGTCAGCTGCTGTCCCTTCCAGCACGAAGCTTTGAGGCGCCATCTTCAAAAACCGCGCCCCCATTCGGATATGCTTCCGCAGCCACGGGTCATAAGGCAAAATTTGAACGTCACTCGGATCATCCTTCGTTGACCATGTAATCCCCTGGCTGTGAGGTTTGCCTTGAGTCCAAGAAAAGTAGTCCTGATAAGAGACGCTTGGAAACTCAGCCTTTTTAGTTGGTCGAAGTGGCACCACAACGGCCTGAAGGTTGTGCTGCTTGGCCAATGTCTTGAAGTTTTGAATAAGTGCATCTGCGACGCCGGTGCCTTGATATTCCTGTATAACCGCGATGCATGTGCCAGACAGTGCGTTTGGTGCATCGCACGCCTCGGAAATCGCCTTCTCTTCTGGCGTTTCCTCAGGAAACGTAGCTTTGTTAAAGGAGACTGATTCGCCTTGCCGTGCTTTGGCTTGGCGAATAGCGCGAACCATGATTGAATGCCACCCTCCATCCGGCAAACTGTTCGCCAAGTATGTGAGGTCTTGAGCCTGGGAGACGGCGAGCTCAGGCCAATAGAATGGAACGGCCTCACCTAGGGCCACCACTTCATCATCACTCTCCCTGACCACTGCAGTTATGAAGGGGCCGAGTTCCTTTATTTGTATCAGATGAAGAACGGCTTCGTATAGACCGGCACTATCGTTCCACTCCTCCCATTCAAAAAGCTCATGGTTCTTATCATGGTACACCTTGCCGCAGAGGTCTGGCCGCGACGCGCATGATTCAAAGCGAAGACCAGCTGGAAGTTTTGCTGACCCTTGATTCATGCTGGTTATTTGGAGGGCAAAGAAATTTGGCCACGACAGGATAATGAGATGGGGGAAATTTAGAAAGGTGATAATGGAGAGTAGAGGTTCATCAGTAGCGACCGCATGCACTTGGGGCAGTTTTTATTCAAACCCGAAAAGACCTTTGCGTCATAGACTCCACACCGCGCATACCACAAGGTGGTTATGATCCAGATGCACAGGAGCACATGTCTTGTTCAATTGAGAGGGCTATCTAGGGCTCTTATAGTTGTCTATTGCTAGCTAGCTATTCCGTACAGCCGTGGGGGGTATCTATTAGGTTGAGGCTATCCAAAGCTAACTGCGATGGCTCCCGCACACGGGTGGCCGGCTCGGGCTAGGGCTGTCGTAACCCGATAGTCTAAATAGGCCTTTATTCTGTTTTTCATGGTGCTTTGGGGCCGTTTGCGGTGAGGACCATTTGACTCTGACTATAACACCTAGCTACAGCTGCTTGAGGCACGTCTCGAGGCCTGGCCTGCTAGGCTAGGCAGTCGTGGCTAACCTGTGAGTGTGACATCACATCTTAGCATGGGATTTGGTGTCTCACATTGATGCAGAATTGGAAGACTCTTTGAGAGCAGCATGCCTGGGTACTGCTCACAAAAAAGATGAAATTTTCAAAGCATAACACAATTTGTATGATCCAAGTCATTATAAAATAGAACAAAAAGACACTCCACTAGACAATATGGCCTCTTCACTTTGGAGCTTTATGGTCAGCAACGTACCTGGCTTGGTATTTAAATACAGGCTTGCCGCACTCAAGACGATATGGTAGCCCGCAAACGCAGCGGCATTTGCCTGTGATACCGTCGGCACGCACATTCGACCGCTGTCTCATTTTCTTCTTCCCTAATCGGCATTCATTCTTGGAATACTTGGGACACCGCCCCACAGATCACCATGAAACTAAGCCAGGAGCATTCCAGGAATCCTTCAAGGCCCGCATCTTTAGCAACTGAAGGTCAGTCGATCCAGGTTGCGTAATAGAACTGGAGCACAATACCACGGCACGTTTGGCTGTAGAAGAATACGGCGAAAAGGTTCTTTATGTTTCTATCTACAACCTTGGTCCCTCTTGGCAAGTAGAAGACGTATATGAGGGAACCCAAGCAGTTGTTATGCCTCGCAGCCAAGTCCAAGTTTGAGTTTTTTTTTAGTTCGCAAAAGAATTAATTTACTATATTTGCATCCCTGGCTATCACAATGGTTGTCCATGAACCAGGAGAAGTCATGAAACCACCAGCCACCAAGCCCAAAACATGAAGCCGCATTATTTGAACTCAAATCCTCTTCAAGCATCAATCGCCTACGCCTTGGGTTTCACTGAAACACGCGACACGTGCCAAAACTCGTGGGGCTTCTCCGGGTTAACCTGGTATTCGTGAATCTCTCCATCCCTAATACCGTAGAATGTGCCGTTGTGGTTTGTGGCTATTCTGGTAAACTTGGGATTCTTCTTCTTCCCGCCACGAAACTTGATTTTTTGCTCGAAATGCCACTCATTGGCGATTGGGTCCCAGTACGTGACGGTTACGCCGCCCCTCAGTTTCGTCTGGAAGGCCATGATAAACCAGGACTGCTCCGAATCAAGTCGCGTTGACGGGTATTTCGGCCTCACCGCCCGGAATGTCGTGGCCGCGAGGGTTTGTCCGAGGTAGGTTCTGGGCCGTTTTGCAGACATGAACCGATCTATAAGCTTTGTTAGCATGCTTTGGAAACAAGCAGTAGACTATAGAAATTGGTAACTCACCATCAAACTTCCAACCTGTATCGTTGCGCCATGTCTGCATCATCATGCGGGAGGAGTTGGCGTAAAATAGACACATCTCCGTGGGGCCCTTTCTCGGAATATGTGGAGTGACTGCGATGCCCGAGCCAGGGTCCATGTCACCACTCAACCCAGTCCTGGCCCACGGTAAACTGGTTGCACCGCCCAGCTTATTGGCCTTCTGAAAAAATATCCGTGATTGATCGGCTCCATCAGGACTATTCTTACAGTATGGGAGACACTTGAACCAATGTGCAGCTAGTTGGGAGAAGTAGTCGGTATGGAGATTGGTGATGCTCCCCATGGCAGTCTGGTTTCCCAACGTTGTCAGGTTGTCCGCGTCGCTGAAATCGTCCAAGTTTGTTAGATTGCCGGTGCTTGTCGAGTTGCTCATGCTCGTCAAATCGGCCAACCTAGTGAGATTACCAAGGTCATCAACACCGATGGGGTAGGTGTAGTTGGTCGAATTTGACTGGTAGCCCAAGTCGCTCGGGATCCACTCGAGCAATCGCTGATCTTTTGAACGAATTTCGACCGTTTTGTTGCCCTTGTCGAAGAAGTAGAGGATAATCTCGAAAGGGGAGCTAGGAGAAGCAGTTGTCGCCATGGGAGTTCCTGGTCTCGGCCTGATTGAGTGGCCCGACTTGTGAAGCCGCTCGGTGACATTGACCGTGATCCAATCTGGATAAATGGGCATGATTCGAGATGAAACAATGATGGCATCGGTAGGGTCTTGATAAAACACGAGGCTTTGTTCGATCTTCAGTCTCTCCGTCCAAGGCTCCGAAAAAGGCCAATGGTCTGGGCGCGCCCAATTATTCGGCGATGTCCAATTCGTGGCGGCCAAGTCAGAGTAGGTGTGGATCAGCTGGTCCTTTCCCTTTCCCTTCTTGTTCTTGGACTTGATGTGTAACTTTTTAGCGCCCGCATAAGCGAGGCCAGCAGCGACAGCAACGGCACTAGTCACGGTGGTACCCACGGTGGCGACAAGGCCAGCCGTGATGGCAATACCCTTGGTGATCCCGGTATGAAGGATCGCCAGGGCAACCATTTTTGCGAGCCAGAAGAAAAGCATTGTCACAGAAGTGTTGTATGGGAAAAAAATCGATGGTTGGTTGTTTGAGTTGGATGGCTTGGGATAAGAGGCAGGGGAAGCCTTTTAATACTCAACTCGAAAAGGGTCCCCTATCGGAGAATGGTACTTTGACACTGTATAGTTGTTATACCCGGAAGAGTAGGGTTACTTGTATGTGATTGTATCTAAGAAGTGGTTGTACTATCAAGGTATTCTGAGGGTTGTAACCTGGTTGGGCCGTGGTTGATTTTTTCGTACGTGAATACGTTTTCGTTCAGGTATTATGTTTATGTTATGTTTGGGTATTATTCTATTCCAGGTGCCCATGTGCGTTTTTGTTCGTTTCTTTTTGGTGCGTGCATTGAAATGCGTGAATTCTGTCTGGAAAGCCGCTTTTGCATTATGTCTATCGGGGTTTCCATTTCGTATTGTCTTTAGGTTTCTAAGTTGACTGTTCGTGGGATCCAGCCAAAGGTGCACATGTCGCCCGAAAAAGTGGATCATATATAAGCACCTGGCTGGCCCAGGTTGGTTATGACTCAATCTTCGTGGATGGGTCTGCAGTGCAGCAAATGAGGTCTGTCTTGCAAACCTGTATAAATAGTCACGTGTAAAATAAATGGCTACCTGGTTGGATAACGGTATCGAGATTAATTTCGCCGTTTGCCATCCATAATTCGCTGTTGTGCGCGCTATTTTGGGATAGTCGGCAAAGCAAGCGTCGAAAAAGCGAAAGCGAAAGCGATACCGACAGCAACTCCAAGCACAGTGGGTATATAAGATAACCTGACGGGGAAATGGCTAATAGTCCGCCAGTCGCCCGTTCAACATCTCTCCGAGCGGTCCATCATTTTACAACTCCCCAATTCACTAATTTCAAAAAGAGACGTCTCAATGTCTTCCAGTGTCGTTGTTGTTATTGGTTGTGGTGGTTTGGGGCTTGCGGTTGCTCGCAATTTGGGCAGCGGCCGACGGCTCTTCCTCGCCGACTTTTCTGACGAGACTCTCTCTTCGGCTGAGAGCACCCTTGTGGGAGAGGCTTATTCCGTGGACACGATGCGCATCGACGTGTCTGATTTTGCTTCCGTCAGCGAAGTCGCCCAGAAAGCCCAAGCGATCGGACGCATCGACGCTATCGTCCACACCGCAGGCGTCGGACCCTCTGGAGGCACTGCCCGTCGAATCTACGAAATCAACCTTGTCGGAACCGCCAACGTTATCGATGCATTTTTGCCCGTTGTTGACTCCGGGTCCAGCTTGATCTGCATCGCGAGCATGGCAGGCCACATGTGCCCGCCCATGGGCCCCGAATTGGAACACCATCTCGCGACAGCGTCGCGTGACCAGCTCCTGGAAAGCTCTGCTGCCCTCGGTGTTGATAATACGGAACCCCACAGCCCAGCACAGGCATACGGCATGTCGAAGAGAGGCAACTTGCTGCGCGTTCAGGCCGCGGCCATCGCGTGGGGCCGCAAAGGTGCAAGGGTAAATTCTGTCAGCCCGGGTATCATATCGACCGACATGGGTCGCAAGGAGATTGCTGGTCGCGCTGGGAAGTTTGTTTCCTCCTCTCCCGCGGGTAGGGCCGGAACCCCACAAGATGTTGTCAACGCCGTTGCATTTTTAGCCAGTCCGGCCTCATCTTTTATCACTGGGAACGATATTCTTGTCGATGGAGGAGCTGTTTCGTCCATGCACTGGAACAGACCCGCCATATCCGAAGTTTGATGCAGGATTGTCCATGGTGTTTTATTAACAAATGCAAAGTAGAATAGATGTACATAATAAATACGGCCGAAAAAGACTTTTCTCATAGACTCATAAAATAAGTTTCATATCATGTCTCATGTGCTCTCTTTTTCAGGTATTTCCGTGATTTCAGCTGATGTTAACTTAACCGAAGTTGGTGCTTCAGTGCTATCGGCATCGTCTAAAAAGGTTTCAAATTCGTCGTGGGGGTGCACGATCCCGGCCGCACTAGAAGCATGTGTATTTCTTTCCGCATCGTGAACTAAACTAGTCTCATTCGACCGATCTCCATAGTCTGAGAGTCTGTTCCATCGACGGGATATTGCCGCAAGCAAAGGACGCAGCGCCGGCAGGGCGATGACGATGATTTGTGTTGCGATTTCTGCTGAGCCAACGAGATCTGTTGCGAATTAGAATGGCTAAGCATGCAAGAACAATTCGCAGAAGGGATTATTACATGTTGAGTAGTCCCAGATAGATTGTATTGTCATGACAAACCGCGTAACACTGACAAGAATCGTCACGATGCCAAAAAGAAAAATGCATAGTAATGCTCTTCTATCTCGTCGTTTCAAGGCCCTCATTCTCAGGATTCCAAATGGTAATGCGAATACTTGAAGTGACAATGTTTTAGCTTTGATTCAATCCAAAAGAAGAAAGTCCATGCGTTCTTACTCAGCAACTCTGACATGATTCCAAGAGACCAACAAATGTACATCGGCTTGATGGTGTTGGCCAAAGAACACTTCTTGGCATCGAACAACCTGGCGAAATAGATATGGCGCGTTAGCAAGCAGAGCCTGAATATGAGATGCTTACTCAAAATATAAACTCACCAGTTCTCCTCGATATCGGTTCCACACCAAAAGATATCAACGGAGGCGGCGGTTATGAATGCGCACACAGTATAGACCGTGACAATATGGAGACACATTCTCAACCTAGTCTCAGTAAAGGGAAACAGTTCGTTGTAAAATGCAAGGACGCTAAATCTCGGAAAATAAAAGCTCAAATCGAAGATGACCGAACTAGCGAATTTCCACTGCTTGAATTATTAGATTCTATTCAAAACCGGCAGACTTTGGGAAATTTGACGTGCTTTTGCAAATCCAGTATCGTAGTATGTATCGTCAAAGGCGTCCATACCAAGCGAATACGTATAGGTATCTCCGATCACAAGCGATACGAAGAAGATGAGGGCGACGACAAGGAATATTTCGGACAGCCAAAAAGACCATAACCGGTTCCACGAACGTACTAAAAGTCGAGCGATGACGACGATGAAGCAGGCTGCCACAAGGACCCATTCTCCAATCTGAACCAGTGATCAGTGGGCCTGTTATATCCTTGGGAATGAAGGTCGGGCGCACCAGAAAGTTCCTTCCAGTCAATGCCATTATTTTTCGACCAATTCGCGAATTCTTCTGGAAATATCGACCTTTCCCCGGCGAGCGGACCCAAAGGGCAGCTCCTGCAAATGGAACTTCGTTATATCAGTCGGCGATGGCGTGGATACTCGATTCGTGTCGTGGGCACGGTGTTCGATGGCTGGCGTCGGAGAGTCTTGCAGGACGAGACTCAAGACAAACGACATGGTTGACGACAGGCCTTTCAATACTGTAAGGACCTGACTAACCCAAAACTTTGGTGGTAATAATAAGGGTAAATGTCCGTGGAGCGAAATATCCGAGCAGCGCTACTCAGTAGGCCCGGATACGGACTTCATACTGAAAAGGAGTAGGGGCCACACTTTAACTAATAAAGTTACCGTTCGCCGCTCTCTATTTTAGCGGATTGGTCGAGATAGGATTCTTCGTCTGCACAGTTCAATCATGTAAAATCTGTTCTTGGGTGTGATACGGTCTATCATGCTCACTGACTAAGTTTCCTTCTCGCTAGTCTATAGATTGATGCAGAGGGGCCTTTAATATTTGCATATGTGAATGGCTCAAATGTGGTTGACACAAACCACTGTAATGGATGTGGGAATGCATCAATCCAGAACACTTAATAACTCATGACTTGATTAAATCGATGTTTTCGATCTAGCTGGAAACTCGGCGCCGCTCGGCAGCTTAATTCGGGCACGATGGGAATCAAGCTTTTTACCAGTTGATTCTCGACCACAGCTACCAGATAAACTTTTGCTATTGCAGGCCCGGACTTGGCCAACTAAAACTCGGCCATCAGCCTCACTTCTCGCTCCTCGCTCCTCCACCTGCTGGCATGCGGCGATTGGCTCAGCAAATACACGTCCGATGTGGCAACATGCCTGGACTGTCTCGCTCGTTGGTTCCGAAACTTAATCGCCCGTGTCGGCGATCATGGGGTGCCGAAACCGCCTGTAAATAAATTGACTTGATAGACAATGTGGCCGACTTTTCTTGAGCATTGAGGCTGGTGAGAACGTAGCGTGTGTGCAGCTTTTTTATTCGCCATCCATGGGAATTCTGGGAAAATATGGCAGAAATACGCGGGCAAAATCTACATTGACGTAAGAATTACAAATTTGCATACCGTTGGAGATCGGCGACTCTTGCAAAGTATCATCACGCTACTCCCGCGGAAAGCCAATCATTTTACTTTGTTCCCCTCTTCGTCGATAATTCTTCTTTTAATATGTACGTCTATCTTTGCTAAATGTATATACTCGAATAAAAATATTTTACTTAGAGACTCTGGCGAGTAGTAGCACCAATGGCCTGGCCAGAAGTTGGGATCAAAAAGTCGCTGGCGGGCACCTTGCCGTCGGAGCCTCGGGCTCCCTTCAGAGTGGCTGGGTTGACGCTCTTGAAGGTCGAATTGGCCCAAGTGCCCCCCACGTTCCATGAGTTGCCAGTAGCAGTGGTACCAGAGACAAGGCTGACCTGGGCGTTGGTGTTCACAGCGGCAATGTTGGCCGTGAGCTTGGATGTGGAGCTGCGCATGTTGAAGCCGTTGTCGCCATTGTTCCAGGCAGTGTTGCGCTCAAAGGTTAGCGATCCGGGGTTTCCGTTGTCGATGAATCCCTTCTTGGCGTTGGAAAATGCCATACAGTTTTTGATGATGTGGTTTGCGGGTGGGTTGTTTGTAATGCCCAGCTTGAAACCGTTGCCATCACCTTCGAAGGGAGTGAAGCCCCAGCGGTTGATTCCATTACCCCACGCATACACCTCTTCCATGGTGATAGGCGAGCCGAACTGGAAGAGATCCAAGCCGTCGTCGACATTATCCCAGAGTCGAGCATTCTTGAGAACGTTACCTTCGCCAGAGCCCTCCTTGCAGGCAAATCCATCAGCGCTCTCGCCGTTTTTGCGAGGGTCTCGGTTGCGATACGAGTCAAGGTAGATGACGGTGTTGTTACTCGAAGAGCCTTGAAGTTGGAACCCTGTCTCGTAATTGTCGTGTGTCGAAAGACGCTCGTAGTAGTTGTGAGATGCGTCTCGTGCATAGACTCCATAAGGGCCATTGATGAGCCTGCAAGGTGGTGAGTGACGTGACTTGTGGAAATTTGCCCCAAAGGCTACGGAGTGTGATCATACTCTAGGTTGGAAAATTTCCAGTAGTTGGCACCTTCAATGTGC
The DNA here is from genome assembly GCA_020623665.1 of Calonectria multiphialidica. Classification (NCBI taxonomy): domain Eukaryota; kingdom Fungi; phylum Ascomycota; class Sordariomycetes; order Hypocreales; family Nectriaceae; genus Calonectria; species Calonectria multiphialidica. Next base: position 123,115 of record JAHVYC010000026.1, read on the forward strand.
AAGATGCCTCTTTCCTTGTTTGGGAGGGATTGGTCGAGATCATATGGGGTACTGAGGAAGTCTTATGTCAATGCATTGCAGATTTATGTTTGATACATGTTGCTTACCCAGGCATGTTCTCGCCGTCAAGAATCACCTTTTCGGAGCCATAGGGACGAACTGTAATCGGCTGGGTGCGAGTGCCACTCTTAGTGATTTGGATGTTTGCCGATGGCTTGTAAGTTCCGGCGCGCAGATAGATGGTATCACCAGCGGCTGCAGCGTTGACCGCCGACTGGATTGACCCATAAGGCGACGTCTGAGATCCACTGCCACTGCCCGAGGGCGAAACATAAATATCAGCAGCCTGGGCGTTTCCGAGAAGCGCTGCTGCAACAACAGCTGCGGAAGCTAGTCCTTTGCCGTGCATGGTGATGGGTTCGATATGGATTACAAAAAAATACTTGTCACCAGGACTTTTGCTTCAAGCAACAATGCTGAACAAGACAAATTTTTGGGACTACATGGCAAACCGCTACTTTCCCGCTCTTTTAAATTGTCAAGGCATCAGTATACTGGGACGGAGCTGCCATATTGCAATTACTGCAATAGGACTGTCGGAGTGTTTCAACCCTGGTTTCGCGGCTGGTTAACCGGGCTAGCGCCGGAGCACCAAGTAGTCTTTCCACTAATCACGGCGCGCGCCGGAGTGTGGATCCCCCATTGCTCCGCCAGAGAACCAGTAAATCGGAATTTCTGATGCTTGGTGTTTAGCTAGAGACGTCAGACTGGGGCCCGTGTGGATTTTAACCCTATTGGTATGCTTATTGTGATGCGGAGGACATGGAGGATTTTCCGAGGTGGACCGGAAATTGAGAGTGGCCCCTTTTCATGCTCACTGGGGCGGTATACGCCCTGCAGTTTGACGCTTAATTATTTACACTCCAATGGATTCAGCTCTGACAGTAGTTTTCTTCAACACGCATCTTGTCTTTGATATTCAATTTAATTTGATTTTCACGAATGCCTTCGATGCTCTCAAACTCTAGATAATAGTTGCCTCTGACGAATGCCCTAAATTCGTGCGCTTTGAACTTGACAGCCTGAGTGACCAAAACGGGGAATAACACGGACCTGAATAATGCCCCCCAGCAATGGAAGGAAAAAAGACCGAGGAATGAATTAAGGATCGCTTGAGAATATACGAGATGGGGTGATTAATTTCTACCGTCTCCCCTGGGCAGCCATTTCTTAAGTGTATCGTGTGCAAGTCCTGTCACTCGTCTGTGATCCATCGAATTGTACGAGTCGTAAGCAGGGTATTCCCAGTCTTGACAGGGGTGTAAATGTCAGTACCAAGGCGTAAACAAACTCTAATTTTGTCCCTCCATTCAGGAACCATCAACCTCTCTCACCGTTTTTGGCTCTTGCATCAGCGGTCAAGTATGCGATCATCTCTGAATGGTTACAGTGGATAGATTTGAGACGACAGAGAAAATATGCAACATGTAAAAAGAGGTCACGCACACGAGAAAGGAAACAACGTTCATCTAGGTCATATCCACGTAGGCACACGATGCGATTTTATTTGGATTTATTCTTGTTGAAGACGGGGTGGAAATCGTTTCGCGAATTACCCTGTAGTTGGCCAAACCTAGTCATTGCTATCCGGCTAACGGGCCATATGAGACATATTACAGGCGCTGCATGTTTTAATTTTCTCTCGATTTGGAAAATTCAGTGTTGCAAACGCTGCGGAGGGGTAGACACTCATTCTTTTGGCTTGTCTTGCTGACGCACGAAATGAAGATGGTGACCCATGAGGTTGAAAACCAGTGCACCTTGGATTCAACCTGTTCTGAGCAAATATTCTACAACCTATTCCTAAAGGAGAGTTTCTTTCCTATAATGATCTACGCAGTCCCTTATAATGATTATTTACAACCCACTAGTGAGTAAAAGGGTGGTCAGACATATCGTTTCAGTGTGTGAGCGACCCAATGTGGATGCCCCACTTGGACGCCTTGCATAAGGCTTCAAGACCGGCGGATTATCTCTAGTTGAAAATGTGACCGTGCTAGGGAACAACAGGAAAATACTCTCAGGCAACCACTTCCAAGCTGAAAGTCCACAGACCATTTTTCACACCTTGCCGTATTCCTATTGACATGTGATTGTCCATTAAACTTGTTTATTGGCAATTATGTGCGTAGCAAGAGCCGCATAGCTTGCGATTTTCAACTGCAGCATCACTTCGTATTCATGATTGGGAAACTCATATCCCAACGGTGCCGATCATTCCCCGCTATGTCCATGCGGAAATGGCATTTAGCCAAATCATACACTACGTCGGTTTATGTGAGGGATTTTCAGTGATGTCCATGACACGAATCAACACTCGGAGACAGTACCAACACTCAAAGCTATGTTGGATATTGGTGGCTACCGAGGGCGTTACTCAACTATAAAAGTTTGCTCTTTCCCAGGATTCTGCTTTTCGACATTCAAGACTCACTTCCAACCTCAAAAAGATCCCGTTTGAACTTAATTAACAACTCCACATCTTCCAAATGTCCCTTTGCACAGACTCTAAGTGTGCCAACTATGACCCGAGCTTCAGCCATGAATACAACGACAGCTGCATGAGGCTCAAGTAATTAATATTATCTGATGAGGCTGATCTGGTATGCGCAATATTCTATCTATTGATCTTATTCTAACCCAGAATATCCAAGCCGGCACTGTCTACCTCTAGATTTCATCAATCCCGCTGGGGAGGTGGATGAGAGAACATGCAGTGGTTCAACAAGCGGATAGGGTTACCCTCATGTCTCCTTTATTTACTTTTCGGTCGGAAATCTGTAGGATAGTATGCTTTACCGAATGAAGGAAATTCTGTCTTTCACGTATTGGAACATCTAGTGACAGTGAGAAATAATCACATTCTTTCGTATTTCTTTTCATGAGAGTGTCTGTAAATTAGGCGAGCTTCTCAATTGAATTCCTTGCCAAAATGTTCGGATCGGGAATCTTGCTCCACTTGCCACCAATTATCAAGAATGTGTAATCTCAGTCCTGTTTCCTTCTTCTGAATTCCATCTTGCGAATTCGGGCATATCGTCTTCATTTGTCCGATTCGTGTCTTTCTCTCTGGTCCCTCTCGCACTGTAGGAGCCATGCAGAGTTCTTTCATCATCTTCCCGACTTGCACTAGACCCTGTGGCTAAACTTTTAAATTTACCCCACCCCCTACTCATGAGAGGGAGTAGTGGTCGTAATGCTGGAACTGCGCATACTACTATCTGGCTTACGACTTCTGCCGAACCAACGATGGCTATACCATATTAATATGACAAGAACGCTCTGAATGAAGGATACCGAATGCTTACTTGTATTTCGAGTATAAATAGATTGTGTGGTGAAGGCAAATCGAGCAACGCCCATCGCAATCGTCAAGATCCCGATCCCGAACAGGCAAGTCAAGGCAATCTTCTCACGTCTCGGGGTTGCCTTTAATGTTCGAAGCATTCCAAACGGCAGCGCGAATACCATAAAAATGTTAGTCATATGAAATGATTGGAAGCGGAGTAACTCTACCAAGACATTCAGAGGCCAGGCCAATGGACCAAGTCACATACACTATTTCTATAGTAGTCATTATTGAGCATTTTGGATTTTGCACCCTGTAGTAAAGAAATACAGAAACGTTAGCATTATACAGAAATGACGATAGGAAAGCTGCACTTACCAATTTTCCGATACCGACAGCCCGCACCAAAATACATCTGCCATTATTGTTGCAATAAATGCGCACCCATTAAAGGCCATTACCAAATATAAACCTTTTCTGAGACTTTCTTCAGATATAGGGAAGAGTTCATTATAAAATGCGAGGAGGCTAAATCGCGGGAAGTAAAATCCCGCGTCATAAATGACCTGAACAGACCATTCCCACTGGATAGCCAGTTAAATAAGTTCTGGAAACGGAGGATAGACTCACCTTCGCAATGCCTTCGCCACTATATTGGCTAAAATCATCTTCCCCCGTCGTCCAGGTGTAGGTTGAGCCAATTACGAGAGTGGTGTACGACATGACAGCAATGACGAGCCAAACTTCTGATAGCCAGAAATTCCATAATCGCTTCCATGTACGAACTGCGAGGCGTGCAATGATGAAAAAGATGCATATTGCGACGAATATCCACTCTATCGTCTAATTGACGCAATAAGTCTTGTGATCACATATTTAGTTCGGACCGCTTGACTCACTATATAGCCCTCGGGCGAGATATCCTTCATCTTTGAGAATTGCCTAATAGGTAATGGAGGCGAAAATGGCCTTGAGCGGTGTTGCGGTAGATCAAAGGTGGGCGACTCGATAGCTGGTTAAAATGACGAAGGTATGACATCGACGGGTCATGATTTCGAGCTGGGGAGTGAAATACTTTAAAAAGGCCCTGAACGACAAATCCAGGGGGCACACATGGTCTTACAAAAGTTCATGACATCAACATGGGCGTTAGACTTTGACTAGGCTATCAAGAGATCTAGGAGCAAAGGTTAAATTGCGTTGAGGCATTCGCCTATTGAACCCTCGTTCTGACGCATCTTTGGTTCGGGCTTATGATGGGAGATGATTCAGAAATCACTGAGAAAACACAACTTTTTATTACCTTTGAACCCACTGAATGGTTGGCATCATGTCTCATACTTAGATCCTAGAATAATCGAAGTGACAATTGTCTACGCAAAAGAGTTTTCCGACCAAACGCCACCAGTCCAGCCACGATGATTTTGGCCGTCCGTGTGTTAACCCAATTGCCTGATTGGAGAAAGCTTTTTTTAGATCATGTCGATTGAGGCAGCCTCAGGAATGGTTTCAATTCAGATGGTGGCCATGGCTGGCCCAAGTCTGGGTGTTGGGCTTCTGGCTTGGTGCATGTGTTATGAATTTAGAAGACTCTTCGGTGTGTTCAAGGTGCTGATTTGGTGGTTCGGATGCAACGGCTTTGATAGTGTTTCGATCCAGCACCTGTGCCTAGATTAGCATACAATCAAAGGCAAATATGACTATGCCCGTCTTACCAGTCGTTGATGTCTCCAATCGGTAGACTCATGGATGGAAAATGGTAGATATACCATGCCTCGCGGAGCCGACTTGAAACCATGCTTGGTCCTCATTTCACTGAGAGGGATTGGTTGCCAAAGTTCGTAGACAGAAACAATTTTATAGGCAAAATCGTAGCCATCCCAGTCCTTGTGTCTGTTGTTGAACTCGTGATTACCCAAGCCAAGTTCGTTTATTGGTGCGTCGCCAGGATTTCTAGTGCGTGCCGGTAACGTTTCGCAGACATGCGTGATGCCAGAATGAGGGGCGGTGCGGTAAAACCAGATTCTTTCAACGCTAGGCTTGAGGCGGTACTTTCGGAATTCGTAATCCTTCGTTCCATCGATGATTTGTTCCATGTAGGGATCCTGCATCGGAAGAATGACATCGGTACATTGTGGTTTTGACTTGGGCTGTGACATTTCTGAAAGACTATTGAGTAAATCCGGAGGTATTTCAGGAGTGGATTCAGGAAATTCTACTGAGCAGAGAAGTTTGTTCACATGAGCACGCCTTTCCAAATGGTGGATTTGTGGCCGCTGGGGTGATAGCCTGAAGGGTTGTCGAAGAACGGTACCTCAGATGAAGAAACTATGACCCGAACGTAAAGTCTAGCTTGAAAATGTGAATTATTTCTTCACTTCAATTCCCCAGTCCCTCTTCGGCTCACCGTCTATTCTCTGGGGACATTGTGCAATAGAGGCACCTAGTACAGTGTCTTTTTGTGGATCTCGTGATGATAATTGTCGGCAATGCAGTTAGAGCGCTGGGGCTGAGTACCCCATGAAATGGTGTGCTTGCCTCAGCCACACTTGTAGCATAGCGCCCGGTGGTAACATTGTGCACTGTAATAATACTATAATTCAGACTGTACGTATTGCTCCAATCTCTCATCATGTGTTTATCCCCAGGTTTAATCAATCATGGAACACATCTGTAACAATTATTCTCAGCCTATTTGATTCTATGTAATTATATATTTCGCGACCACTGCTACTAAGTACTAGGCTAAATACAGAATATCCTTTGTCTTGAGACGGTAACTGTCTAATCGCAAGAAAACAATAAAAGAAATTGAGGACAAATCCCAAGTAAGGCAGCTTTCCTAACTATCCCGGTAGGTAGGAAGAATATGGCATGAAGTAAAAACACGTACCTTAGATTATCGGGCGGACAAATAGCGAGCGATAAATGGCACCCAGCTGCAGATAAACCCCCCTCCAAACACTGGTTCACTGCTAAGGCATGTTCCTCTCAACTCGGCATTTTTTACCTTGGTCCATGCAACACCCCATGCTAGCAAGAAATAGCTTTTATTGGTGCTGGTGTATTATAAATCCAATATCAGTCCTGAGATCAGCACTGGGTCATACGGCTTATTACTGCAACTGAGACAATATTCTTGTCGGTATCGGGATCCATGGGCTCTGCCGTAATCAGATCACCGAAGAACGACGGGTCTATCTGGGTCTATCAAATATCTTGAATCTTTCATCCCTGCTGTCGCTTGTTCTAATTGGTTTGTGATTCCGCGCTAGACGAGGTTGGAACGTGGAGTCGGCGTCTGCCCCCTGAAGGATCTACATCTCTACTCATCAAAGAGTAAGACAATTTACTGAGCGTGTCGGGCCATGAAGATACGATGGTCATGCCCGGGGTCCACTTCGGCGACCAGGTCTCAAGGTCGACGGCGAACAAAACAAAGGGTCCGTGTGGGGGGATGCACTAGCGGGCTTTGGACTAGGCAAAGTTTCTCGGGGACCACTTAAAGTGCCAACCGTCCTGCCTGCGCCCGCGCCCTATCCACGCCCTCGCAACGCCTTATCAGGTAAAGTGTCAAGTGTCAAACGTGACATTCTGTGCTTTCGGGGCCAGGGGAAATGATCCAAGCCAAGGCGTGATCTTGTGCAGCGTCGCATCAGTTTGCGAAGGATTGTCTCGGATCGCGCAGCGGTTTCGCGTATGCATCAGAAAGGAGGCTCAAGCTGTAAACCAACCGCTCGGAAATTGTTTCTGTTGCTTTGGTTGATCGTGGGTCGATCTTAGCACCTCCGATTAAGTCGGTGATTGAGAGTCAACTAGTGGTTTAGTGGTTTAGCTTTTCTGGCCGGTGGTTCCGGGGCATTGAGGAGGCCGGTGCTAGGCATTTCGTTTTATGATAATGGCTATGCTGAATCCCTTAGCGTCCTTTGCTTTAAAAGCTCGCTGGTTTCCCGATAATTAGAACCACTCTTTCCGCCAGTCTCCGTCAAAAGTGATCGAATATCGATATTGAACAACCTTCGGCACTCGTATATTTGTCGCGATGAGTCTCCACGGCACTCAAGACACGGCGATGGAGCAAGGCTCCGGAGATATTGAGATGAATCATGTCACATCGCAACATCTCACAAACGACCTAGTCAACAACTTTGCATGGAAAAGCCTGGAGGTTGTTGTCAAGGACAGGAAAACAAAGCAGCCGTTATCCATCTTAACTCAAGCAGCTGGCATCGTCAACGCGGGCGAAATGCTCGCCATCATGGGCCCCAGTGGTTCCGGTAAGACGACTCTCCTCAATGCTTTGGCACATCGAGTTGCTGCTGCTGGGGCCACCACAACGGGCGACATTCTTGGAAATGGTCAAAATATGAGCCTCCAGATGATTCGCGATCTCTCAACCTACGTGGAACAGGAAGATGCACTGATTGGTAGTCTCACAGTCAGAGAGACCGTCATGTTTGCTGCCAGACTTTCCCTCCCCAGGTGAGTACTTGGCTCTCACCAAATCATAATAGCACCTCACACTAACTCATTGGTAGCAACGTGTCTAGAAAGGAAGCTTTCCGACGAGTCGACGATCTCATTGCCAGCTTTGGGCTCCAGTCTCAAGCTTATACAATTGTTGGAACTCCGATCAAAAAGGGACTCAGCGGTGGTCAAAAGAAACGACTGGGTGTTGCTAGCCGTCTGGTAACAAACCCTAAAATTCTTTTCCTTGACGAACCTACCAGTGGATTGGATTCTGCCCTAAGTCTGGAGGTCATGAGCTATATCAAGGAGATTGGTCGACAGAATAAGGTGAGGAGTTGTCTTATGTTATCATTCTATCACAGAAACTAAAGTTTGTCACAGCTACTCATCGTCGCCTCTATCCATCAACCGTCATCGGCCACGTTTCAACAGTTCGATAAACTGTGCCTTCTATCGGGTGGAAAGACTTGCTACTTTGGCCCCATCAATGAAGCTCCTGCCTACTTTGCTTCTCACGGCTACAAGATCCCCCCGGAAACGAACGCCGCCGAGTTCTATCTTGAGCTTATCAACACAGACTTGGACAAGAATGGCGAGGTTGTGAGCCGCACCAATGCTATCGTTCAAAGCTGGACAGAGTCTCCACAAAAGGCATCCCTTGATGAGATAATCGCCAAAACTGAAACCGAAAAGTCCGTCGACTTGAGCCGACAAAAGATTCTCAAGCCCAACCCCATGACAATTCCCTTGACTCTTCTTCATAGGTCATGGATCAAGTCTTATCGAGATGTTGTCGTGTATGGCATTCGCATTGCCATGTACTTGGGGCTCGCCATCATGATGGGCACAGTGTTCCTGCGGATGAAGACGGAACAGAAGTACCTCCAGCCGTACATCAACGCCATTTTCTTTGGCGGAGCATTCATGTCGTTCATGGCCGTTGCCTACGTCCCTGCGTTCCTTGAGGATTTGCACACGTTTTACCAGGAACGTGCCAATGGTTTGGTTAGTCCAGTGTCTTTCATGACGTCCAACTTCATCATCGGCCTGCCTTTCCTTTTCCTCATCACCATCATCTTTTCTGTGGTAGAGTATTGGCTGTCTGGTTTCCGACCAGATGGGAGCGCCTTCTTCAAGTGGGTCATGTGGTTGTTCCTTGACCTTGTGGCCGCAGAGTCCCTCGTTGTCCTCGTCTCCAGCATCTTCCCCGTTTTTGTGGTCGCGTTGGCGATCTCGGCCTTCGCAAATGGTTTGTGGATGTGCGTGGACGGCTTCCTTGTACCCATGAGCATATTGAATGCTTTTTGGAAGTACGTCTTCCATTACATTGACTACCAGGCATATGTCTTCCAGGGAATGATGGTGAATGAGTTTGGTAGTCGCACGTACGACTGCGCAAAGACTGCGGATGGATATCAATGCATGTACTCGAGTGATCTCAACTCTGAAGGAAAGATGCGCGGAACGGCAATCCTGGAAACCTTGAGTATCAAGACAGGAAGGGAGGGCACTTGGGTTGGCATCACAATCGGTATCATCGTTGGATACAGACTTCTGGCTTACCTTGCTTTGGTACTGCGAAAGTAATAATCTGGATAAAAAGTCGAATATGTTTTCTTCTTACCTTGGGAATTTTATTAAAAGTCTTGAGGAGAACCTTTATCTTATACACCAACTATTAATAAAAGACGGCTTAATTGCCCGACGTTGATCTGAACCTTGCTTGCATTAGTGGTTGATACCCCACATTATCCCTTTGACTGTGGGATACCTGCACTTCCATACCTCCTCACATGACCCTAGCAAAAGCAAAGTGACCTCTAGTGGCATCAATGACTTCCTATTGCTGTTAACAGTGCAGTGTAGCTTTATATAGATCCGGAAACTGTTGGGATTTATTTCACAGAATGGATTAAGTGAGAAAAAATATGCATTTGATTTGATGCTTTTTATTGCTAAGACGACGTGCTTGTGACTCGACTGCAAATATCTCGCAATTAAAGGAATAATTCACCTTCGTCCCCATTATCTTTGTCAAAGGACTTAAAACTCTCTAGTCAACCATTAAACCATAACCGGAACAAATAAACTTATAACTCATGCGTCAGGTACAACCCCAACACAAATTTCAAACATGTACAGGGTAGCTATATGCAGTCAACCCTGTCAGAATTAACAAGGGAAAAACTTCCACCAACAGTAATGTTCACTTCAATGCAAGGCTTTGCTGGAATGCATAGCGCGTCAAACAAGACATTTACTCCCTCGGTGGTTTAGGACATCCAGGAACAACACAATAGCATAATGCCATCATGACACCACGGCGCGAAACTAGAACCGTGGCTGCACAACTAAGCGACTCTACATTGGATTATGTATGAGATGACTTCCCACAGCTCCGTCCCTTAATGATAAAATAGCACCCAAGGTATTATTAGCTAGGTATCAATTTAGAGAAATGCCCTCGTCAGGGACTAACTCGCAGCGCGTCTGACATTTAATCTCGTTGATGTCTTTTCACGTACGCCGAGGTGGCAAATGGGGTGGCCAGGCTGAAACTCACGGCGCCAATGACGCATTTTGTCACAGAAAGAGGCGGATAAAAGGACGGTTTTGGTAAGTCAGGGGTTTTGAGAGGTTACGTATGAATATAAATGACTACATGAAACGTGTAGGGCAAGAAGTCGGAGAGTTTTCCTTTTCCGAGACAAGGCCGATGTTTGCTCTCCGGGCCGAGTATATTTGTTCCACTGAGATTGGTACCTAATTTGTTACTTTTGGCTTTTTATGGGCTGTATATTGCTCAAATATATTCTCAAAACAGGTGTCATAGGAAGGACCACCCTGGCCTCGAGCGGTGAGACATGCCAGAAATAATCTGCTGTTTATCAGTCATTGACTGCTCGTTGGTCTGCAGCCAGAGTAAGACCACGGGATTTCGCACAGGAAGCAGTCTCTGGCCAATCGGCTTACGTTGTAGAGGCACCTGGAACTGATCGAAACCCAATGTATTATCATCAAATCGTCACCTTGCCCCTTGATTACTCCCATTTCCGGTTTCTGATAGTGTGACTTCTGATTGTTTACCTATTGGGGTCTACCAGATATTGCATAGCTGGGATCTTCTTTCCTCTATTCCCAGCCTCCAGTTGTGTTAATTGAATTAATTATGGCATCCTATTGAGCTTACAACCTATTGTCTTAAGCCTCAAGGGATGATAAGAATGTGAGGGTCGCAGTGATGTGGGGGAACCCGTGTCGCAGATCGACTAGCGGCCCGATTAGAGATTTGGCGGGATCGCCCGTAACTAATTTTATTGCTTGTGCACATAACTAATCTTTGTGATCTACACAAATAATTTCTGGAATCATGTGGGAAAATATGCACTTAAAATTCCTTCCAAATGTGGCTGCAACTACCCATTGAGGGTCCTGTGGCAGCTTCATCACCACTGGCAATCGTAGGTAATCTTCAATCAACTTCCTCTCTGCCCTGTAAAATCTCCAAACAAGGCGAATATGATATGAAAAGATGTGGTGAATTCATACTGACCTGTTACTTTGGATGACGTTCGTCTTGCGTAGTATTGAATTGGTATTAAACAACGCCCCGGATTTGTTACTACCAATATCCTATTCTCAGTCTATGGTATATTCCCTGTTGATCTATTCAGAAATTCTCTCAAGTCATTTGTTAGACTGTCGGAAGAAATCAAAATGACCCCAAGCCAGGTAAGGCAAGACCTCCCTTAGAGTCACCATTTCAATCCTGTGCCGCCTGCAATAGGATCGTACCAATGCAGATCACACATTGATCAATCATCCCAACAGATTGTCAATTATTTGTCAGCCACCAATTTAATGAGGGATATGTGAAGAATGAAACCGACTGATGTGACTCCAGAATAAACGGGTATATAAAGGCCCATAAGAATCAGTGCAAAACTCTCTCTTCATTCAACCATCCATCAACTTCACAGCAAAAGCATCATAACAACTTCTGTCCATTAAAATGTATTTCTCTTCAAAGCATCTTGTTCTCATAGGCCTCGTCGCCGCAAATCAAGTCAACGCCTTGTCAGCGAATGCCGTTGATGTTGCTGTCAAGGCATTGGCCAAATATCCATCAGCCAAATCCTTGTGTGCCGAGCATCTGCCAACACTCAGGACTCGGGATTCTGGCGATGGGGCCCAGTGAGTAACGCATGAGTCTATGAAACTCAAAATGCACTGACAAAATGTTTTCTAGGAGCGAGAAACGCGGCCTCAGCCCACGAGCCAGGCTTCCTCCTGCACTGGCATCATTGACCCTTGGGGAACTTTCCCATGTATGCAGTTGTCTATTTGAACCGACCTCGACCGGTGTGGCTACAGACACACCCTCACCAACCGGAACCACTCCAGAATCATGTGATAATCAAGGGCTTGAGTTTGCCAGATACGCCAATAAACAAGGAGATAACCCACACCCTAACTATGGCTATCCTCAATTTAACATTACTGTATATAAGCCTATGGAACCGGAGTACTATAACATCACAAACACAATCGGCGGGTTCAATTTAACGACTGAACAGATTTCTGTTTACGGAAGCCCGAATTTTGATTCGACTCGCTTTGTTTTGGACCATCGCGGATATCTGTTTGCTCCTGTCGGTGGTAACTTCACAGTCGAATTCTCCAACGTCGATGATGCAGCGTTTCTTTGGCTTGGTGAAAAAGCCTACTCTGGATGGGACAGAAAGAATGCTGATCGCGAGGTTACCTATACCGGTCCAGACGTTGGGAAGCACGCCACAGCATCTGTTGTACTGAAGCAAGGTCAATATTTGCCTATTCGCATTCTATTTGCTCAGGCCCAGGGAGTTTTGGGATTCACCGTTTCCGTTAAGGCTCCGGATGGCACTGAACTCCTAAACTCAACCACTAAAAACTCTCCATACCTAGTCCGATACTCTTGCGATGGAGTGACTGCCCCAAGATTCCCTGCATGGGGCCAGGAGAAATGAGTATTGGGTCAGTCTTTTGGGGTTAGGAACACCAGGTTCAAGACAGGAAAATAGGCATCAGATGAAATATCCGCGCCAATGCCGTCATCCTACCGGGGAAAAAGATCGGTTGATTAACGAGTTTTATTCTATTCTCATCTATAAAGGATAGTTTAGTGGTTAGTACTAAGTCTAAGCACCAAGCATATTCCTATTTAGATAGTATAAGTTAAAGGCTAGAACTCGGGGTACCCTTGATCTTTAACTTAGAAATTAATGACTTCTTTTATATCTAACGTTTTGACTTCTACTCGGATTTTACTAAGATGAGTGGCTGGACGGCCCTATAGTAAATGGTACTTATAGCACGGACCCATGGGCCCTTAGGGCAATTAGGTAGAAATGAAATGGAGTTGAAGCAAAGACACGCTATTTTTCCTTTCGTAAAAAGAGGTCCTTTAGTGCAGAAAGATCCGATAAGTCGCCGAGCTTAGACATTTACGGTTGAAGGTCTAATGCGGGGTCGTTGACTAACTAATGCAAGGTGTCGTGGCGACATTTTCCGGCACCTCGCTCGTTCCTTTTTTCCCGTTACGTCCAACACTCCATCTTTCCCCTCAACATCATGCATCCAATCAGAGATCCAAGTTTGGTCCCACAGTATGTACGTAGCTTTCCATACCGACAGACTTGACATTCTCCGCGGGTCCCTTCGCCTTGTACAACTCAGTATTAACTAAAACACATCGAGTTTAAGAAACCGAGCAGGTTGAGGTAAAAAGGCTGTGAAGAGAGGAGAACCAGCTTTCCATTTCTTGGTAGAATTTAAATCAAATAAATCTTGCCTTTCGAAAGGCTCTCACTTGTCTACATCATCTATTCAATTTTGATACCATCTAACCGCCATGTTTGACGTCGTTATCATTGGAGCCGGTATGAGCGGCTTGCAGGCTGCTTTGTCTGCAAAGCAAGCAGGGCTTTCTTTCGCAGTAGTAGAGGCCAGGAGCCGCGTTGGAGGCAAGGTCTGGAGCCCTCCCCTCGCCTCTGGCCGTGGCCAAGCAGATCTAGGCGCTGCTTGGATCAACGACGAAATGCAGCCTCTCATCACCGAATATGTCCGCAAGTTTGGCTTGAAGACTGTACTTCAACCTATAGACTTGACATCCATTATGCAGGTCTCTGATACCGAGCGTTTGGAGTTCCCGTTCGGCATGGTTCCTGACGTATGTGTTTTTGCCAGTATACCTATGCCACGTTGTGCTCATGATGTTTAGTTTCCAGCCGAGGAGAAAAAAAACTTGGAGAGAATCCGGGATCACATTGAGGCCGAGTCTCAAAAGAATGAAGCCCCAAAGCCCGAGGATGACCTTGTGTCCATCGACACCTATGTCCGAAAGCTAGGTGCTAATGAAAAGACCTGCAAGATGGTTAATATTTGGATTCGCGCTATGCATGGTCTTGAGTCTACTGAGGAATCAGCAGCCCACTTCATTGACTACTGCCGAAGAAACCATGGGCTACTTGCGGCCCGCGCTGACGACCATACTGGCGGTAACTATATGCGTCTGGAGGGAGGTCAGTGTCCTTGTTATACCTAAGGTCATCTTCGCATCTATTGACATATCATTTAGGCACTCAACAGATTGCATTTGGTATTGCTGATTTGATCGGTCATCAGCACATCTATTTAGGCCAGCCAGTTCATTCTATCCATGATGAGGGCAACAAAGTTAATATCACCATGACCAATGGCAGGATTCTCGTTGCTAAGAAGGTCATCGTGTCTATTCCCAGTGCTTTATTCAAGGATTTGCACTTCACTCCTGCTTTGCCAGCTTCTTTACAGGAACGCTCCAGCAACGCTAAACTTGGTCATTACAGCAAGGCCATAATTTGTTATGATAAACCTTGGTGGAGAGACCTCGGCTATAATGGATTCTTCTTTAGCTATTCTGGACCGATCAGTATTGTCAGAGACTCTAGCGTTCCGGAGAAGGGCCTCTATGGCCTGACTGCTTTCGTCAATGGAAGTGTCGGCGCCGAGTGGGCAAGGAAAGATCCCCATACCCGTCGTCGTCTTATACTTGAGCAACTTACCAATGTCTACAATGTGGACAAGAAATCCGAGCTTTGGCGTCCTATAGAGTACTTCGAGCAGATCTGGAAACACGAACCTTACAGTCAAGGTGCCCTTTCTCCTATCCCGGCCATCGGTCACTATATTAAGCACTGGGACATACATGGCAAGCCTGTTGGGAATATTCACTTTGTCGGAACCGAGTATTCCCATCACTGGAAGGGCTATATGGAGGGTGCACTAACCTCCGGAATGAAAGGGGCAGCCGAAGTAGTTGATGCACTCAAAGGCCCTCAAGCCCGGCTATGAGCGCAATCGACATATTTTTAATCCTAGGCCTCGATTAGTTGGGGGCTTGATGTGCCATTGCTAGCTGCAGTACAAAAATAGAAAGCCTAGTAACATCTGACCTTGCGCCGGTGATCTTCTACTGAAACAAATTGATATATCTTCAAATGCTGATATTTCAGCCATTGATAAAGTTGAAGTGACTGCTCATCCAGCGTACTATTTCTAGATGTTTCCCCGGTCAACAAGCATTTCGTTTTCATGAGTTTCCATTCAAAATGAATAAATTGGAACAGTTTCATCTTCTTGTCACCCTATCATTAATCTATGACTATAGGAATTCCACAGAGTGTCCATCATGTTCGGACTAAATGTGATTGGACTGATAGTAGATGTTGTACGCAGGGGATGGATTCTTATAGGACTTTAGAACCGATCACCCAAAGTTATGACTGCAAATTTTGCGCCAATATAATTCCGGCTATCATGCATTCTGCCGCTACTATATTCCAATTCTTATCATACCTCAGACAGTCGCGTTCAGCTCTCCGTTAGATTTCCAAACCTCATATTGGAAGTCCGGTTGGAATTCAATGTACAAAGTCTCCTGAGTACAGGCAGTCAGGTCAGTCTCGTTCTGCATTCTCCGGTCGAATGGTAGGAGTAGGTGCGTACCGGGTCCTGGTTCACTTTGGCGGTGTACTCTGCTGCAGCCTTCCCAACAAGTTTCTTTGGAAGACCAGCAGCCTCAACCTTGAGCTGAATCTCGCAAGTGCGTTCCAATAGAGTAAACAGGTATGCTGCCTCATCAACAGTAGCACCTGCAGTAATAAGGCCATGGTTCTGCAGGATAGCCACCTTACCTTTCTGGCCAAGGGCTTCGGCAATCCTCTCACTTTCATCATCCTCCAGCACAATGCCGCCGAAATTCTCATAGACAGTTTGGATACCTAAGAACGTACATGTATCTTGGCTGATGATATCTATCGGGCGGCCAAAGGATGACCAAGCCTTGCCACATGGCGAGTGCGTGTGACAGGCCGCGTTAATGTCGGGACGAGCCTTGTGTATAGCACCGTGAATTTTGAAACCAGCTGCATTAACGGCGACTCTATTCCCTCCAATAACTTGTCCGTCCTCGTCGATTTGGACCATGTCGCTGGCTTTGAGCATGCCGAAATGGACTCCAAAGCTAGTCTCAGAGTTAAGATATTATTTCTGTTCACTATCGGGTGGAGGATGAGGTTGCATACGGGTTGATCCAGAAAGTATCAGGGTTTACCGGGTCACGGAGGCTGATGTGCCCCGAGGTGCCCTCCGTATACCCTTTGCGGGAAAAGACTCTGAAAGCCGCAGCCATATGTTCCAGCTGCCATTGACGGCTTTTGTAAGGATCATCAAAATTGGGAATCCCCTGGAAAGTATAGCCACCCGTAGAAAAACATTGATCTTGCTTTTGTCCGCCAACCCGCAAGCCTTCTGCCGCAACAGGATTCTGTTGGAGTTTAAGAGCTTCGACAGTCGCAGTAGCAGACATGTTTGATGAACTTTTTGTTATTAGTCGAATGTTGGTTTTTAATTACTAAACTGTTCTCGTGGCCGTTTCTTAACAGTTATCTATGCATCAAGGGAAAATATTGATGCACTTATAAAGCAATCCAGATAGGGATTCCGGCCTAGGTAATAAATGCGAGCTGTAAGGCGGCGGGTGGGCATGATAGAATGTGTAATTCATGCCTCCGCATCTCACATTGGACGTCCATCCGTAAATGTCAGCAATGTCGAATCAGATGATGCAATCCAAACAAGGGTTGAGGTATTGATGTCGATCTGGTGCGTGACAATCCACGGCTAATTCCGGAAAATGCCAACGAAGCGACATAAACTGGTTTGACTCGCCGAGTTGGGTGTTCAGGTACGAAGAAGCTATTCTTGGCTGCCCTTGAGTGAACCGAAATGTGGAGTAGTAGCCGTCTGGCTGGGCTTTCTTGAAGCGGAATAGCGGCAGCAAGGATCCCACAGGATGATAAGGTACTGGCCTCTAGCCGTGGCGAGACATTAGGCCAAGTTTCCGGGGGGTGCATCGGTCGACACCACCCCCGCATTCGGATCTAGTATCCGATTCAGGTGACTGCATCCACCAACACACTATAACTGATAGGTGGCTCCCTCGCTCTCTACATCCTTTTTGATCCAACCCCCAAACCAGCCGAAACGCATCTGGATCTTGTTCGTCTTCGCCTAAGATGCCCCCGTCCAATCCACCACAAAGCCACAATCCGCTGCCCAGGAAGCACACAAAGAGTTTTACAGGCTGCTGGACTTGCAGGGCCCGGCGCATCAGATGTGATGAGGGAAAGCCCAGTTGCCGCCAATGCCAGCGCAAAGGAGTTTCTTGTGAAGGATATGATGTCAGGCTCCAATGGGTCCGGAGCGATGGGGGCGAGGGCGACTTTCCGTGTCTTTTTACCCCAAGGAGTAATATTGCTCCAGGTAAGCTTTCTTCCTCAGGTGACGAATTGGAGTTTATCTGGTTATGTAACTGACACGTTTATTCTGTTCCCGGAATAGATTCTAACCGAGTGGTATTCGTTGAGGGTGGGGTGGATCAGATCTTGTACACGTTGGACTCTCACGACTCAGGTAACAAGGGCATCAGTAGGAACAGTCAGAAGCCTGCGGATTTCTCCCACTTCATCGACTGTTTTGGCGTCTTCACTGTAGCTGCTGCGCCAAGTGTTCAAAGTTGTGAGATTAATCGCAAAAATAGCTCCAATGATGATTGTGGCTCCAGTCCCTCAACCCATTCGAACGGTAGCGTCAGTGTCAGTCCACACACCAACGCTGACATTGGCGTGAACACGAACGAATTGGACGAATCTTCCGAGAGTCAAGTCAGCACGGCAAAGACACCAATAATCTCAACTGACGAAAATTCCCTCGATCAACTTCCAGTTGACAGTTGGGACATATCCCCATGGGCTACTCTGGGATCCCTTGCTACCCTCTCCCAGCTACCACAGGATGATCGCCAGTATCTAGGTTCCGAGCTGACTACGGGAGTTCCAAGCGATGAGGCATCACGAGGCACCACGCAAGAGATAATTCTCTTCGGTGGAGAGCCCGGGCGGAATGACGAAGACACATCACTGGCAGTATCACCATTACAAAACTGGGCCCAGTCCCCTAGCCTCTGTCGTCCCATTTCTTCTCGACTCTCCGGAGACGAAAACTTTCTTTTGAATCACTATTCCAAGAGAATATTGTATCTATTTTGTGTAATCGATCATGAAAAAAGCCCTTGGAAAACAATTCACCTCCCAAGCGCTCTCCAAGCCAAAGGCGAATGCACCGTTCAGGGATCAACTTCGATGATTCGCGAAGCACTGGTCAATACTTTGCTTGCCATTAGCTCATTTTTCTTATCCAACGATAATCAATGTTTATCTCAGCAAGAAGATGCATTAAAATGGGCCGGGGCTGCTCATAATTATCGCTGCAAGGCTATCAAGCTGCTCAGAAATGCTGTTGAGTATGACTTTCAGTCAAGAGCTCCACCAAAGTATAAGGAGTTTCTTGCCACAACACTATCTATGGTCACAATGAATGTGAGTTAACCGAATATATTTGAGCAGCCATCAAATAGAGTCACTAAAACTTTCACAGGCAATATCCGGAGATACAGAGACATGTAGAATTCACCTAGATGGAGCCTATCGGCTAATAACCCAGGCTCGGCACTGGAAGCATCGATACTCATCCAAGTCCCTATCTCTTCATCACATATACTTTTTTCTAAGAACAATCTATGAAAGCACTGCCTCTTGGCCCGATCGCAAGGCTCGGAAAGTGGTACTGGAAGCCGCGTCACGCAGCGGAAACCCCCACAAGTACCAAGACATATTTTGTCGCGACATACTTGGCATCCAAACGCTAGATTACGTCTCGGGAATTAATATTGATTTTGATAAGCGCGATTCTGGTTTTGAAAGGGTATATGGAATTCCGCACAGTCTGCTCCTTCTTTTAACAGAAGTCATTGATCTTTTAGAGGGAATGGACGAACCGACCGATGGAACTTTGTTGAGCAATGCGCCAAATGCATTGGTATCGGAATGTGAGAGATTGGAGAAAGCCATAATGGACTGGCCTGTGTCTGTTGGTTTTGATCTTTGCGTCGATGAGGGTGCATCGGTTCAAGCCAAGTTTGTACAGCACCACACAATCGCGTTTTACAATGCTCTCATTATTTACTTTGCACAAAATGTTCGGCGGGTCGGACATCGCTTCCTATTACCTTACGTTGAGATGGTATTGAACAATATGGAGGCTATTGAGAGTCTCAAAGTAGGGATCTCTACTTTGGCAGCCCCTCCCTTCTGGCCAGCCTTTATCGCCGCCAGCGAGGCCTTTGAACCGGCACTGCAAGAGCGATTTCGCCGCTGGTACCAGCACATGGAAGTCTATCGATTTGAGTCCCTCCGGACTGGGCTCAAAGTTCTCGAGGAAGTATGGAGCGAAGGGTCTTCGGCGCGACAGCGATCCCTCTGTCGCTGGCGAGAGATTGTGGAATCACGAGGCATACGATTGATGCTGAGCTAGAACTAAAAAAATTTCTCAGGCAGCTAGAATTCCGTCCGTAATACTAATCAACGAATTTGTATAACTACACTCGCAGCCCTGCCTTCCGCCTTGTAAATCAATGCCTAGTCCGTCAACGGAATTCCCGAGGCATCGCACATATTGGTTTACAAGCGGCTGGCGACACCCACGGTAACCGTTTTGTAGGTGATGTAGTCGTCACAACCATATTTACTACCTTCGCGCCCGAAGCCAGAATGCTTTACGCCCCCAAAACTAGAGTAGAACTCGGCGTTAATGAGATGATCGCGACTTATTTGGGCTGAACTTACGGAGTGGCGGCGTCAGAAATCGATCCTGAGTTGATAGCGACCATGCCGTACTCAAGAGCCTCCGACACGCGGAATGATCGCGACATGTCCTGCGTCATGATATATGAGGCCAATCCCACATCACAGTTATTGGCTCTAGCAATGACCTCTTCCTCGGTCTTGAACTTGAAAAGCGCGGCCAGAGGCCCAAAGGTCTCCTCTTTGGTTACAAGCATCGTGTCGTTGACATCCCCTAAGACTGTAGGCTCGTGAAACTTGGGGCCAACTAAAGGCAATGCTTTTCCTCCCAGAAGGACTTTTGCATTTTTACTTACAGCATCACGAATCTGTTCCTCGACCTTCGCAATACCGTTTGTCAGAGGTCCATGGGTTATAGAGTCGTCGGCTCCGGCATCGCCGACCTTGAACTTTCGTACCTCTTCGACAAAACGCTCGCTAAACTTGTCGTAGATGCCTTCTTGGACGTAAATGCGGTTCGCACAAACGCAGGTCTGGCCGGTGTTTTTGAACTTTGCGACCAGCACGCTTTGGATCGCAACCTCCAAGTCGGCATCCTCGAAAACGATAAACGGTGCATTCCCGCCAAGCTCTAAGCTAAGCTTTTTGAGGGTACCACTCGATTGCTGCATCAGGATTTTTCCAACCCTTGTCGATCCAGTAAATGAGATCTTCTTCACCACGGAAGACTCGCAGAGGGCCACCCCCAGTTGCGGTGTGTTCGCTAGAGAAGAAATAACATTTATTACTCCCCTGGGAACCCCAGCGCGCTCGGCTAAGATCGCCAAGGCGTTTGAGGTGAAAGGTGTAAGACCGTCGGACTTGATCACCACGGTGCAGCCAGCTGCAAGGGCGGCGCCGACTTTGCGCGCAGCCATTGCCAGAGGGAAGTTCCATGGGGTGATCAAGCCGCATACTCCGATCGGTTGCTTGACGACGTGACACCGCATGCTAGGGTTCGGATGAGGGATGACATCCCCGTAAATTCGGGGGGCCTCTTCAGCAAACCACTCGAGAAAGCCAGCTGAAAAGGCAACTTCACCGTCGGCGTCAGCTTTAGGTTTGCCATTCTCTGCTGTAATAATTTTCCCCAAATCATCTGCATTGGCAATTACCAAATCATACAGCTTCCTTAGGACACGGCCACGTTGACGTCCCGACTGCTGTCTCCAGCTCACGAATGCTTCGTTAGCAGCATTGATGGCATGCTCAACATCCCCCAACGTTGATTCCGGACAAGAACCAAGAAAGGCTTCACTTGCGGGGTTTTGCACCGTGAAGGTATTTCCAGACCGGGAAGGTACCCATTGTCCATCTATATATAGCTTTCCCACAAAAAGGCTAGGGTCTTTCAAGGTAGAGGCGAACTGGGATGACATGATGGCAGAGTTGTGGTAGGATCGCGGATTGCGGGTTTGCAAGGATTTCCCAAAATATTTGCCAGATCAAATGCCAGCGCCAGAAATTAGGGAATGTTTTATACGGTTTGAGCGAGTTCACATTTAGTATGAAAATGTACATCTGCTAATGCTCGACGATTCCAGCATCAGTAGAGAGTGCCGTCACCACCAAGGCTGCACATGCTTGCACCCTTACCCCACTTCTAACGCGCAAATTTCTGGCGTGACTTCGCTTGCTTTTACCAGTCCAAGGAATCATTTCGTTCTAATTTGCATACATGAACTAAACGCCACCTAGAAACGCCAGCGGCGCTATTCCAAGTGCCGGGGACATTTTTCCGATGAGAAGGTGAATCACATGCTAAAAAGGAGAGACAGGTGAAGCATCTTGATAATCAATTTGGAAGGAAGAAAATAAACGGCCACGGTGTAGAAAGCCATTGCTAGATGCATACCTAATCTAAGTATGTCTTAATCTGGTCGAGCGGGGTTTCCGAATGAAGATATTTTGGCATGCGTTGGAATGTTTCCCAAGCGGTATGTTTCAACATGAAGATTTGCTCCTTGATCCACCCTTCAACTTCCTCCTGGTCCGGGTGCTTCCCATCCTTGGTGTCTCTTTCGAGGCGGTCCAGAGCTGTATTACAACGGTCCCTCATACGCCGAAGTTTATGTTGCAAGAACAGGTTTCTGATGAGTCCTGGGTCGTCATTAGTATAGTGCGCGCTCTTGAGTGATGTTGCCGTATCATCTGCATCGGGGTCTTTAAAATAATAGCTATTGACCAGACTCAGACGCTCGGCAGTGTTGGTCGCACGTAGAGCGGCGTGCTCCAGATAGCCGCCAGCCATCATAACAGCGCCACCCATGCTAGCACCACGGGATGTAATAGACTTTCCATTTCCCATCCTAACAGCAGTCTCTCCACCCTCCATAGTGGATGTATCGCTGAGCATCATGACAAGGACCACGGGACACATATCCTTGTGCCAAGAATCAATGTGCCTGGCGTCGTATTCGGAAGCCGCCAGTTTCTGTCCAGGCGGCAGTGGCTTAGAGGGTTCTTCGGTGAGATTATATACACCCGAAGGCCCCTCTGGACCCAATTGCACGTTAATATATCCCATGTCGTTGATGCCAGTTTCCAACGCCAATTCGGCGCCGAACGCATAGTTGATCGCGCCTTGCGTGGCAGGATGCTGCATGGCCGTTTTCAAGAAAGTGGCATCCTTCAAACGCATGTTAGCAGTGGTTCTCAATTCAGGTACTTGAAAGACTTACCTCCTCAAACTGGGAAAATCCTGTTATGATGCAAGGCGATCGCTCCCAAGATCGCATGTACTTGTCGAGGAACGATTTGCGAAAGACTTCCCTGCGGATCATTCGAACTCCTTCCTCTGAAAATATTTGGAAGGGCTCTGTATAGCAGACATCAGGGCAGCCCTTAGGAACGGGGAGTCCAAGTTCTGTGAAGGTCCAGCGCTTAGTAGGAGGCTGGAAGTTGAGATGGATTGAAGGGTCGAAAGGTGGGACTGGCAAGTCGTCTCCACCTCTAGGCTCGATTATGTCTCGAGTAGCGATGGCCTTGTCAATTTTGGGAAAGGCAGCGACTACGCTGCTGGGAGCAGATTGCGATTCGAACATTGTCAAGATTAAACGTTGTGGGTACAAGACTGAAACTTAATTTTGCAATGAGGTTCAAAATCTGAGATGGGAAAGATATCTGGCATCTATTAACTTATCTGTTTATATAGATGCTGTAATTAGGGGTGTGTAGACGATAGCTTCTTGCTTTATCATCACTTCTGTAACCGGCCTGCCCAAACTAACATTCAGAGCAGATAATCACCCGCAAACCATCCACCGCTTCACCAATCAGTCGTCTGATCCATCATTCGTGAGTAATGGAGCTAGTTAGGTCTCGGCTGTTCCAAAGATGCCGATCATATTCTCAGTACCATGCACAACTCGTAGGGTGCGTGGCGATATGTGGACGACAGGACTACTAGACACGTGTTATTCGCTGGTTCGAGTCCTTATTGGTACATTTTACAGTGAAATTCGATAACTAGCGTAAAACAGGAAATTTTCAGGCCTGCCTTGCATATGCATGTTGGTTGAGTTCAACGTTGACACTGTAGTCGAAGACGAGACAGGTTGAATTCCTCAGGCGCCAAAGCAAATCGTTCCGAATAACCTGTTAGATTTTGAGTGTGCCTTCCTGGGCAGCAGGTGCATGTTACCACGCAGAACTACTCATTCTTGGGGGAGACTGTATGACAAGGTCTTCTCGGAGCTCTATCCTCACAGGAAGTTCTCAGCCAGTTTAGGTGAGAGAAGGCGAGTTTTGTCGCGTTTGGGCAAGGATTAATTAAGTGGGTACTGCTTTCGAGCCTACGGCTTCTTTACCCGTTGGTGGTGTGGGGCCTGAGTGGAAAGTGGAAGTACAGACCGAACGGCCTCGGTGTGCGCTGCCCTTTCTATTCGATTCTGGGATCATTTCAAACCAACAGATAACCCGCGAACATGCTTGGAAAACAACTACCTGGCCACGCGATGCATTTGCTTGGCGGATGACAATCTGCCAATGGCGTACACCAGGTGATTGATGCAACCAATCATCAAGGGTTTGGGGCGATTGCAGCGATCCCTTCGGCACACTCTTCCTTGCGTACCCCATAGCATGATATGCATCGTCCGCGAGACTTACTATAATCGAGCTTCTAATTTGTTGGCGACTCACTGCAGCAAACAGCAATAGCGTTGTTCAGCCCATCGCATTCTCTAACCGTCACGCCACACATATGCATGACAGATACAAAGAACCTGTGTGCTTACAAGGCATCCTGCAGTCGACGATTACTGCAGCAAGCTTCATCAGATTAGTCGCATAATTCGGAACCTTCATCCAGGCTGTGACCGTTGTCTCGGATAGTCTCCCCGCAGGCGCTAGTAGTCCAACGGGACCCCGGATTCGCTCCCGGCTGGGCGGCTCTGGTGTTGTCCTTTGCCTTCAAGCATCCCCACAACACCCGCTTGAGATGCTTATCGCGACGTACTCATTACCCCAGACGGGTACAAGATCACGCATGCATTAGGTTTCTCCAGGTTATAACTTGCAATCGTGACTAACCGCATTGCGGCACTGTAGGCTGCATTGCCCATCATGAAGTTCCGTAGTCCCTGGTCCTTCATTATCAGGGACCGATAAGGTGACGCCATGATTGACATCACCAAAGCCCAAGCCCGTTTGTTATCCGGATGTCCATAGTGTGATCAGTTATTGCGTAGCCATCAGGAGGTTGCTTAAATCTGTCGGCAAACTTCTCATCCCCGCTGAGCCCCTTTCTTTCTTGGAGTGTCAGTCCCTAAAAGCCACCACCCAACCTTCCTTTCAGCCAACCCACCTTTTTCTGTATTCTCGCCTCAATATCTTACCTATATCTCTTATGCTCTGGTTCTCCTAGATTATTTTCGTTTGCCTTCATCTACATTTCACGATGAATGATGCCAAGGCAAAGACCAGCTCCCTTCATCGGGTTGAGTCTGAAAGAGTCGGCGACGTGTCTGACGCCATTCCGAACGATCTCGTTTCGCAAGGAGGGTTGCACCGTGTCCTCCGCAACCGACAGATCCAGCTTCTTTCGGCTGGAGGTGCTGTTGGCACGGCACTCTTCATCAGCATTGGTGCTGGCCTAGCGAAGGGTGGACCTGCCAACTTGTTCATCGCCTTCACGCTATACTCCCTCGTCCTCTCATGTATCAACAACTCCGTGGCCGAGATGACAACATATATGCCGGTTGCTGGTGGATTTATTCGGCTCGCCGGACATTGGGTCGATGATGCACTCGGATTCATGGCTGGATGGAATTTCTTCTTTTTCGAGGCACTGGCAATCCCTTTCGAAATTACAGCTATGACTTTCGTCCTATCTTTCTGGAGCGACAAGATGACAGAGCCTGGCCCGACAGCTGCCGTCTGCGCGGGTTGCGTTATTATCTATGCGTAAGTCAATTACTTCAGTGTCCATTTCTTGCTGTATTCTACTTCCCATTCGGACTTTCCATTTCCTGGATAAGCCCATATTCGTCGTGCCATGGCTTAGACTAACGATTCTCCGATATACAGTATCTTGAACATGGTCGCGGTAAAAGTCTACGGCGAAGCCGAATTCTGGTTGTCTTCTGGGAAGATCATCCTGATCTTTATATTATTTACCTTCACTTTCGTCACTATGGTCGGGGGAAATCCCCGAGGAGACGCCTATGGCTTCAGATACTGGTCCAACCCTGGAGCCTTTGCAGAGTACCTTTCAAAAGGAGATCTGGGTCGATTTCGAGGCTTCCTTGCGAGCCTTTTCTCCGCTGCCTTCACCGTTGTTGGTCCGGAATACATCTCGATGGCCGCGGCTGAGGCCAAACATCCGACAATCTACATTAAGGCCGCATACAAGACTGTGTATTATCGATTGTGCTTCTTCTTCGTTATAGGAGCTCTGTCCGTCTCAGTGGTTATCCCATATGACAACCCAACTCTCCGTGATCTCTGGTTCGGCTCTGGCAAGGGTAACGGCTCGGCAGCCGGCTCGCCTTACGTCCTTGCGATGGGTATTTTGGGTATCAACGTTTTGCCACACATTGTTAACGCACTCATCTTGACGTCTATCTTTTCAGCGGGGAACACTTATGTCTATTGCGCAAGTCGAATATTGTATGGCCTGGCTTTAGAAGGCCGAGCACCGAGGATCCTCGCCCGCACAACAAGGAGAGGCATTCCTGTCTATGCCTTTATCGTGGTTATGTGCTTCTCGCTCCTCTCTTTCCTCCAGATTAGCAACAGCAGTGCAACAGTCCTTGAATGGCTGACTAGTCTCATTACTGGAGGAGGGCAGATCAACTATATCGTGATGACCATAACATTTCTAAGATATCGCAAGGCATGTATCGCTCAGAACATTGATCGCTCTAAACTGCCCTACTATGGCCGGTTCCAGCCTTACTGCTCATGGATCGCGCTCGTTGTACAAGTCACCATTTGTGGGATCATAGGCTATACCGCATTCATGCCATTCAGCGTCGGAAGCTTTTTCGCGAGTTACACTATGCAAATCGTCATGCCTATTCTTTTTGTTGCTTGGAAGCTCTATCATAAGACACGCATAGTGCCGGCAGCGGAAGTAGATCTTATTTGGGAGAGGCCTCTCATCAACGCTTACGAGGCGATGGAAACGGAGAAACCGATTGGGTTCTGGGCTGAAGTTCTGCAACTAGTCAGATTCAAGCGGAAGCAAATTTCATCTGAAGAATAAAGAGGCAGGTACCTTCTGAAGACTTTGAAGGCTCTATTATAGATCACTCCTGGAAATCCACAGTCGAACATGCCGACCATGTAATAGGTCTTAAAAGTTCTCCTACCCGATGCCAACATTGACTTGCAGACCCGTAAGCAAGTTATGAATGAATTCAAAGCCTTAGCATCAATATACCAAAACCAAGAGCCTCATGGACAAGACCTCTGAAAAAGTTTTCAACCTCTGTCTAGTTGTCTTTTGCGTAGTACTGCAGCATTCTGGATTTGAAGTAGCCTTCTTCTTTGTCCCGAGCTATGACTGCATGGACGAATTCAGCTTGAGGAATACTATCGTTTGCAAACGAATCATCTGTCTCAATTGAACGAAGAGTGCCTACCGGAAGTTCTGCGCATATAAGTTCTTAGGGATCGATGTCCAAGTTCCAGTGAAAGTATCCACCTGTCATTGCTTCCTTTTTTTCTTCCTTATATCAGATATTCTGTTTCCAATGGCCTCTCAAAAGTTCATCGTCCTTAGTCAACTTCAGTGATCAATCAAATTGGTTCATTATTAATCTTTTCCAGAAACACAAAGATCTCAAATCCCACTTTACAACATTCTGCAGTGACATTTGAAAGATGTGGTTAATCATCCCTCATCTGGTTCTCACCCTCAACAGTGGCCTCAATAGACCATCGCCCGTCATCATCATCCAGTGCCGGCTTTGTCCTTCGGCCTCTCCACGGCAGATCGATCGACCTCCCTTCACTACTGTCTCTATGTTCCGGTTCCTTGGACTTTACACTTGAAGGCTTTCTTTGGAGCGTAGCCTGGGGTCCATTCCTGATTATTTGCGACAGTCCATCTTTCAAAGTTTTCATCCCCGGGAGCCTTCTTCCTTCTGAGTCCAAATTTGCAGGTGCTGATACTGGAGAGGTTAGGTCTGCTGGCAGCTCTACAGCTTCCTGATCACTGTCATCCCCGTCTTCAGGAGTTGGGAGAGGAATATGTTCTTGAGTGTGGAGCTCCCTTGGGAACCCACTAATCGGAAGAAAATGGTCGACGGACTGGTTGTTAGAATCTCTGTGGTCATTATAACCGTAGTCTTCTGGCTGAAGACATAGCGACAGGCGTGTCGCATTAGTCTCGTGCTCTGCTTCGACAGAGACTTCGCTGAGAAGAGCAAAGTGGCCATGAGTGCGCATGCGCTCAATTGTCTGGTCATGAATTGGTACTTTGTAACCTTTCTGACTTAGGGTGCCGTAATTCTCCTGTAGGTAGAAGTACGGAACAAATGTGCTGTCACGGATACAACTTTGTAAGATGTGGCCCAACCCTTTCAGGTCCTGGCTACCATCGTCAAATCGGCAGCGGAGAAATCCTGAACTGACTTAGTACAGAGCATACTCAACTTATCGGTCGGCAAGACTGTCATTCACTTACCTGTGCACAAATATCCCCTATGTTCTTTGGATTGGAAAACGTGTCCAGACCTTTCGAAGTAAAAACAACTGGCGACTAATTTGTGAGCCACTTCAACGATATCGGGATCATCCCTGATGGCATCAGTCGCTTGTCTCTTAATCTGGTGTATTTCCTCCACGGCATCAATGTTGGGTTTTGGGCCGGAAAACATGATATTGATACGTTTGAGACGGTCTCCAACTGGGTTTGTTCTCGAAGGTGACAATGGTCCCATATTTTGCCGGTTCAACATATCTTCGTTATCCAACTCGTCGGTAATTTCATCGTTTCCCCGCCAAAAAGCGCGAAGTTCAGCGATGCTTCGCTGATATCGGTGGACCTTGTTAAGTCGAGTTGTAGTAGGCTGGTTCATAGTTTGGCCAGTACCAAGAGACAAGACAATATCCGGAGGCCAGTCGGCGACCTCCTCCCAAAGAAGCTTCCGTTCATGATCTGCAATTAAAACTGGATTATTATTCTGTGGGTTTCCTTGCGTATAGGACGCCATCGTCTCATTCTGGATGAATGGTCTGAAGTAAGGCGGAGCGGCTGAAGTGGCTCTGGCTGCTTCCCAGGTTTTAAGCTCAGTTGTTGCATCTTGGGGTCTCACAAACTTGTATGGAACTAGATCAAATCAATTGGATTAGCTAGGATTGAAAAGATAATAGATAAATAATACTGACGATTTTCGCGGTTCCCTCCTGTATTATAGTTTGATAGAAGAACTGGTCTATTCTCATTAGCAAGAGCCGATGTTACCGCAACCTTGATGTCAGTTGAGTTTTGAGATTTGGATCCACCATAAAGATATGAATGGTCAGTAAATACCGACTGTAAAGCGGTCTCCAAAGGTGTTGTCTTGTAAACGCTTTTATGGCTCACTATTGTGATTGCTCGTAGAGATCGAGGGGCACGCTTAGTAAAGCCCTGCCCACAGAGGGCCCTGAAGCTTATCTCGCAGTCAGAAACAGACCATCTTTTAACCCCCAGCCCTAGAGCAATGATACCACCAGTACTATCCGGGTTAGTTTCGATTCATTGAATGAATATCTTGTGACAAACCTAGTGCCTACTATCAAATCGAAAAAATTCTGAATAGGAATATGACTGCCTAAGAAGCTCTCAATTTCCCGGAGAATAACAAGTTCTGTCATAGCTCGTACTCCGCCTCTGTGTTGCATTAGCTCATGTCACAAACTGAATTGAAATATCAAAACGAGAATATCTTCACTCACCCATCTAAGCATAATAATCTTACCCCAGCCTCATTTGGCTTGAACCTGATCTGCACTGCTGGTGACCAACGAGCTCTTTCGGGATGAAGAGGACAATAGTCAATTTGAATCACACCTTTCCCAGTGTGCTTCCCAATGGACTGAATGCAAGGTTTGCAAAGAGCATGGCCACATGGGAGAACAGCTTCAGGGATCTTTTGCACACAGCCGAGACAAGTCACATGGCTTTTAAGTCTCGATAATACCCTGGGAGCCATGCTTCTGAAATACGTCGCCATAACATCCCATTGTATAATAGGGATACATTTGTTTTCCTCTCTGACCACGTTATGTTGCAAGCGCTGGTTCAAATCTTCAATGTGCTTGTCAATCATATCAACCCATTCCGAGAAGAATATGGAATCATCGAATGGTGCCACATATGAACCGCGAGCAATGACTTTACCGTTTTGTCCCTGATGACCCTTCTTATGTGCATTTCTAGAATTGCGGCACTGAGAACCATCCTTTTCGAAGGCGCAGCGCAGCGACTGTGTACAGAATTGAAAAAAGGCGGCTTCTAATGATGGAGCGTACGTATCCCATAGTAGGTTAGAATAAGTTCCTATAAATCATTGTTAGTCTATCCGATACGTCTAAAGGAGCATTTCATTTACCCTGTCTCTTGTCTCTTGTGGAAGCCAGCATGATACACGATGCAATCGGGCGGCTAAGCTTTATGAATAACATCTTCGGATCATAGACTGCCCGCTTATCATGGTGATATGTTGACTGGATAAGGTTGAGGATGTGCCCTCCAAAGTCTTGGGGCAAAGGAGCATGACGACGGGCTTCTGCCATAAAGTCGAATGGTTCATCCAGATTTTGTGAAAAGTGGTCATATGCCGCATAGACATATTGTGGTAATGTTTCGGCATTGAGCATCATTCGTATTTGTTGCTTGTATGCATGAGACTTTGCGCAATTGGTGGCGATAACATTGTACAGTTTTCCTACTTGCTCATCCATTTGCATATACCGACCTTTTGAAGGGATTCGGATTACTGTAATGGATGAGTAGTAATACTCAAGAAGGTCTTGGGTTGTGCTAATCGTCTTTCCCAGTGCTCTTAGCCGAGCCAGGACTTCTTGAAGCGCTGGAACCTGATGTACGGAGTTGCGGTATTCATGCAGTAGTCCGTTGGTCGCAGTTTCAGTATCCCATTGGCGTTCATCAATGTTGTTCTCGGTAGCATTGATGACAATAACAATATGTGGTAGGTTTGGTTGATTAAGAGACTTGTCGAATGACTTTGCTGCCCAATTAATCAATTGTTGTAAAACCTTAGTTTCAAATGTTCTTTGATGGATATGTTAGCTTAAGATCAATCAACAGAGAAAACCACTCACCTAACTTCGCGAAGTACAAACACTACAACATCGGAAAATGTGTACAAAATCCTAGGAAAGAGAGTCGTAACAGCGAATTCTCGTGATTGCAGTTTAGGATTATCAGCAGCCCAAGCAAGCCTTTTACGCAGCTTGTCTTTCACACCCTTCGGACGTTTAGCACTCTCCTTCATCTCCTTGAGTTTCAACCCTCGGGGGGCATGCTCTCCTCCTGTCAATCCCTCACAGTCTGCGAATAAGATTGGCTTCTGCCCATAGAAGGTTTTCGGATCCGCATAGAGATGTACATCGCCTGTTGTTGGAATGCTATCGCCCACAAGCCCCGGCACAGGGCCTGGAAAAGGTTGGTCATCATTGATATCATGAAGTTGTGCTTTCGCGCGATCAATTAACATTTTAATCACGGTACTTTTTCCAGCTCCTAAATTCTTATAGTCAACCATTCGGGAACCATGAAAATAAATTTAACGCCAATTTGAGGGGGGTAAAACCCACCAGTCTGACCAACGAAAGATACCAGGTGTGGATACCGCTCAGAATATTCTCCTATTTCGCTTTCATGCAAGATGTTTATAAGTCTGTTTGAGGAGTGTAGGGTCAACTGGTTTGTCTCTTTCACCACCCCAAACCAAGTAGTACTTATGTCACTCGTATGGCGCTGGGATTGTTCTTGGTGACTGGGTTGGTGAAATATTTGTTCGAGTCGATTGATAACCTCTTCGTCAACCTTTTCATGTTGACGGCCATCAATTCCAACTTTTCCTGGCTGAAGTTTCTATTAGTAATTAATCCCTAATCATTTAGTCTTTCTTTTTCAGGGAGAGATGGAGGAGAACTGGGTCTAGAGAGGTATTTCATAAACAAAGCAAAGGTGACAAACCCGGTGAGGACGTTGATTTGGCCAACATGCATCGCAGAAATAGTCACAGCACTGAACGCAATTCCATGTTTTGACGAACCGTTCACAATCACAACAGGGAGTCCATCCTCGCCGTTGTGGAACTGATAAGACAACCTCTGGTAGATCAGAATATTCATAAGAAGGCGCCATAATGATTCTTTACCGGTTATACGTTTAAGATAAACGTAGGACTTGGAAAGATATTGAGTTAAAATATCGAATGTTGAATAAGAGGTGGGGGAGTTCTTAAATCATCCTCAAACAGCTGTGTTGGAATGTGGGGACAGTAGTTAGGTTAAGAGGCATACGCTACACATCGTTACCCCTCTCAGCCTCTTGCCTCTCTTATTCAAGCTTGTTAAGTAAATGTGCCCTGACTGCTATGAATCGTTAAAAAAATATAGCTGTTTTCTGGTGCTGTTTCAACGGCTTAGTAGCTATGTTTGGCTACCAACAAATATGCGGCACAAGCCACGACATCGGTTCAACATTTGTCGTTATTTTGTAGACTGGTAGGCTTGAGGTTGTCAATAAAGACTTTTGATGCCACTAAGGAGGTAGTGATGCTGTGGAAAGATCCTTGGTAGCATTCCCTCAATATTCCAGTACAAGCCATGAAGCCTAAAGTCTGATCGACGGGGCCCAGAACCACAGCCATGGGGTCCAGAATCAGATCCATGGGGCCTAGAATCAGAGCCCATAAGGTTTTGTACTAGTCGACAGCATCTCAGGATGTGCGGGGTCCCATGGCCAGTCTCTGTTGATATGTAATGTCATTTAGTTATCAATTGCATTGAACAAAATGGTGCATCTACAAGGTTGTTACAGTCCACTTCCACTTATTGTTGTTCCTAGAAGTCGATGCTTTCGAAAGTAACGATGCAAACCACATCATACCATCAAATGGATTTCAATAAGTCGATGTCATCTAATTTGAGCTCCAACTTAGAAAGCTCCTTTGATGGCGAGAAGCGACCAGACTAGGGCTTTCTATTCATGACGATAGCAAAGATGTCACGGCAGTACCGCAACCACCTATGGACATGGTGGCACCCTGGAATAAATTTCTCTCGTCAATCCTCGCCGTTTTGCCTTTCAGGCTATCGGTCGACATTTTAGGCGTATTGTTTCGGGCGAGGGCGTCCAGCCAAACGACAACTCACTGGTCAAGCGATTACATTGCATGCGAGTATTTGAGTGCATTCAGATGTTGGGCTCCTCAGAATTCCATCCTGTCCGCTTTTATTCTATGAAGTATCAAATACTTCCAATGTACTATGAGAATCAAGTTGGCAATACAATGCATGTCGAAGTCCTTGCTGGGGTTCTTCCACCAAATCAACTGGGAAGTACATATTATTGAGCACTCCTAAAAAGCCAAAGTGAGATATGCCGCCTATGCGATAGGTCCTAAGGGTTCTATTAAGCAGTGTTGACCTTAGCTTGCAGACCGTTAAGCAAGTTATAAATGGCTTTAAAGCCTCAGCATCTGCACACCAAGGCCCTCACAGAGACCCCTGAGAATCTTTCAACCTCTATCAAGTTGCCTTTTTCGTAATCCTGCAGCGTTCTAGATTTGAAGCAGCCTTCTACTTTGTCCCTATTATGGCTGCGTGGATGAAGTAAGCTTGAGAATTACCCTTTGCAGCAGGCTTGAAATGCCAACAACTAACCATCTGCCTTCATCAGAAGAAAAGTGTCTGTCGGCAATTCTGCGGCTAAGAATCTCGTGTGCTCTGGTGTCCAAGGTCCAATGAGAGTATCCGCCTGTTCTTGCTTCCTTTTTTCCTTTTTCCCTTCTATACGTCACTTCAGTGAACAGTCTGACTCATCACGGCTCCAAGCCAATCGTTCCGACTGCCTCAAAGCACCTTAGCTGATCGTAGTCTGTGCCATGCTCGCGTTGTGCAGTTATCGCCAGCAATGTCCTATTTCAGATCCACTCCCCCACCATGCTCCGGCAAAACTACCAAGTATGCCGAGCATAGCGCTAAATTCCCGAATGTCACATAAATCCAAAAGGAAGTTGTATACGCAGCAAAATAGCAGTTTGAGTGCAGTGTACACTGATTTGCCGGCCGGGGCGAGAGGCCCTCGCTTTTCAGACGGGCTATCTTTGCACGGAAAGCCAAAGCGTGATCAAGTGGGCTGAGCCATCGGCGAGTGGGTTAATTACTCCTTCTGGTGGTTGCACTCAAAGACTGACGGCGAGGCACGTCCCAATAACCGAGTATGTTTAATATATTTACACATTATACCACGATGATACCTCTCCATGTGCACCTAAATTCATAGTACGATTGAATTTCTCTCTTCTATTCACGAAATAAAACACTTGGTTATCCTCACCATTCATCAATTCACTCCACCATGGCCGAGTTTTCTTCTTATCCAGACCTCAAGGGCAAGATTGCCATCGTTACGGGCATTGGGCAGACGGGCAGTGATCCCGTTCTTTGGGGCAACGGTGCACACACTGCTCGTGTGCTCTGTCGGAATGGGGTCAAGGTTGTGGGATGCGACATCGATATTGACAGTGCCAAGGCCACCAAGGCCAAGCTCGATGCTGAGAACGCGACCGTCGATGTCCTCAAGGCAGATGTTACCAAAGCCGCCGATGTCAAGCGTCTCGTCGCTGAAGTGATGGCCAAGTACGGCCGTATCGATATACTCGTCAACAACGTTGGACGATCCGTTCCGGGATGCCCCGCCACAATGTCAGAAGAAGATTGGTACGCTGCAACCTCCTGCTCCATCCGTCCATGTGGACCCCCTCCACTCACACACTTACTCACAAGGATATAGGGACGCTCAAACCAATGTGAATATAAAGTCCGTCTACTTGACTTGTCATGAGGTTCTTCCCATCATGGAGAAGCAAGGAAGCGGCGCTATTGTTAATATCGGATCTATTGCTGGCCTACGGTACATAGGAAAGCCTCAAATAGCGTACTCAGCTTTCAAAGCCGCCGTCACACAGTTTACAAAGGCCACGGCTGTCATTTACGCCAAAAGAGGCGTCAGATTGAACGTTGTCATCCCGGGCCTCATGCACACGCCACTTACAGAATACTTGGCCGAGAAGTATGCCAACGGCGACCTGGAGGGATTTCTGCAGAAGAGAGATGCGGCAGTTCCGATGGGTAAGCAAGGAGAGAGCTTGGATGTCGCCAATGCCGTCGTTTTCTTGTCCTCGATTGACTCCAAATATATTACCGGCCAGTCGATAGTTGTAGACGGTGGAATCACTTCGGCTACTGCATGAATATAAATATTTAGACTATGAAGCAATTTTTGGGTGAATTATATTCACATCCATTAGCAGACACTAAGTAAAGTTCGACGTTGGGCAACGCGCTTATGAGGAGTACCAAGCTGCATCGATTCCCAAGTTCAAGTAACGGCACAATGTGGCACGCTTGCCACGTCTGTTTTCTCTTGAGCGTCACGACAAATGATATTTACCGCGATAGCAGCCATTCGAAGGGTGGTCAATTTATTCCTGAGTAGCTTTGGCGTCATACAGGAACATTGAAAAGCTAAGAAAGACCAGAACATCGACCTCTAATAACAAGATCGTCCTGCTTTAGCGTGCTGAGGAAGAGACATGCATGCAAGCGCTGAAGGGCCTCACAGGCTCAATTACGTCAGTATTTTCTCGTCATACTTGCATCCTGTTGCATCATGTTCTGGTCATAATTAAATGTATATATTAATATCCTTTATTCTAATAAAAATTCCCACCAGAGGATTTGGCAGAATACGGTAGAATGGGACCAAATGGGCTATGCGTAAGCAGAGTAAGCTGATTAAATTGCCAATGGTTTCACTTTGCTGGGCGCAGCATGGGGCCTCGATGGCGGTCCTCCTGTTCATTGGCTCAGTGGAGATGGGCCAACATTAGAACACGTAGCACGGTGTGACTTAAACAGTAGATAATTGCAACAGGTGGTGGCTATTAATTTGGCACGAAGTGTCTCAATGGAGCTTTTCCTGTCGCTTTTGGCACTGCCCAGATTTGATCTGTATGTGGCACTTTTGGATTTGCCATAAAAGAGGCGACACCATGGGCAGTCATCGCCACCTTCGTGGCCAAGTCGGTTACCGTAACAAGGGATCGGGCCTGGTGCAATCTGGACAAAGGTGATTTTGTGGATCCCAGCGATAATGCTAGGGGCTGGTGCCGGGCTTCCTTGGGCGATACGCTAGAGCGAATGGATTGGGTTCCCAGTGCAGCAGAGGCGATGGGGATAGATATAAGCCCCTCACATTGAGATAAATTCTACATCAAGCTAATCCAGACATCATTTACCACCCTCATGACGCTGTCACCGGAAGAATCTACGCCAGTCGTCGATGACGAGGAGCCTCTCTTTGCGCTGGAGGCTCCACTTCACAATCTTGTCGCCGGCGACGACGATGACGACGATGACGGTGCATCTCGCACCCAGAATGCCTCCCGCAATGACTGGGAGCGCGAGAGCGTCATCCAGCGCACGCAGGGAAACATCCATACCCGGGTGGATCTGATGGACGTTTTCCACGGAACCTACGACCAGGATGGAGACGAGGCAACACTCATGGTTTTCCGCTTCCGATTTGACCCACAGAAGAATTCGCGACGTGTTATCAAGGCTCGGGTGGACATCGAGTTCTTCGCGTCCGCCGAAAATGGCACCGTCCCCATTGTCGATGCCATCGCTCCTGAAGAAAAATGGACGGTGCTTCCCACCACGGATCAGGAGAGTGTCAAAACGGGAGGGCAGCTGAACTTGAGCGCGAAGGGCGTCACGTTTCTCGACGCGGGAGCGACGGCGACCCTGGAAAAGACAGTTAATAAGGACGTCAGTGACGCCACCACGATCACCGGCAGCATCAATTTAGGCACGGGCAAAAACTCTGGGAAGGGCGCAGTAGCATCGTGGACCATTCTCGAAAACAAGCGGCGCAGCGCAGGGATCCCAGACTCGCTGAAGGTCGCCGTGCTATTACGTCGAGAGGACAGTCTGCCCTTCAACGCCAAAGTCACGCTGCAAGCCGACGTTGACTTCAAATCTGGCGTGGAGCAGATGTTCAACAAGCTGCCACTGGACGACCCCATTCTCTTCAACCCCAAGGCGACGCAGAAGAGGGCCAATAAACACAGGGTCTACGACGCCAAAAATCTGAGCGGTCAGGATTTGTATTCGCTCTGCTCCGTGCGCATGGCTGTGGAGGCACCTTTCGCGAGTGGGAAGAAGCCCAAGGAGACAAAAGCAGAATAGCAGCGCCTCGAGGGAGTGCAATATGATACAATTCGGCATGCTTGGCCTCGTTTTTCCACTTTCCAAAGACTTAAAATAGTGCCATCTCACGGGCACCTGGGTCCCCAACGCCCCTGCATCTTATGCAGGGGGCAAATGTCGGGAAGATCACCCCCATTTCGCTGGATACGTGACGTGTGATGCGAATTTGCTGCGGGGGCCTGTTTTAGTTCCCCAATCTAGTCCAATCAGTGGTTTTAGGCGGTATTCTAGCCCACCCGGGGCGACCGGTCATTGGTGAAAGGCGATGATCGAACCAGGCGATGCTGTGAAGGCATCAACCAAAAAGTCATACACTTCCAATGCCGAACTTTTAAAGAACATACATACATACCATCATCCCACCGTGCCAGCGCACCTAGGCTGCAGCTGGCGTTTTCCTTTTATCATGTCCTGATGCAAACGAGGCGCCTCCAGCCTAAAATGTATGAGTTTAGCGAAAGTGTCTAATTTTAATACGACATTCTGATCATATCGATATCTTGAGCATTTTCATCATTTTGCAACACATTATGAACTACATATTAGGCCTATATGTTAATTGTTAACTTCATCTTAAATTCCACATCTCACATCTCCGTCTTCTTCAGCATCATCATCAGACTCTGGTGCATGATTCGGCTTAGTGATCTCGACGTCTACATGGGCCGTTCCAATAGCCATGTTGTCGGATCTAGCAACAATAAGAGTCAGGGCCGTTTTTCCGACCTGAAATCCTTTGAATGTGTACACCCCATTAGTATTTCCACCACAGGTTAGACCGGCAATGCCAGGATTCGCCGAGCGGCATGGTCTCAGTAAATCTATCTCAGGGCCACCTGTGAAATTGACACTAAAGACTTTACCCACGGGTCCTCTGTAAGACTTGGAACTGATGTCGCACTCTGGTTGTTGCTGTTGCGAGACAGAAACAGCATTCGCCTCGAGGTATTCGTCAAAATCCTTGGCAAACCTCTCAATCAGTGGCGAAAGAGTAGGTATATTTCGAGTCCCTTTGGAGTGTCTAGCAGGTGACTTCACCTGCCTCCAGTCTTTTTAAGGTTGTTTTATCAGCATAGTTCTAGTAGATCTTGGTTTAATGAGCTGGGTTCTTACCCTGGCCCATTACTAACGCCATCTGGTCCAATTCTACTTGAACAAGCAAGGCATCTCTCACCCACAAAAGACTTTGGCCAAACTGCACCGAGACCTGCCCAAGGGCAGATGCTGATTGCCTTGCAACAGATTCCAAATTGGAGTCGCAGAAGGACAATTTAGCCTTCATAGCATCTTGGGCTCCTGCGGTGGTAGTAAAGTTATAAATCTCCAGGAGAATGTCGCCTTGGGTGAAAGAACCGGCTTCGATTTTGTACGATACGTGAAAAAAGTCAGACGTCAAGGTGGCATATGTCCTGGTCACCTCAACTTGACTACCAAGAGCTTGGTCCGCCAAGACCTTGATGCTGTCGGCCTTTAAGGATGCATTGTTCTTCAGGCTAGATTCAAGACTTCCAGTGACAGATTGGGCAAACAGTTTGGTGGCGGCATCATTAAACGAGGATTTGGTTGTGCTTTTCCTGACGGTAGCCATAGCAGCGATTAGTACACCAACATTGCGCCAGTAGATAATACGTAATGGGGTACGGTTTGCGAAAAGACGTATGACGACCTAGTGAATAAAGAGCTACCAGTTGTATGCTTAGTGATGTAAATAAACCTCTATTGCCGAGGACATAGAAGGTCACGCGTTAAATAGTCCATATTTGTTTAATCACCACCAAGAGGAATCCAAGCACTTCTCAGACCACTGTTTTGTCACATGCCTAATTCTCCAACCTTGCATTAGCCAAGTCTCAGTATGTATGCCACGATTTCCTCTCCGAGGCGCATATTGTTTGATAGATAATCTCATGACGCCCCATGCCTTCACATCAGTCTGGACTCAGCGCCCCCAATAGTAGATGCGCTGTTCGTCTATTGAGGCTGGCTGATGATTTAAAATCTCACTGCTTATTGTTTACATGTCCGCATTTGCTTAAAAATACGACTCATATAGGTGTGCCAGTGGCTTTGGGGCTGGCTGAGACCCGAAGCAGACAGATGTGGTTGGCTGAACTCCCAAGTATTGCTAGGTGCAGGGACTATTGGACCATCCTTGTCACCATCTGCGCCGTTCAGTGGGTGATGCTCCCCTCCAACACTGAATTGACCGTACAATACGGCGTAAATATAGCTACGAATCGCAACGCAAATTCTCAGACGGACTAAACTGAAAGGGTTTGTATTGTAATCAATTTTTTGCTCATCTAGAATAAGCAAAACCTTGGTCTGAACTTCAACGTGACAAATTTGTAGCCGTATGAGCGAGAAGCGTGACCTTCAATGACTACTAACATCCTTAAACGGTAGCTACCTAAACAGCGCTTCCAGCTTGCAACATATTATAAGCGTTCATAGAGGGACCAAATCAGCCAATCATTATAATTTAAAAATCGAAGACCACTGTTTATTTACCAACTAGGTAGCACTTCCGTTTAATCGGGAGCAAATGACGGAAATTGAGTTCTCTCTAGGGTAAGTTCATAATATGAGACCTAATCACGTGGTCAGACGTGATGGGACGGGCTTGTATTTTGGTTCTCACGTGATCCGTTACCCCGCCAATATTAAAAAAACACGGCCGAATCTGCTTGGGAAATGGGAATGGTCCAAAGCGCACATCGCGTCGTCCTGCTACAATGCACCTTGCAATGCAGTCACTCTATTTGCACGGCATGCCGACATGTCGACGGCTAGAATATTTGACTGGATGAGCAGTATTCCAGACGACCTCAACAGAGAATCCGTATGTGAGCCTCGTCCCAAGCGACGCCGTCTCAACCCGGCGACTCCCCCCGACTCTGCCAGCGCCCACGACGACGACAAAGACATCTTGATCATGTCTCTGGATCGTGGCGAAAGCCCGACCAAGCGTCGGATCCCGGTCGACGACGAGACCCCTCGACCGTCGCACCGCAAGCGCATACAGACTCCCAGATCGGAGTCTAGCTACTCGCTGTCTGAGCAGTCTGAGCATTCCTTTCGATCATCGCAACACTCTGGAAAGCTTTCTCCCCAGAAGCATTTGCAGATATTGAAGCTCAACCCGAATGGCCTCAAATTCCGGGATCTTGTCCAGTTTGACGACAAACCACCCACCCTCGAGA
Organism: Calonectria multiphialidica; assembly: GCA_020623665.1. Lineage (NCBI taxonomy): Eukaryota > Fungi > Ascomycota > Sordariomycetes > Hypocreales > Nectriaceae > Calonectria > Calonectria multiphialidica. The sequence continues at coordinate 163,365 of JAHVYC010000026.1, forward strand.
CGCTGTTGGAATCCGTCGATGTCATAATGGAGGGAAAAGGCATTGTTGCGGCATCAGCACGGGAGGCACTGCAAAGTGCTGCCCAAACTCACAGAGACTTTCGATGGGCTCTCAGAGGCAACGATTACTTTTCTGAGGAGCGGGATGACCTCGGACCGACACCGTCTCCCGAAGATGTGTTGGATGTGGTGGATGCAGCTGCTGAATGCAGCTCCTATGGACACCCTGAGGCCAACTGGAATCTCGAAGTCCACCAAAGGGTTCTGGAGTTGGCCTTTCGGCCGAAGGGTCAGCCTAAATTTAGGCACCTCGTCAACTTTATGGGCAGGTATGTAAACCATCGTGGGCATCATCTCGACTTGACTAACAATTTTGCAGTACCACGGCCGGCATCATTCCAACCTATGGAAATCCGTCGCTGTCGAAAAAGGTCGACTTTTGCATTTACATCGAACCGGACAATGACAAGAATTCCTCTCCGACGGCAACCTCGATTCAGTCTTCGATTGCTTCTCTTCGGGATACCTTGCCTGGGAGAGCCTTTAACTTCACTGATTTCGCCCCCCTTGATCAGCGACCTGTCGCCCTGAGCATTGAGACTAAGAAGCCGAGCGAAGGTTTCGATAGTGCCAAATTGCAACTTGGTGTTTGGCAGATGGCCCATTGGTCTTTTCTACGTCACCTAGTTGAGAGACCGAAGCCCGAGGTCCAAGGTGAGGGTGCTGTTCAATTGCCAGCCTTTGTCCCCGGCATCATCATTCAAGGTCATGACTGGCACTTGAACATCACCACCCTGGAGGGACAACAGACAATATTCTGGCAGAAGGTGGTTATTGGTAGCACATCCAGCTCCAAGGGCGTCTACCAGATTGTCCACAATTTGCAGCTGCTAGGGCAGTGGGCCAAAGACATGTATTGGCCGTGGCTTCGCGAGGTCATTCTGAAAGGTTGAGAGCTTTCCCGTGCTGATAGTTTTGTCATCACCACTCGCCCTGAACGAATACTTCCGAGGTCTATGTTCGCATCAGGTCGATGTCACCAGCACACGGCCGGGTGGTCTGTTTCCAAGCAGCGCAGGAGTTGAAGAAACTCCTCTCGAACGTCAGTTTGGGGTTTCTACCCATACATCCCATTACCAAGGGTTTGTCACAACACCAGTTGGACGTGAGCCCAGACTGGGGATAGAGCATCGCCAAGAAGGCATGATCAGAACCCAAAGTCAGTATACGAGGTATGTCACAAATTTCGTTCGCTCCTGTGGTTTAAATATTGTTTTGCTTGTGATGAAACAATGGGAACCTAGCCTATGTGCTATGAGGCCTTTACGCATTTTTTTCCAATTGTTCCTACTGAAAGCAAAGTTCTATCCAATTTGTCATTGATTCTCAATTTGGCCGCAAGATACTAACCCTTACCTTGCTAGGAAACCTAACATTGATCGACCTGATGGGAATCTGATTTAGGTCCTGTCCCGCCTCACCACTTGTTTGTAGTATGGCTGGGTTGGACAGTTGGGTTCTGGGTTAATGATGTGGCTGAAGATTCGAGACAACGCCAGCAAGATAGACTGGGGCTGGTTGATCAGTATGGTATCCTATAAATATCCCGTGGGTCGACGGCTCTATGTTTCAGGTGCTAGGTCACTGGTTGGGTTTGAGGCAACCTGCCCACGGTTGCCCGTATCTGACCGGAAGCCCACCACACTTGGCATACTACTTTGCGCCAAGGAGGATTTTGGGCCTGTCATGATTGGCATTGGTCATCACTGGCAATCATGCCTCCTTTAGTGGCGAAGGAGATCCCGCAGCTGATTCCAACAAGAGTGTTCCCGTAGACGTTTTATGAAGGACGCAAACAGCGCAAGTACAATTGGCAGTGAGGGCTTGAACCCTTCCGCCAGATTCTGGCCTGGGATAAACGTGACGTCTCATTAACATGGGTTGAAGTCAAATATTGACACTGAGTTGACCCAGAATACTCTCCAAGCTTGTTTTCCCGTAATGTCTTGTGGCCAGCCTGACTCTTTATCCTCTCGGAGCCCATTCTCAATACACCCTGCAAGGTGTTGCAGCTCGGTTCGATCAAAAACTCGCAGCCTGCTTGTGTTTCAAATGTGCAAATTTGGCGCCCAATACTACCAAAAATACAGACAACTTTGTCTTAGTCCTATTTTGGTAGCCTATTAAAAAATTGTCTCATCAATATTTACAGCCTCAACTCGGCCCCCACTTCCCCTTTCAACATAGATCAACCACCGAGTCAAACAGACGTCCAGTACACAGCCAGTAGGCTTGATGTAGTCTGACGCGCTCTTTTGCCATTCTCACCTGCATGCATGATGCCGTATAGCGATGGCGCTTTCCTACTGTAGCTGGTGTGGCCCAAAGGCATTCCTCTCAATTGCACAAGTGACCCAGACGCAGGCGAAAATGCACCGGCAGGACATGTAATCGATGGCGGCTATAGATGTCCGTTGGCACACGGTGACTTTCGCAGTTTGCACAGCCCACATGCTGGTCAGTCAATAGGCCACGATTGGGCGGTGCCTTCCATCGTCATGATTGTGCGGCATGATGACTTAAAATAAAGACACAAGAGAGGGAGGGCATTCACCCACCTTGCCGCCCCCAAAGACCAGGCTGACACGCCTCGGCGGTTAAGTATACACACTATGATAAATAAGGGACGCGCGTTTTTAACCTGGACTTCACCCGATTCCTTTGGATACGTCAGAACTTCCAAAAAAAAACGAAGAACGACTGGAGTATCTATCTGCTTGAATCTGGACGCCCCCACTGGCCTTTAACTCACTATGGTCTCTGCCGAACACGCTCCGCATCGAATATCAACGCCTTTAAGTGAAATAACCATTATATCCGATTTATCTGAGGCGGATTCGCAATTCAACACCAATCATGAAGTCACGGACTGCAGTCACCATTTGCCATCGCCAATGCAACCAGGGGAAAATGAAATGGCAGAGTTTCCTCTATCTCCAGACTCTAGGTTTATGCTGAATACCGACCTGGAGAATTCGCGACCAATGCTACAAGACGCTTCTCAACAGGCATCGCCCAAAGAGTTCGTAACGACCAATACCCCCGCGGTTCCTCCGAAGAAGCCAAGCAAGGACAGAAAGATATGTGGGAACGCCGACGGATGGTGGTGGGACATATCGGCCATGGTGTTGTGTGCTGTGTGCACCATCATGCTCTTTGTCTTCCTCCTACGAATCAATAACATGCGTCTAGAATCGTGGAAGCTCAATATCCAGCCCAACACCATCATTGCTGTTCTAACTACCATTTCAAAATCCTCCATGATGGTCCCGGTTGCTTCTTGTATAAGCCAACTCAAGTGGCATCACTTCTTGCATCAAAATGACAGGCTCAAAGTTCTACAGTTATTCGATGATGCGAGCCGTGGACCATGGGGGTCAGCGCTGCTACTTTTTATGATGCGCAAGAGGGCATTGCTCGGATGGTCTCTTGCGGTTGTCACCATTGTAGCATTGGGCATTGACCCTAGCGCACAGCAAATATTGGATTTCCCCACCAGAACTGTTTCTTTGACAAATGTGACAGCCTCTCTGGCATACGCGACAAACTACATCTCGAAGGGGTACCAAGAGGGGACGTTCAGTAAGCCAAGTCACCATTGCCGTAGCTTTTGGGTTCTAACCACTGCTGATAGCCAATACAATTGTTCCGAATAACGACTTGCTGAAATTACAAGCCGCAATTCTCAACGGAATCTCTGGAGATGTCTTTCAGCCAAATTTGGACTGTTCTGCACCCGCTACGTCCTGCGCCTGGGATAACGTGACAACACTCGGTATTTGCAGCACGTTTCAAAATGTAACCGACATTACAAAGAGGAATTGCACGGGAGATGTACGAATTAGCACGAACTGTACCTATGACTTTGCCGGTCGAGATGCATACAACAAACCAGTAAACATGACTTACAATACGCAAGGGACGAGCAATGCACCAGATTCTGACCTCTTCAAATCCATCGCTACTATGGGTATTGAAGACAGCATGTCATATCTCGCGTTTGTGGCAGTCAAGGCAGAAAACACAGTGCAGGGAAGTTCTGACATCCCAAGAGCCGAAGTCTACCAAGCAAAGTGGTTTTGGTGCGCTCGCACATTTACCAACATCACAGCCTCGGCCAGAGGTCTTAATCGGAATGTCGGAGAGTATGAAAAGCTGTCCTTTGTGTCTACCAACAGCCCCAATGACAACGAAGGCGACTTTAAAACTGATCACATATACCAAACGTGGACGGCGAATTCCACAGGCAGGCAATTCAACGTCAGCAGCAGTACCAACCTTTCCTTGTGGGCCTACCTCGCAGTGTTTCTTACCCGAGACGTGGTATATCGTGCATTGCCGACTAAGGAAGAGGGCGAGCTTGACGTTGGCACCTTCTTGTACACTGCGGATTTACGGAATGTGACAAACAACATGGCCACGACGTTGACGAATCAAATTAGAAGCAAGTCGCCTGGCGATAACACTGAGGCAGCTACTACTAAGGGGAACGCAACGCTAAAAGAGGCTTACATACACGTACGCTGGGGATGGTTCATTCTGCCCATGGTCGAAACTGTTCTGGCTGGGCTATTACTAATCAGTGTTATTCTGGTCACGCTCAGAGAGCCATTGCTGAAGGAATCTGTTATTGCTTACGTTGCATGCAACAGCAATGCTGGTCTCCGAGACGCTCTCAACTCTTCTCTACCAACCACAGCTGATGAAATGTCCGGTGTTGCAGGAAAGGTTGTCGTGAAATTAACGAAGCTCCCGGATGAGCCGTTTTGCTTTGAGTTGGTGAAGGATTCTTCTAGATAAGTGATTAAATTATGCTGGCCATAATTTGACAAGGGAAATATTTCTGCGGCGCGATGAGTCGATGGATTGGTAATTAAATAGGAAGGAACACTGTTCATCTGGAAGCCTATACTCCGTATACTTCGGGAGTCTTTGACCTTAGGGTATCATTGAGATTTAAAAATAATTCAGTGGCATACATTCATTTCCCAAGGTATCTAGTTTGAGTTATATCGTAAATACGGCTCAGAAGGACACGACTCCAAAAATTCACGATGGCCATCCCAGATTTCCCGGAACCCAGCATCGCTCTCCACCATCATCTGGTATCCACCTCTAGAGAAAGGATTCTTGACCAGGAAAAAGTTGTGCTTGCCGTACCCGGCGCCAAACGTAAAATCCCCGTAAGCAATAATATGAAGCGACGCAACGCCGTCGGGCCCGAATATCCAATTGACAAAGTGAAGAAACTCGCTGCGCAGGTGGGAGGGGTTGTGTTGCTCGGCGGTCCTTTGCTTCTGTTCGCCGCTCGCGGCGTGATCCCGAAAACTGGGAGCGTTCTGGTTCACGACCCACGACGAGCTGTGGTGACAGTCAGAGGAAGATTGGCGAATGTGGAGCATCTTCAATGTGACCTTGTGGCGAAACGGCTCCAGGATAGGCTTCTGTGGGGACGGTTGGTTAGCTGCATGAACATAGATGGCCGGGGGGGAAGCCATACTGCCAGATCTGGTTGGCAGGATATGCCGATGCACTCAAGGTCAAATCTCATCAGAGGGTTTCTGGAGAGGTCCACTTGCAACATCCTCATGTCACTGCTCACGATGCCGAGGTTCGACAAGTCGACCTCCTTGTGACGGTGTCGCGATCGATCACTCAATTTAACAGCCCTCTGGTGCTGGGCCAGTCTCCTCAGAGTAGCTCTATGGCCGAGGGCATTTCGCCAGAGATCAAGTGTAGATACAGGACCCGGGAGGCAGAGGAAGAGACTTTCAAGCCCGGTGAATGCATTGAGAAACTTAGATATCGTGTATTCTCCCATACCGTCGGAGATGTCTTCTGAATCCTGAATCTCCAGGTGCTTGAGGCGCAGGGGAAGCCTCAGCCAAACGATCTGGTCAAGAAGTTGATCCCACCCGCGACACTTGCGGAGGGTAAGAGATTCAAGCGTGGCAAAGTTTAGCTGGCTCGCGGTGTCGCCAGAAATAAACGCCTCAGACAGCGAAATGCTTCGCAAGTTTTGGAACATTGGAGGGTTGACGTGACGATTCATCCTCATCATCAAGGTCTCAAAGGGGTTAGCTTTGGGCGGCCCATATTCTTTTTGGCCTAACGTATGTGGTGCGGAGTTGCAAAAGTGCAGCTCCAGCTGTTGCAGATGGCGAGAGTTATTCTGAATAACATCCCAGAGCGCATCCAGGTGGCTGGCGGTTGGGCCAGTCCAGCTCAACTTCAGGAGTTGTCTGAAGTTGGAGAGATCTAGCTTGCAATCGGCTTGGGAGGAGGAAAGGCAGGTGCAGTCAGTGACCAGCTTTAGGGATTGTATGGAGGTTTGGTGCAAAGGCAGACTGCCATGTGAACCAAGAATCTCCTCAGGGACACAGCATCCCATGTTCCAACTATGCAAATGTCAGCTTTGTGGTTTGTGAACAGAACATGTAGTTGGAAAACAAGTATACCTGAAGCTCTTCAACTGGCCTATGTGCAGCCTCTCAAACAGTGCGACTGCTTGGTCTTTGAGGCTAACCAGTGCCAAATTGCACTCTCTGTGGTCACTTCCTGTCCCTCCAGACCTCCCCCGTTGAGGATGCCAAGGCTGTGGGCGCTCGTTCTTGTGGATGCATCGTTTCGAGGTAACGTATCTAATCGGGGATTCAAAACCCAGATGGGTGGTGTAGTGCAGCGGTGGCTCTAGAAAGTTTGTTTGATCCATGTGGCACAGGTCTTGCTCGCTCCTCGGAGAGATTGTAACGGAACGTCGCAGGGCGTCTCGGCTAGCCATGTATAAAAAGGTTGAGGCTCGAGACAACGATTCGATATCACCTTTGGTCAACTTGGTGACGACGACGCTGTCAGCAAAAAGGAAATTTGGCACAGGTATCAGAAACGAACCAGGTTGAAAACAGTCTCCAGGACGTTCTTTGGCAACTTGCTGAGACCGTCCATTTTAGCCACGAGCATGGCGAGAGAAGCCCGCCTCGTTTCCCCCACGCAGCCATGTGTACTTCAGACGGACAGCCAGATAATAAGGGTCAGCTGGGGGATCATCTTTACCAGGGCAAGGCATGGGCTTTGGGGGTCACGCTGGCCCGTGATTGGCAGGCTTCTAAGTCACACTTGACGTCTACGGGAAGAAAAGAAATGTTACGCGGCGCACTCCGGCGCAAGGGAGGGCTTGGTGGCATCATGTTCCGTCCATCATTGGTGGGCCTCATTCTAGAACCTGAGGGCCGAAATTCTTTCCGGGTCACGATCTCTCCATTGTGGAGGTGTGCGTTGCGCGCAAGAGGGCGATATTCGCAAGCCAGCCGCGCCGAAAGCCCCGACGTTGGGCAAACTTGTGGTCGAGAGCAGCCCAATTCGGAGGGTAAACCCTGAAGAATGGCGGTGTAAAGGGAAAGGCTATTCCAGCTTCTTGAAGGCTTCGCTGGGCCCCTGGTCGAGATGACAGCGGCGGGCCGGGTTCCGATTGGGCCGGGGAGGGCGAGCCGGCGGCAGCCCGGTCGACCTCCACGTGGAGTATGAAGTCATTGCGCGCCGCGGAGTCGCGGCCGGCAGCCGGGTTCCCAAACACATGTGCGCAGCAGCCGTTGAGGTTATACAGGGTCTGCCGTGCCAAGTTAGCGAAACTGCTTCCCATGGCGCCGGGTCGCGGGCGGGGCCCGGGCTCTGGGGAACGGGTTTGATTTGCGCATCAAGCAGCTGGCCGCCTTTCAGCAATAAGACGGTGAAAGTCCCTTGATGAGTTGTGAGACGGGCTAATGGGAAAACCATGGATATTGATAGCCCGCCGTCTGCTCCTCGGGCTCAGATGACCCGGGTATCTCGGGGATGCCCCGGCCGTGTGCGCGCGCGCGTGTGTGTATGTGTATGTACACACTGGTTGCTACCCCTCCATGTTGGAGAAGGAGGGGCAATTGGCCGGTCAACTATCATATTTGTACGCCGACGGGCATCTCTCCAGAACGGGCTCGAAGGCGCGTGGCACAGGCTCACTTCTCTGGGGTTCAGAGTGACTATTTCCTGACGTGCTGCGTGAGGTGTGTGTGGCACTCCGAAACCGATGTATTGCCGGCGTGCCGGGCCGGGCGAGACGGCCTAGTGAGGTCCTCGTAATTCCCCATTGGCCTAGAGCGAACCTAAAGGAAATGGGAAGTGGAAGGTGTGCCCCATTGTGTCCCATTGTGTCCCATCGTGGCCCATCGTGGCCCATCGTGGCCCATCGGGTTACGTATTAGAATGGAGGGGAATGCGAATCCGAGATAGGCAAAAGAAGCAACAGAGGCAGTGATGGGAGAGGGGTGGTGATGACTCAGTGGGGGGCATAGGGCAGAGAAAAAGCAATTCCCCCACGACGCACGCACTTGCGCATCCACCTTCCTGTCCCGGAGTTTGGTCGGCATCGCTAGTTGATGGGAAATGACGTCCTTTTTTTCTCCTTTGAACGGTAGTTGTGTGCTTAGGCCCCACGCTCGTATCAGAGGCCATTGCACTCGGCGGGTGTGAGTCGCTTCTCGGCTCCTCGCGCCGGGACTTTGGCTCAACTCTGTGGAGTCTAGAGTTTTGGCCTTGGTCAACCCCAGCACCGAGGCATGGGACATGATGCATACGGTCAATTGCATGTCGAAATTCTACGCGAAATTCAATTGCCCAGCCCGAACCACTAGTCTCCATTGAATAGAGCTGACAAATGGGATCAACACCTGGTTTGTTGGGATTGTGGTGGAGGTTGACAAGCATCACGAGAACCTCTGGGTTATTTATTATTTAATTTGCTTGATTTATTTATTTTGTTTTATTTCGTAGTCATTCAGTTTATTTTCTCAGTTTATTCATTGTGGATGCATTGCGTTTATTCATCTGGCGTATTTACTCTTTGAGTACACTGTTCAACCGCCCCAGGCTACTTACTACCCACAACGCCGCCCTCTATTCCTGACAATCCCCACACTCTCCACACCGAACTGCGTATTCGGTGTTGCAGCAGCATTCCAACTTGATAATGTAGGCCCGGGTCTTCTTGTCACACCACTGGCAAAACGTTAGACCCAATGAGGTCTCATCAATGCACTCGTTCACGTTTTCGATCATGCGTTTCTGGTCAGACATCTCATTGCCGGCAACCTGGAGAATTCGGAGGACCAAGGCATGGTTATCGACGAGCTGCTCAAATCCATCCAGGTTTGTAAGGTCTCCGAGGTGATTGGCAGCGTTCTTGGCAACCATGTAGATGAAGGGACCGTCATTGAACTTGGCCAGGCCTCGAATGGCAATGTCGAGGAAGGTTTGCGCCGCCCACGGCTTGAGCAACAACGACTCTATCTTTGCGACAGCAAGTTTCTGAAGACCTGGAACGCGATAATAGTCGGCAATCTCGATGACAGAAAGGTGCGCGGACAATGCATACGCTTTGTCCTTGTCGCTAGAGGCTATTAAAACAATTAGAAAAAGCCATTACATGTCATTCCAATCATAGACAGAACTCACCAGGAGTAACATCGTTCTGGGCAGCGACCTTGATCGTCCTCTTTGAGGTGGACGAGGTAGTCTTTGGCGAAGTAGGCTCAACAGAATACGTTCCCTTGTAAAAGTAGTCAATCATATACTGAAGAGTGTCGACAGAAAAGGCGTTGTTGACTTTGAGGATGTTGGTTTCGCTCTCCTGTCAGGAATATATATTGTCAGTTGACGGCAAAGGAGAAAGGAGCAACAACAGGATTTGAACAAAAGGTCTCTCATTCTTACCTGAAAGCCCCCCTTGAAGGCGGCCTCGATAACGGGAGACTGCGGGCACACGACGGACTTGTGCACGGAGAAAGTCTTGTCGTCGTGCTGGAGCTTCATGTCGCTGTATTCCTGCGACTGGACCAACTTGGACAAAAAGGCAAAGTCATTGCGCGATGGTTCGGCCATGATGAAAGATGAGTGATGGAGTCCAAAAACTAGTGGATTGTTGGAGGGTGAAGTTGGCCAGACGTGCGGAACGGGCGAGGGAATGGAAGAATTTAAAGACAGAAAGGCGGTGCCTTGGCTTGTGCAAACGGTTTTTCTGGATGATTCATCTGACTTTTTACCGCTGGTTGTTTGGCAGCTGGTTTGTCAATGCCTGGGCACAAGGGCGCATCCACACTCATGATTCACTGCAGCGAGAACAATCAAGAGAACAAACAAGCGAACAAACGCAACCGGCCGGAAACTAATTTATTCCGTTTTCTGTGCTGCAAATCGAGAGAACTCAATGGTTTCAAGTCATTCACTTGGTGCATTTCATTTTGCGACTTCATTGCACAAGAGGGCCGCGCAACATGGAGGCTGTCACCCACACCATCGACCCTGACGGCGATGTCATTATGACACTGAAGAGCCCCAACGCCCCGTTTGCAGTTTGGCCCACCTCCGACACAGGCACCGCAGCTGCTAAAGACGCCATGGAAATCGACGCAAGAGAGGAGCTGCCAGAGGTCGCCCTGCGACTTTCGTCCAAGCATTTGATGCTCGCCTCTGAATATTTCAGCAAGATGTTGCGGGGGCCATGGAAAGAAGTGGGAAACCAAGACGACAAGACTCTGCAACTCACCACGGAGGACTGGAACGAAGAGGCCCTTCTGATCGTCATGAATATGATTCATGGCCGCACCCGAAAGGTTCCGCGTCGAGTCACCCTCGAGCAGCTATCCAAGATTGCTGTCATTGTGGATTACTACCAATGTCTCGAAACTTTTGCCCTCTGGGCGGAAACTTGGCTCGGAAATCTTTTCACCGTGACTACACCAACGAAGATCAGTCGGGAGGCCATCTTGTGGCTCCATATGTCATGGATCTTTCGTCACGAGGGATTATTTGGGGATGTAACCGGACTGATACAAATGGAGGCTACCGAGCCAGTTCCATCGCTTGATCTCCCAATTCAGGAAGTTCTAAGTAAGTTGATTCCTTCTCAACAACACCAACGGGATCATGACAAGTCATGCAGGCGAGATTGAGAATGTGCGCGCCATCAGCGTCAATAAGGCTCTCTCATATCTTCTAGACGACATTGGATCTCTTTCAAGGAACACGACAATTTGCAGCTCCGAGTGCATGTCCTTGAACGTCGGCGCTCTAATGAGGCACATGATAATCCAAGGCCTGTTCCACCCAACCGATGGCTCCTGCACTGGCATCAGCCTCAGTCATGTATCCAGGTTCGAGGCTGATTTTAAAAAGTCCACCATGGTCAAAAAGGCTCCAGGTTTGCTACGGCCTGCACATGTGGCAAAGTTGGTTAGCAAAAAGGCGTACAAGGATGGGTACCTAGCTGGCGTCACTCATGGCCAATATGATTCCCCCGCCGAGAGACGCCGCAAAGTCAACAAAGACGCCCTGGAAAAATATCTTGCCGAGTCGAACAAGTACAACTTGGAGAAATTGATGGCTAGCGGCAAGGGAAAAGCCGAGGATACATGCACACATTATGGTGGATTTGAGAAAATTGACAAATTGGTGTCAAAGCTCAAACAGGGATTCAGCCTCGAGGATTTTGCTCCGAAGAACACAACTACACAACAGGAGAGAACGGGATAATGGTGCAACAGCAGAGTTCTCTGTTTCAGGGTAGACAAAGGGAGTCATGGAGAAAGAAGGCGGCTTCGGCTGGGACTCTAGAACAATCATCAATCGAAAGATAGTGGTGACGGCTTGGTTTGACATTGAGTCCTAAGCAAGGCTGGAAAATTAGTCGCATGTAATAATTCGCCAATCAAGTTCACTCAATGCAACTCTCCGGTGCTAAACCATTAAACTTGTATATCCCTTTCTATCGCTTCTACAAAACATTCCTCCTCCGCGCCAGCAACCGCTGGCTTAACTACAAAATTATGGCGACACCGAGAGTAAAAGCAATGGTGACAGCCACACCAGCCAACCCGTAATGCCGCGATCCATCATTTGAGCTTGAGCTAGAACCCCCGCTGGAGCTGCTGCCAGACCCTTCGCCAATCATAATGGTTCCTGTCGGGAAATCGGGAACCTCCAACACTGTTGAGCTAGCTCCAGATGTGGGCGTTGCTGCTGTGGCGTTGGCCTTCCCTGTGAAGTACACGGTTTGTGAGCTCTCGCACAGCTTCGTCAGGTCCAACCCAAACACGTCAGCTCCACAGTCGGTGTTGATTGCTGAAGCCTTTGACTCGATAGTCTCGGCCCAGGTTGACAAGTCGTCGAAATAGCTTAGATACGCGTCGGAAAGCGAGGCCGGCACAGTCATGGTGCAGGTCTCTACTGTGCTCGATTCCTCGACTTCGAGGGCCCACGAGGACAGTGCCGGGTCGGAGGGTTCGGGAGGCGACAGCTCGGAATTGACAGAATTGATGCACGAGTAGTCGACGGCGCGGGGCATAATGTCGCGGGCGGCGAGTTGTGTGACGGGTGACACCTCGACGACTGCCACGTTGCCGTGTGCCATGCTCTCGCCGATTAGGGCAGACAGGCAGCTGAAAAGAAGAATGGAGCCCATTTTTTGGATTAATTAATTGACGAGGAGAGAAACGGGGTCTAATTGCCAAAAGTTGAAGGTGATGATTGCTGGTATCGTCAAAGAAGCTTGGTAGCAAGTTACGCTCATGGGGGATTTCTTCGAGCTTTATGTACATTTATGCACGCCCAGTATAGATGAGGGCAGTCTGGATGAGAGGCGACAATCTTTCAGCCCTGCGGCCTCTCTTCCCCTGCTTGGCCGTGCTTGGCCGTGCTTGGGTGGCGAAGCGCAAGGCTGTGTGGCCGAACGAGCCCGGGAGAACATTATACCCCAGGCTTATTCGCGTTTTAGGGGCAGAGAAAAGCGCAGTAGGGCGAGTTTGACGTAAGGCAACTTCGTGTTGGTAACAAATCAGTCTCTACCTGGGCGCGCGTGCTGGGCTCGCGGTGACTGTTTAGGCGACAAAATGGCCCTTTTGGTTAAGGATGGGATCCTTCAAATCAGCCTTGTGAGTTGACTGGGTCCTGCATCAGTTCAGTCGAATGAGAGGGGACCAGATGATGGATTGTGGCAGTACTCCCCCGGTGCCCATGTAAATCCCGAGGCGGGTAAAATCGGCCATTTCCCAAACAAGTCAAGCCGGGCCTCAAAAGACTTGGCAGCTATTCCCATGATGCGTGCAACCTTGTGAGCTGAAAATTAGGTTCCAGTTCCCTGCGTCATATCTTTGTCTTTGTCTTTAAATCAGCCCTAGGGCAGTGACGTGAACCCGGTGGCCAAACGATGACTTCAATGCTAGGTCTGCCCGCGAACCCTGTTTCCAGAACACATTAGTGGGCGAGGTGAAGATTGACATGAGCGCTAACCCCAATACCCCTCAAAACAACAAAGGATTTGTCGGATCCACCCTGCCTAGCCTCCAGGACAGGTGACTGTCGATCGGGCTCAGTTATATCGTCATTGCAAGGTCGCTATCGAGATGTGCCAGTGCAGCCCGTGAATGTGGATTAGTTGGCTTAGCTGATCGCCAGATCGGGTAACCAGGATGCAATCACTTCGCCGCCCAAAAAAACTCTCCATTTGAATACGTGGATAGTGGGAGCGACCACGCGCTGAAATTCGTATAAAATACCAGATTCGGAAGCTGGGAAAGTCGGAGGAGAAAATAGAGTCATAACATACATTCATATGGGTATACTAATTGTGGTGTCCAATTGCAATGCAACACACATGTTGGCGGTGAGCGATGTGACATTGAGAAGGCTGCAAGTAGGCCTCGAAGAGTACCAGGGTCATCTATTCATTCCTAAATAAAACGATTCGATTCGCCTATGGTTTTTTGTCGCGATTTTTTGTTCCTCGATTTTGACACATTCTTCCATTTGAAGCAATTTATTTTTTATTTTTTTTTATTATATTAGATTATCCGTGTTTCTCAGCCCGGAAGAGCCAGCACGATGATGTGGAGTAGTAGTACCGACCCAATACTCATTGTATAATAATCCGCTTCGTGATCTCGTAAACTTCAAACGCGCCTTTACAGAATTCTCAAGTCTCTGCAGCGCGATGTGTTGTGTTGCCCTGTGGGCTAATGTGTTCTGAGATGGGCATCACAGGTCGCCATCTGGCGAGGTCGGCCATCCAAAGTGTCCAAACTCCTGACCCGCCGACCCAGGCGACCCTGATGAATTGCTGTGAGATATGCGTTTGACCTGGCCACGCGCTCGTCTATCTAGTTCCTCGAGCACGCTGTACATGTCGGCGTATTCGGGCGTGTTGTGTACGCCGAGCTCAACAAGCTTTTCCCTCCAAATGTCAATCAGGTGCCGGTCACTTAGGATAAAGTTGTGGTCTGGGAATTCTATCATGTTCACGAGCAAGATGATTAGGCTTGAAAACGTGCAGCATGCACGAACCCTGAGGGGGGGAGGAGAAGTATTAGATCAAGTTTCAGAAGCTGGAATCGAGACACGCACCTGAGGGTATAATCGACATATGTTTTGGGAAGAGAGAGAGACAGATACTGTCGACAGTAGTTGACGAACTCCATCCAACGTGGCGGAAGCGGTGTCAAGTTTTCTCGCATCACATCCCCGTCGATTTCGTCTTCGCCCAGTTGAATCACCGCCGGCGATAAATAGGACATGACCCTGCCAATCCACGTCGCATTGAAGGACAGTAGAGAGTGAAGTCTAAATATGCACTCGAGGTGTCTAAAGAGAAACGTGACAACGAGCTGAGAAGACATCGGGGGCAACTGGGCAATGCACTCAGCTGATTGAAATTCTTCCGGCACGTGCCGCTGCACATTGTAGAGCATCTTCTCGATCTGGAACATCTGTGCCTGCTTCTGCTCAGGCGTCAAAGCCTGTCCGTTGCGTCTGTACGCAACGTCGAACGCCTTGCCCTGGATGTAGGCAAGCTGCACATGGCCCCGTAACACATTAAAATGGGTATTGTTCTTCCCGAAAATTACGCCCTTGTTATCGGCAGGGCGATCTTCAGGGATATCGAGGTCCATCTCCGAGTCTAGCATATTGTATGGTTGTCCCGTCACAAGAGACAGGTCCTTGCAAAAAGTTAGTATCAACCCCACCTTGGAAGAGTTGAAGGGGGGGGAGGGGGGTTATACTTACCCTGTCGATGAGATAGGCAATCCAGAAAACGCGGCTTCTCTGCAACGCGACATCCGGAGGATAATTTTGGAGGTTTTGCTTCAAGTGCATGCCCATGCTTCGTATAAGCCGCATGATGCTCCCAACCAGGATCGAAGATAGCTCCGGGTTGAAGCTGCCATGGTGAACAATGCATATGCCAATGAGCGCCTGCAATCCGAGAATATCCTTTTTCGATGTCATTAAATCAGCCATGCACGACTCAGCCTTGCGAATGCACGAAGCCAGCCTTGGGTCTTCCATGTGTAAGCCATCAATTATACGGTAGGTGATGGCGATAACAACATTGACAGCAGCCCAGTGGACCTTCGAAACGCTGGTTGGAGACGAGTACAGGTCCAGCAGGACTCGCATGAAGCTCGGCTCGTCAAAGAGGGGCATGATGGGATTGAAGTTTTTGAAGAAATTGTCCACGATGGGGAGAACCTCAGACAGCGGCGGGAGGTCTAACAGACCCGCCGACGCCAAGTCCGTAGTGGCCCGGGACTCGTGCGGCAGGACGTGGGACCACGCAGGGGGGGTTCCGGCGCCGTCGCCGTCTCCCTCGCCGACGAGATCCGGGTGAGCAGCCAGGTGAGCGGAGGCCGGCGAGTGAGCAGCCGGTTGGGCGTGCAGAGGAACACCATGGTGGGCTGGCGCACGTGCGGTGACGGGCAGCGTGGCCAGGCGTTCCAGGTGAGACTCGATGCTCGCGAGACGGGCCTCGACGGCGTCGATGCGATGACCCCTGGGGCACTTGTTAGCCAACGGAACATGACATGTATCTGCGTCAGCCGCGTTCGGGATTACTGCACTGGATTGACGAGGCCGCCTTTGCAGCCGCCTTTGCAGCCGCGGGCTGGTTGGCGCGAACCGGGGTTCTCCTGCTGACGGCGTTGGTGACTGTCAGCTTGCATGGAACCCCGTTCAGCACGCAGTTGGTGCAGTTTGGCCGGAGACTGTCGCACTTGATCTTCCTCGTGACGCAAAAGTCACAGGCTGTGGGGTGTGTGTGTCAACATCAGCATCTAGACTCTTCCCTCTCGGCTGCCGCGCAACAACAACAAAAAACGACGACAAAAAAATTAACAAGCAAAAAGCACGCATTCCAACCGTACCTTTGCGCCTACCCGTCGTCACAGGCGCTTCCATTCACACGAGACAAGCAAGGGCGGGAAATGCAGGTTTTTTTTGGCTTGGGGGGATTTCCGGGTGCGAAATTTCTAAGGCGGCTTTCGTATAATTATGAGGGGGCGCTCGCACAATCGGTGGGGAAGCAAAACCTCATGCACGGGCGCGGTAGCCGTATCCGGACTAGCCGTCTCCATGCCGTTCTTTGTCTAGTCCTCAATAGGGACGCTTCAATTTAATGACGTGTCGCCTGTCAAAGGGCACAGCGAGGTGCGGTCATGTCCGTTCACCTCTGGCTCCGAAGGGGACGCGGGTTGTTCAAACTCGCCCGTCGTGCAGTACAGAAGACGTCAGCATATAGGCTTTCGCGTGGGAACATTTAGAGCTAAAACTATCTGTTCTAGCAACTAACTACCTGTCAAAATGCCTTGGGACGCCCTGCTGGAGAGGCAGGGATCGTCGCCCCACCGACTCCGCAACCACCCTGGAGTCGTGATGAGTCAAGTCTTTGTCAATGTAAAAGAATGGGGATGCGGCCAAATGAGTCCTGATATATATCGGAGATGCTGTCGTATTTTACTACTCGTGACCACCAACCCAATGGATTGGGACTGCCCCGTGGGTCTTGATGCCCTCTGCAGACTCAGAAATCGCCAAGCGGATTACCCGTCGGAAATTGATCGTCCATTGGACACATCCAGCTGGTCCGGGCATGGGTCTCTGTCCCCACGAGGCAGTCCCAATCCATTGACTGAACACGATATAAGTACGGGGCGGAGATAACTGGAGTTCACGGCACACGAGGTCATCATCTTGATCAACATTAATGAGCCAGTTTTGACGGCCCCTCCCGGCTTCAAGTTATTACGTTATAGCGAGACATGTTCTGATCCACAGATTGGTATCGTGACCTTAATGAGCGAGAAGAATTCTCTCCATGAATAATGCCGTGATAAGAGATCAATCGAATACAGACACGTTCGCTTTCCATCAACATCATGCGTACATATCAAAGAGACCGTGACCAATCACCACCAAAGAGGATAACAACGACACGGGAATCCTCTTGGACAAAGTACCACTAGCGGCCATCTAGTGGCGATTCACCCGACGCTATTGACCTGGGAGACGGGGGTGGATCTTGGCCTGGAACTGACAGTGACATCTTATAGCGGATCCCGAATCCTCCAAAGCGCCCAAAATAGGTCGGAGGACTGTTTTCTAGCGAGAGCTGTCTCTTTGAGTGTCCCTTACGCAGTGTATAATTTTGGAGCACATGTTCGATTTGGGCTTTCGTCCATTTTTCTAATGTCCATCAATTATCCTGATTTGAGATGTGCCATTGCAGCTCTGCATTGCTATGCTAATTGCCTCTTAATTGTAGTACATATCTGCACCAAAATCTGTCATGCATTAAATCTACGGGCTTCAATGATGGATTTATGACGGGTGGCCACTGTGATAATGCATGCGTAATATGCGTAACAGAGTACCTCACCGCGAGTTCTCTGTTTATTTTGATAAATCGAGCAAGGCCGTGATGCGCAAAGCTTTTATTCAAGAGCAACAAAGTCCCCATTTTCTTGTGCCTTTAGATAATGCTCGATCAGAAGGTGGAACGGGAAAACCTGCCAATGGTTATAGATGTCTTACTTTCGAGACACAAAATTATGCTAGTTTTCTTTTATGCCTCTCGGGGTTTTCCAAGGCCGCTCTTTTATTATTGACCGCAATGATTGGTAGGGCATCAAGGCGGCATAATAACCAGGTACAACCCCGAAAAGAATCTAGCCTGAATTGTGTCAGCGGCGGGAGAGCGAAGGACAAGCAGAGGAGCTGCACGAGTCATGCAATGGGCCGCCCCAGGGTAGATGCCGGCAGTTTAGTCGCTGAACTACCGAAAGCTGGGGCCGGTCTGCGTCAATGTCATCAGCTGCATTGGGTCAGAATTGGTTTAATTGTGGAATACTCTCTAATTTACCAGGAGGTTGTAATTATCCGTGGGCCATTGGCCACGCACTCCCGCTTTGACCGGATTTGAACACAAATGCCGGGTAACGCACTCCTAAATCCGAGCAAGGTGGTGAATTGCGCGTTGAGTGTTTTAATGTCTCATGTTCCGACAAGGGCAATTGATGCTGTTCTTTCTAGCGCTACTATCCAAGTTGGTCTCACAATGGCGTAGATATGGTGCATTCTGAAGTCAGTGACGTTGGGGGAGGCATCAGGCATCCTTACAGCAACGTGCAGCGCCTATTGCAGGTGACCAGAGGGTTTGGGCCCAGCAGTCACCGAGACATGTGGGGCCATCTCGGTATCTCTGTATGCATCATATCATCCACGAAACTAGGTCCAGGACCGTCCTGATCAGCAAAGCACTGCTCCGGAACGCAGCGGTCATGCTCTGGGAACCGCGACTCTCTGCAATCATTACACCATTTACAGCCAATTTCCCGAGGACAAATTAACTAATCTCTGAGCAAGTAACATACCAGCGGCGCGAACACCATGGGATGCCGCCGGCACCCAATCCGACGGGCCTTGAAAAGATTCCAGTTTTCCAGCTGCCTGTCGCTGTTTCCATTAGTTGCACCACCGAACCAATAGGAGTGTGGAGCTGTAATGTCAGCCTGTATTCAGACACGGAAGGACCCTTGCGCGATAAACATCTCGCATGGACTAGAAAACCACTGGCTGGCGGGGTGTTCGCGCTCGTGGGTTCGCCGATCATTGTTCCCTCTTCTCTCGTTCCCCGAGGGTGCGAAACCATGGAATGTGCTCATGTGGTGGTTTTATCTTGGAATCAGCTCCCGATTAAAGTAATGCAGTGGCCCACTGTGTTCTGAAATGACCTGTCATCCTTGTGAAATCGAGAGTTCGGCCCATGTCTTACTTGTCGGCAGCACTTATTCCAGCTAGTTGAGGGGCATGCAGAGAGCAAACGAGAAACAAAACAGTACTTTGTGGATGCAGAGGTACCGAGAAAAAAAAATGAAAGGAAGCTAGCTGTCTAGCAAGCAAGAAAGAATATGCGACAACAAGTACGGCACACACTTGAAGCTTGATGAACTCTTATCTATACATTTCTTTCGCGTATCCCTTCTTTTCTGGCCTTTAAACATAATACGACGCAAAAGCAAAAAAGAACCAAAAAAACAATTGGATGGCGTGGTGAGACTTGCTCCCGGCAGGGCTTGAACCTGCGACCTTCGCATCACCAACACTCGGAGTTGAAGTATTAGTACGAAGCTCTAACCAACTGAGCTACGGAAGCCGTCCAATTGAATGTTGAACAAATCTGGGCTTCCACCCCGTTTTGTGTTCCCCGAAAACCCACCACGTCGCAGCAAACTAGATCTCACTAGCGTGGGGGATATGTCGTGGCCTGTAGCTTACTGCCTCGTCTAATGGGTACAATGTGTTTCTGTTAACCTTGTGACGGGTGGAGACGATGCCCATGTGAGATTTCTGATGGGACTTAGAATGGGACATGTCAGTTTTCTTTTGAATTACGCTTCATTCTTAGTCGGGCATCGGTAAGGTAGATATGCCAAGCAAGTTGCAGCTTTAGTGTCGGCCGGTTCGTGGATTACCGATGCGAGGCTTCCCTATGTGCTAAGCGTCCAGGTTCCTCAGTCTTGAGGGCTCCATCTCTCGCGCTAAACAGTAGAGGGCTGACACAAATCCACGGGAATCTCGGCCTTTGATCCAAGAAAGCTATCATATCTTTTGCTGAATCGATTGCTCTCAGAAGATAAATAGATGATAAAATCCACCAAGAGAAAACCAACGACTCGCACAACTGACCTCAATTCTTCTATCCTCAGTATTTGCCCAATGCCAGAGCAGAATATGGAGTCAACACAGCCCGCTTGTGGCTTGAGAGCGTGTGCAATGACCTCCGGCATGACTCAGGCCTCAACCTTGCAGATTTTGAGATTGGATATGCCAATTGGAGATGAGAGTACTTCAGCACCTGTGCGATCTGAGCATGGGCAACCTCATGACACGGCAGATACTAATGGCTCCAACAAACCCCAACATCGCTCCAAAGTAAATATGAATCACAACCGGTTCAATGGATCGCAAAGCTTCGCCCCGACATTTATTTCCAGTTTCAACGGAGATGGAATCTTTAGTCCTACCTTTAACCATAGCTTCAATGGGGAAGCGAGCTTTCTCCCTACTTTTGACCGCAGCTTCAACTGCGAAACCAATGATTCCAAGAAAGGACAATGACTTTGCAACTTCGAGCTTTGGCATGCAAGGTTGGCTGAAAGTTAGTCTGTGCTACTGATGAAACGTCTCTCTTTCACATGCTGACTATATTCTAGTGGAATTTCATGACAAGAACTTCTGCTGCTGCACACTAACCTGCGGGTTTCAATGCAAAATTTTCTAGGAGTCCATTAATCCATGGACGACCTTGCTTTGGCGTGGTGAATGCGGTTTAACAGAAGGATACGGGGATTATATTATTCGATATGATGACTTCTGGTGTCGCGTTGGTGGATTTCAACCATGTAATTGCATTGCGGAAATCCCTCATTTATCACCCACTGAATTCTATTGAATTCTTCGTTCTACTTTCCGAAATGTGCTCCAAGGTTATTCGATTTGTGTATAATTCTGATGCAATATTTTTATCATAGGATATAAAGTTAAGAAAAACCCCGTGCTCCGCGGTATTGTGTACAACGCGATTGTCCATTGTGCGACATCGCTTACAGGTACTCTGTGCTATCGCGCGAAAAAGAAGAATATAGATAGCCGCCGATGACATGCAATTAAAATTCAAGAACCCATCTTATGAATTGGAAATTGATTAAAATTCATCACCACCGTACATGTCTGGTTACTAGAGATATTTGGAGTCTAATTCTATTATTATATGGTGAACTCTGCTATTAATAGAGGGGATATCGTTCAATAAGTATATCTAAAATTTGTATTCTGCAAATCTGTTAGATCCTCTTGCCCGGCAAAATCTACTTCCTCCACTCTGCGGGCTCTGCCATATTTCTCGTCCCTCCTCTTATTCTCCGTAACGCAGACGAGATAATACGCAATGCCACAGGCAGCCATAACAGAAAAGGAACATAGTAGTGCGCCAATTCCCAACTGGTAATGGGGAGCCTGCCTCTCAAGAAAGAACTGGGGGCCTATAATATTCCCTAAGGCTAATAAAGGACGGTAAGTTGATGGCCCAAACAATGAAGACAAGACTTGACTAACCATAAAATAACGCTGTAGATACAGAAACAAAGCTCTTTTTCGTGGTTCCAGACGTATTGGAAGACTGTAAACTCAAAGTCAAGATGAACGGGACATTGTAGAACCCCATTAAATAGACTCCGGCCAGACTTGCATTCCGCTGAGTCTCGGCGTTCAGCAAGTGGACCATGACAGCCCCTGCCAGACCAATGCAAGATGAGAGTACCCAAAAGATGCAGCGTAAATTTGGAACAAACATGGTGATTGCTGAGAGACCTGCCTGAGAGACCATGGCGATGGCGGCCTGTGGAGTTGCCATGAGGACAGTCTTGCTTTGAGAAAAGCCATAGCCGGAGATGATTAGTGGGTTAAAGTTCGTGATACCAGAGTTGGTGATGGCTTGGGCAAAAATGCAAATGGAGGCCAGCAGCCACTTTGGATCCAATATTGCTTCCTTTATTTGCAACCAGTTGAACTTCTGTTTACTGATAAGTATTGATCTGAATCTAGTGAGAAACCAAAACCAACCTTGTTTGACTCGACACCTGTCTGATTTTGGGCAAGACGAAGGACTGCAATTTCCCTTTCGTCCTTGGAAAAGAACCAGGCCTTGGACGGACTATCAGGAAGCGCGAGCACCACAACAATGCCAACAAAAATAGTGACAGCACCGTAAATCAGGAAAATATACTGCGACTTTGTTTAGTTTAAAATTATTCTGGAGTGAGAAATGAACTGACCTTCCAAGTGGCAAGTGGCCCATCCATTTTACCAATTGCGTAGGAGAGAATTCCACCAAACACGCCCGCAAACGTATTACCCCACAAGGCGGTACGCAACGGCTGTTCTTCTCTTCGGTACCACATGGAGTTAAGAAACATCATGCACGGTAGCAAGCTCGCTTCAAAGACGCCCAAGAGGAAGCGAATTGTTGCGATCCCGGCAAAGTTGTGGCACGTCGCGATGAAGCAGACAGATATTCCCCACATGATAAGACAAGCGCCAATGTATTTGCCGATTGGGACGCGGGGAATCAACCATAGATTTGGGAATTCGGCAAATAAATAACCAAAGTAAAAAATACTACCGAGCCAGCTGTATTGTTGACCAACGAGGTGGGTGTCCTCCTTGAGGCCCCATACGGCAGCAAACGCTAGTGCATTCTAACAGGCGGTTAGTTGAATGATGTGGTGAGAATCATGGGAATCAGCTACCTTGTCTAGAAAAGCTAGTGTCATGGATATTGCCAATAATGGCAAAACAAAGGAATCCGTCTTTAGGAGTACTCGCCGAGCCTTGCGATTGTCCGTTGCCGACGAGACTTCCGGCTCCTGCTTCATATCCTCCGGCATATTAGACAACGGCCGTCAGATATTGTGACAAATGCCAACATGTGGCGCCTCAAAGAAGCAATTAAAGATTGGGCACTATTTGGGGGTTCTCAAGACTCTGCAGCACTGCGGGTGGCCCGATATGTATGTATGCATGCAGCAGAGATATAGACTCTCTCGCTCAAGGACCTAGATAAGCACCTGGTGGTCCTTAATCGGATCACGCAAGTCCCAATGGCGATTGTAAATTGCCACTGGCTCCACAAATCAGGTGGTGAAATCCGGGGAAGTGGAGAAGAGTAACGAGAGACGTTGTATGTCTCTTGTCAAAACTGAATCCCCTTCTAGTGGCCATTGATTGACATTGACTGGATTGATTGCTTGAGTTCAGGATTGCGTTTCAAGGTCGGCATCTTCTCGGGAACTAAGCCTCATCAGGCACAACCTCAGTCTGGGTCAGGACCGTGTGTCGGCAAATGGGGCCGATGATTTAAAAAGGCCCCACATAGCCAATAGAACAAGGACGCACTTTTCAGCTTATCTCCAGGCAGGCTGGGAACCCAAGGGCTAGCTATTATCTGTTGGGGGCTACGATAGCTTGTCATGTCGGGACCTGAATGCGACGATTTTTGGTGACTTTGGTTTTATGTCGGGGCCTGAGAAGAATAGAAATGATCGATTGTGTTTATTTATGTATGATTTATGTATGATTTATGTATGATACTAGAAACTATAGATCATCAAGATGATCCAAGAGAAATCCTGATCTACTGATAGAGTCCTCCTTTTCCACAACATACGTGTTTAGCCCGGTGTAGAACGAAGAACCACTCACTTCAACCACAACCCCCCTCGTTACAAGCTCAGACTGGTATTTGTGCTGAACTTCTACCACGCTCAAAGTCTTTGCAACGAAGCCACAGGCCGTGCTATGGGTATTAGTTAGAATAGAGTGGTAGGTCCAGGACTGGCCGACCTCAAGCTCTCCCTTCGCGTATTTGATTGCATTTCTGGCAGCTGCGAGGCTTCCCGTTGGGGATCTGTCTATATGCTGGTTCCCAAAAAAGTACAACCCGACTTCTGCACCACTTGTGCCCTTGGCGGGAGAGCCGTGATTTTTATCTTCAACATTGACTCCAAACACATGGCCTAGTTCATTTGCGCCAGGAACGCCCAGGTATGATCTGACTTTGCTGGAGTTATTTAAAACGGCCTTTAGTTGTTTCGTAGCAAAGTTGAGAGACTCCAAATAAGTTGATCCCAGCAAAGACTCAGGCGGAAACCCGAGCTCGTCCAACTGGACATGACAGCTGATGGCGCTCACATTTGCAAGGGAGACGGCAACACTCTCACGAGAACCAAGCTCAGGCCACCTTAAAGACTCCGGGATGTCCACCTTCAGATCAGTGGCCAACACGAAGCCAGGGATTGCGACAAAGCTGACTGGGCGGGATGGGTCTGAACGAGCGCCATCATCAATCGTCGGCACATTACTCTCGACTAGCCCACCTGGAGTATGAAGAACAAGCCGCACACTCTTGGTGTCGTGATTGTACTGGAGCTTGCTTCTTTGGGGGAACAGTTTGATGTCATGAATGTCGACAAGAAGACGACATACCGCGATTGTTGCGTGTCCGCACATGTTGCTGTATCCTTCTCCGTTAAGGTAGAGGACTCCCATGTGTGCAGCCCCAGATGTTGTATGTTCGGTTTCGGGCCTCAGGACAGCCCCAAACATGTCGTAATGCCCCCGGGGCTCCTGGAGCAACCGTTTTCGGATATAATCACATTGACTCATGGCCTTTGACTTCTGCTCGATAAGTGTCCCGGATAGCTTTGGATAGCCGTCTATAACAACCCTAGCGGGCATACCCATGGTGTGCATATCTACACATGAGAGCGGCTCATACTCAGGGTTTTGAAAGATTGCAGAGAGTGTCATTTTGACCTAATGAAATGTTGGACGTCTCTGTTGAATGGTATGAACGCAGATATTAATGAAACTTAGGGTATTAAAGGACTTACTGTGAAAGGAGAAGCAATCTAGTAGTACATGTTGGGAATTAGTGGATTGATATGACTGAGGGGCTTGCTGAAGCATGAGCTAGAGTCTAATTCCTACTCTCCAACTAACATGCTTCAATTCTCTCCAAATACATCAAATTCGTTGCTTGGGCAGTGTGTGGTTGTTGAAACTAATTAATAACACGTCACAGTCTCCAGGAATCAAGGTCAACTCTGTATTGTCCTAGCCGTCTGGACAGCCCCTGTACGGCGAGCTGCTTAAATTGCTCTGTAAAATTGCATATCGATGCCACCACTACGGCCCACTCTGATGCTATCTGAGGCTGTTTGACGTATGGTAGGTGACCTTCTCTTGGAGGTCTACACACAGAGCAATAAAATTCTTGCGGTCGGGTCTTCTACGGATGGGCTAGTCCCACATGCCGACAGGATGCCGATGGTCGTGGGGTGGTGGTTCTGCTCCTTTTAATTACGCCAGGACCAGGGATGACTGAGGTGGGTGTCCCATCAAAGCGGCTTAGTGGACCGGCTAGCGTATACTCGCCATTGTTCAAGGTGGGTGGTCTTAGCTGTTCGTGGTGGAACAACGATTCTCCACCTGCGTCGGCGACAATCGTCACGACGCCCCATTTTCTCTGCTGTCCTAATTCGTATTACGAAAGTGTATTTCAGTTTGGAGCAAGGGCCAATGGACACTCTTCCTAATACTGGGACCAGAAGATGTCCCCGAGCGTAAGTGGCGATGTCAAATCCCTGGTTTCATTTAATAACAAGCCCAGTTGTGCTCGGTGCCGGGACATGAAGGTACGATGCTCAGGAACCTATCCTTGCAGCAGATGCGAGAGACGGCGAATACCTTGCCATTTTCGATCTGAGAGTTACAGAGTTAGCGTATCACAAAGGTATGAGCGCTTCGTGTTCGAATTTCTGCTGTCTCCTAACTTAAGTATAGTTACCTGGAATCCTTGCAAAGCCTTGCGCAAGAGCGCCTCGTCGGGGGCCAGGTAACTCAAACCTCCAACCGCCCACCAGTGGGGACACATAATGGCGATGATTTCCAATTGCAAAATCCGCCATCCATTTCTTCGGCCTTGAATAGCCAGCCGGCTAATTGGGGAATAAGGAACATCATACCAGAATGCCAATCAAGGCATGATCGTGCCAATGAGGATGGTATGAGTTCAATTATGGATATTTTCCATCTTCCTCCTTCAACCACAACCCATACTACTAACATATATTAACTTTGGGTTGTTTTAGTTGATGCTGAACCAAACAACCGAGTGAATGAAGGAAGTCAACAAAACTGTTCTCCCGCCGAATTTAATCGAAATCCGATGGTGAACAATGAGAAAACATTTATTCTTGGCTCGAATGGCAAATACTGTAAGTGAAGCCACATTGTTCCTCTGTATTGCATACAAACAATCCAATAGGGTATCTGGGGCCGGCCTCATCATGGGCTTTTTGTCGACGTGTCCTCGAAATGCTTGGCCGCGACGTAAGTAAGGCTGATATTCCTACTGCTACGCCTTGGAGTCAAAATAATTCAAATCTGTCATGGAGTCCTCTCGGGGCAGACCAGCAACCCAGTGTTGATGACATACCGCCCTACGATTATGCTGGACTTCTAGTGCATAATGTCAAATATCAACTTGGAGTTCTGAACGAAATTATTGATATGAAGTCGTTCATGGAGAAGCTAAATCGCTTTTACGATAATCCAGTTCAAGAAGCAAACCGATCAAGACTTTGGTACTCTCAATTCCTATTCGTACTTGCTTTTGGAGAAGCATTCGAGATTTCAGTTCCTCAGAAGTCACCTCTTGGCTGTGACTATGCATCAAGAGCGTTGTCATTAATCCCAAACTTTATTACTATAGATGAACACTCGCTCGAAGCGATTGAGACTCTTTGCTTGGCAGCACTTTATCTACAATCATTCGACATGAGGCTGATGGCATACCAATATGTACGGCGTTCCTAATTTGTGGAAACGAAATATTCACTGACAAACTATAGATTGGGCAGGCACTGCGCCTCTGTATTATTGATGGCATGCAGAGACATATGCCGTTTAATGAAGTCAGCTCACAGTATTCAACGCGGTGTAACGCATTATTTTGGATCACGTACATTCTTGATAGAGAGTTCTCAGCTTTGATTGGGTCACCTAGCTCCATAAGAGACGAAGACATCACCACAAAGCTCCCTTCTGAGATTGAAGATTCTAGTGGAGCAACATCAATGACACTGCAGATACGGCTGTCTCGTATAACAGCAACCATACTCAGTGGTAAGTTGGCCAGAAAGCCCTTCATACCTCATTCTTATTTACCATTTTGTGACAGAAATCTATGGAGTCAACAAAAGCCTCGATGGAAGTTTGCTTAAAAATATGCAGGAAGTTTTGCACAATATGGCCTCTCTTTCTGGTGATTTAAGTGCCTTCCTAACCGACAAATTTAAGGGTACCGATATAAGAACGTCCAAAATAGGCACTCGGCTTATACTTTCTTATCATTATGTTCGTAAAATGTATCCCACTGGTGTTCGAGACTGACGAAATTAGTGCGTGGTTTTGACTACCCGACCTTTGGTTATGTGTTTGCTGCAAAAGAGAATAGCACAAGCAAATCTTGATCAGAACATGCCTGAAGGACCTGTCAAGTCGCTACTGGAATCATGTGTATATTCAGCCTTGAATATCTTAAAAACCCTGAAAGCACTTGACACAAGCAATATGCTTGGTAAGGGTTCATAAACCCGTCACTTTTGAGAGCTTTACTAACCGGTAATACAGACTCTTTTCTACCTTTTCAACTAGAAGCAGCCTTCTCATCTGCCTTTATACTTTACATTATTGACGCAGTATCATCGAACTTTGTTACAGATCAGTCCTGGCTCTCGGTAACACATGAAATTTTGGACGCCATGATTGAAAAAGGAAATCCGGCCGCGAAGAAACGAAAGGAAGAGATAAAATGCCTTGAAAATATCATGTTGACATTTTTGAGAAGTGAAACAGGTGGTATTGATTCCCAAAGGTCAGATGCTATAATTGAAAACCGAAGTGAGCTTGGTTTCGACAACTCGGGGAGCATGAATAACTCCAGCTGGATACAAGCATCTGGTCCAAACGACCTTTTGGGCTCTTATGGTGGCTTTATAATGTCACCGAATGAGATCCTGAGCTTGGCCGAAGGACTAAATGCTGAAGATTTCATATTTACTGAGCAAATAGGATAGGAGCTATTCCATCTGGAAATGTGGCGGCAGAGGAAGTATCATGAATGATAATGTAGAGGTAGAACGAAAAGAAAACTATGATAGTATTCAAATTTAAGAGTTAAAACCATCTCTAGTCAATCTGAAATAACAACACCGATATCATGATAGGGGATTCAATAAGTAGCCACAATAACATGGATAGAGCCACGACTATTGGAGCCATCCCAGAAAAGCACGAAACAAATATTTTCGTTGACGGAATTTGCTGATTCTGTTGTCCCTAGTCCTCTAGAACTTTATTACTCACAAGCTTGCTCCTAGCGAGACAAACCGGTACTCCCGTCCCCAGGTGCTGGCACCGACGAAATAAAGAGAATGTATGGGGTTGTGTGAAATTCGAGGCCGAAAGCTCAGGAAGTTGAAGAAAAAATGCGATAGACTGAAGATTGCTCCGTGATCTACATTGAACTTCGACTTTCAAGTTAATGGGATATCAACGCATTCGTCCACTAGAGTCCCGAATCCCTCCAGCTCCGGTACGTGACTCAATGGCATATCAAAGACAAATTCCCGCGCAAAATCTACAAGGGAACCCCAATTTGTGACTCTGGTGTGTCTTCCACAAGATATCCAATCGACAATAGTACTACTACGGCGTCCTTGCCTGTTTGTGCAGCCCATGGATCGATTCGGCTGGGGACATTTGCATAGAATGATGGCTCCTTTGGTAGTCCATGACGCTTGAAAATAGCATCGAGGTTTTCCTTGTATGCGTCTGCGAGAAAGATGTTGTGTTTTTGCAGCGGGGCAGATGTAATAGTCCCAATTGCATGACTTAGGTTTCACATGACTCATTCCTGCACACACTTATGGCACAGCATTAGCCACCACACCATGCGACCTTTGATGATTACAGGATATTTACATTATGGGCGGAGTTTCTGTGCCTTGTTTCCACCCCTAGAAGTAATTGAATGTGATATGGATAATCCTTCAAATCACACTAATTCAGTGTGATCGGCCGTATTATGTACGGTATGTTTCAATAATTGATTGCAAACACGACCCGGCCCGCTCACTGGTCACACTCCGCATGAGACAAGTAATGCAGGCCACCGGGGTGATGAATGTTAGCTGCATAATCTGCTAGAGTCATCCTGCCCACAACGGCCTCCGTTGACTCGGCGGCGGCGGCGGCAACCAGGTTCTCAAGAACCCACTGAAGCGATATCTCGCAGCAGTCTAGGTGTTACGGTCACTGTCCAAGGCTAGGTAGGAGCCTTGACCTTACACACACACACACTGTCTAGGCCTTGGTGCCACAATTCACTGTTTCCTTCTCGCCAGAGAAGTTGCCCTCCAAGGCAGAGGATAGATTAATACGAGTCAATTGTTTATCATTACAGTCGCGTTCTAGTGTTTTGAGAAATCGGGCCGCCAATGGGCGTTTTCCTGCCAAAGTTCAAAACCGTTGGCTGGTTTGATGGGTCACAGGCTGAAGGAGATTTGGAAGACACCGGGACTGCAGCTGGGCAATCCGGGTTTGCTGGAACTGGATGGTTGACTACAGCACATGTCATTCCAAAGCCTGAAACTTTCGGTCGCTCTCCGAATGAAATTTACGAATGCAATATTTAGCCTCATATCGATCTAATTACGGGAGAAATGATGATGATTCACGCCACATTTGTCAGGCCCTTTGTTAGGTACACCATTTATACTATTACCAATTCTCTCTTGGCGGATCGCAAAATACTCTCACACAGGAGTGGGCATTGAGTGAGATACAATTCGAGCTTCCGGTTGTTTCCAAACACTTGGCGATGTCTAATACTTGTTTTGTCTACGGTTGTTCGATGGAGCCAAGGGATGAGCAATAAAAGGCCATAGAAGCTCTGAATATTAAAATGTTGATGAAATTTGACGTTCAAAAGCTGATTGCTCTTGGGCTGGCGAACCATCCAACACTGGTTACAAGACCCGCAATATCGATGCTTATCCGGCCAGGAATTCGGACAATAATGCCCCGATTATCGATATCCGAGTGATTTTCCCACTGAATTTGAAATTTGATGAAACGATATTGGTGAAACTTTGGTGGTTAGAAATCTGGGGACGGAAGTTCCTCCTGTTGTCATTACGAACAGTTTTTGGTTATCCGTCCACGTGAGCGGCTGCTGGTTCGAGAGGGGTTCCCCGCGTACCGGGCCCATGCCCCATGGATGCGATGATAAATGAGTGGGCCGATCCCATAAACGTTTCTGGAATATCCAAGGCGTTGATAAAGGGGTAAGCTACAAGTCGGGGAAGATAACATTAGCGCCGCGGGAGCGGCTCAATTGCCGGTCGGCTTGTTTTTCCTGATGGGGTTATCGGGGAACGTTGGATGGCTTTTATCAACAAAAAACCGGGAATCTATTCGTCTTGCGCTGGTTTAATCTTGTGGCTCCATTTATCATCGACAGATGTTCTTTGCACAGTCCGTATGTCAGCGTTATCAAGTGTTCTCATTGACCCCTCGGGGAGTACATGTTGCGAAGTATGGCAGCCAGTCCGAATAGTTCTGGCAATATCAAGAGAGATGTGGCATCGCCCAATAAGGGCCCAACCAGATCGGCTGGCTAGTTGAATTGCTCTAAATTTGTATGGGAAAAGAAATAAATCAATAAAAACCTGTCATATTCTAGAGTTGGGCCTTGTGATCATGAAGTGGAGCATGATGCCCAATGCGCTGATATCAGTGTACGATGAGGGATATCGACCAAGTCTACGGGTCCAGGAGGCTCATAGGAATACCGAACTCCCTCCGACATGGATGAGGTCACGTATGCACATTGATACATTAAAACTTGACTAGAAGACATGCACATATAAACCCTGAACGGCTATGTATTTACGAGCCTCAATATCTCAAAGATGAGCTCAATACCACTTCAACGCAAGAAACAGATAATTACATACAGTTTTGCTTTTGCTCTCGGATAAAATGCATTTGTCACTTCTCACTGGGGTGTGTAATCGCCCTCGTGCGGGCAGCTACTCCACAGAAACCCACTCTCCCCATGGGACACAATCCACCGCGATGTCTTGGCACTGGAGAAGTGGGCATCTTGCAAACAATGTGGGTTGATACTGGGCTTAGGTTGAGCGATATCTGGGAATCAAAGGTTTCCTATAAAACGGTATCCCGGAGTTGATTCAATTTCGAGGGCGCTCTGTCTTCACTTAGCTTCTCATTCCCAGCCCATATCATTTGGATGAGAATTGGCAAACCAGCATTCTATTTTATGATTTCCGAGCCAGCCAAAGTCATGCAACAGTCATCGGGCCACGTTTCCGAGAACATGGGCTACCTGAATTCAGTGGGCCATTCTAGTGACCAAAAACACCAGAACAAACCCATGGGGGAGTCTGATGGTCTTCACATCGACATGAAATCCTCACCACACGAGGAGATCGGAGGAGGTGTCTTTGGTGGTGATAATGGTACGAGCTATTGCACCATGAGTCGCTGGGATGCTCTCCTAGCTCTCACTACCAACCAACTAGGTCTCGGCGTCTTGTCCTTGCCTGCTTGCTTTAGGGTACTTGGGATTGTGCCTGGCCTTATCGCATTCTTTGGCGTTGGTACTTTGACTTGGTATACCGGGTTTCTCTTATACAAGTTCTATTGCCGCAATCCACACGTTGCCAATGTTGTGGACATGGTGAGAATTGTGGGTGGTCCGACGTGGGAACTTGTTGCAGGAATATTTCTCCTGATCCAAACCATTATGACCTGCGCATCAGCATCTGTTACCTTATCGATTGCCTTCAACACCCTTAGCCAACACAGCGTCTGTACTGTTGGATTCATTGGGATTTCTTGCCTCCTCTGTTGGATACTATGTATACCACGAACGGTCAAATTTATTTCCAAAAATGGTATCCCGTGTTTTTTGAGCATATTTATTGCTGCTCTGATTGTCATCATCAGTCTCGCGGTTGGCGAGCCTTCTCAGGCACCCGGAGACGGCTGGAAGCGTGAAATATCCGTCATCGGCCATCCTAGTTTTAGAGAAGTGGTGAATGCATATCTTAAGATCGTCTATGCATTTGCAGGAAATGTGACATTTGTGTCATACATGGCAGAGATGAAGGATCCGGTCAGAGATTTTCCATTTTCGCTGCGCTGGCTGTTCATTTCCTCCGGTGCCCTCTACACTGCAATGGCTGTGGTCATTTATTGCCTCGCTGGACAATACACGACTTCACCAGCTCTGGGATCTGCCCCTCGTCTTCCTGCGAAAATTGCCTACGGGATTGCTTTGCCTGCTGTCATCACGACTGGCCTCTCCAACGGGCATGTGGGCATAAAATACGTCTACATTCACATCATGCGCCAGGTAAATGCAGTGGATAAAATAACCAGCAATGGTACGCAGGCATGGTCCGTATGGATGCTTTGCGTTACTTGCTTCTGGGTCCTATGCTTTGTTATTGCAAATGCCGTTCCCGTTTTTGACTCTATTCTCTCCATAAGTTCAGCTACTACATTTGCGTGGTTTTGCTACGGAGTGAGTGCAGTTTTCTGGTTCAATTTAAATCGAGGTCGAATGTTTGATGGGTGGAAACAACGGATGCAGTTTGGTCTGAATGTTTTTATTATATTCTGTACTTTCTTCATGAATGCGGGTGGACTCTGGTCCTCTATTACGGAGCTGCTAGATATCTTTACTGATGAGTCGAGCTCTATTCGAGGAGCGTTTGATTTTGGTGATAATTCACTATTCTGAAGAGACCTTTTCCATTTATAACAACATCCTGTATTTACCTACCCCCAGTGCTCAACCACTGAATGTTGCCACGAAAGCCCTCGAACCATTTCCTGTTACCCACTGTGCCAAGGCCACGAGGTGATGATTTCTGTGGCTGAACGCCACTGCTTACCGAGTTCTAGTTGCACGAGCGTTGCGACCACTGCTTGACGTCAGATATCGCGCAGTCAAGGGCGTGGCACCATCTCCTCTTTACGCCGCATCCTTTAAACCTCGCACTGAATCATGGATAACGCGCATTTTGTAATCATGTGAGTAGACTGGAAACAAGAATATGAGAATTTTGCGAGTTAAATCTGACTCAGCTGCCGCATCGCGAGTCGTGGTGATCTGTATTGTAGGATAGGGTTCTTGGCAAACGCTATTTTGACTCAGAAAACCGCAGGGACACGAAATTCGAGGAATAGCGATGCAAGAAAGGCTTCAGCGCTCTCAAGTTGGAATGTAAAGGGACTAAATTTCTGTTATGAGAGCCCGGTTGCACGTGTTTTGCCATACCTCAATATCTCATTGTGACGCATCCGGCGAAATCTATAAATTTGCCAACCTCCGCGTAGCAAACCACCAACGTTCTTCCTCGGGCCAAGCGAGAAACAAATACCCGTCCGAAAGCTCAATTTTCACCTTACAGCCGTCAAGCCCCACGTCTGTTCTCTGGGAGCTAGTTTACCTCTCACACAATGAAGGTGTCAGTTGCTCTCTCGGCGGCTCTTGTTGGGCTCGTTGCCGCAACTCCCATCGTACCGTCGATGACCACACTCGTGAGTAAATGAGTAGCTCAAGACAGACTATGTGTGTTTTTAAGAAAAGTGAGCTAACGATCAAAAGCCTAAGGGGTGTAGGACAGTTGTCGTTTATTGTTTCAGGGCGCCATGCCCGGCTTTGGTGATTTGTGATACTCCCGCTCGCGGGAATGCGACATACGTGATGCGGAATCCTCAGTGATTGAAATCATGAGTATTTCATCACTGCCTGCTCGAGAGCGAGATTTTGGAGATTAGCTAAAATGGACAAGGACTACAGTGCGCTTCGAAATATCTGGATTGAAATAACTGGCTTGCTTGGCAACAAATGGTTGACTTGTAGGGTGGCCGGCCAATATTTCCGTTGTGGTGGAAACTTTAGGTTGGGATAATACTGCGGGACAACAATGTTCCGGGCGAATGGTTTAGTGGTATAATACTCCCTTAGCATGATTCGTCCATTTGGGAGTGGTCCAGGGTTCGATTCCCTGTTCGTCCATTACAGGTGGTTTGATTCCACCAAAAATCCTTTCTTTTTGCAAATTTTATTCTTTTGCTTGGCTCGATGAGTCTATTCAAAATATGGCAAGGTTTATTCTAGAAATGGATTGGACACCCAAAATATCGGCCAAAAGATTTAACAAGTGATGCTCAGTAGAATATGAGGCTGTCTTGCTGACGTGAAGATGTGATTCCAAATGTTGCACCTCAATAACATGCTCAATGTCGGCTTTTGAAGATGCCTAAATAATAATGCATCTAGACGGACTTAGTATCTCCTGTAGCCTCACAGTGCTCAAATTCTTTTCCATCCGACGATTTCCTCAGCTCAAGAGGTTTGACATTAACAGCATGCAGAGTGGGTATCCATCGTACTGACTCTCTTGCCGAAGACACTTCCTGAAACATCCGGTCAACATCCTCAAGAGACAGGTTTTTGGTCTCATAAATGTAAAAATACGAAAACAAAAAGCAAATGATGCAGGCCCCTCCCCAGACGAAGAAAATTTTAGACTGCAAGTTTGCATATTCTCCAGGGCCCCAGTTGACAAGATACGGTGTGGAATATGCCAATGCCCAATTGAAAAGCCACTAAAAGAGTTGGTCAGTGACTTGATAGAGTGGAGGGATTGCGTCGGCGACAACTTACATTGGCGGCCGTCGTCATGGCAAGACCACTTGCTCTGTGCCTGAGTGGGAACAGCTCTGATGTCACAGTCCAAGATAGCGGTCCCCACGTAGCTGCAAAGCAAAATATAAAGACGCATATGAAGGCAATACCGGCATTTTGAGCGGCTTTGTTCTCCACGATGATGGTCCCTTGTGCATTTTGACTGGTACCAACAACTCCCAAGGCACCCACCAAAAAGTGAGCAATGACCATGCCAATGCTGCCCCAAATCAACAGAGGTCTACGGCCAAACTTGTCCGTCGCGTATATACCGGGGATGGTTGAAGCGACAAAGATTCCCACAGTGATCATTTGGATCGTGAAGGCGTCATCAAAACCAGAGTTTCGGAAGTATTGCGTGCCATAATACATGATGAAATTGATACCTTTGTTGTATTAATTATCAGTGCCATTGGCAGATGGAAGGGAGAAAAACACACCTGTAAGCTGTTGCAGTGACTGTGCTGCGATGCCTATCAGAAGTCGCTTTCGCATGTTCCCCTTGAAGCAATCGAGAAACCCTGCGGTATTAGTCTCAAGGCCCTCTTCAAAGTTGTTCCTCGTCTCTGCAAGCTGTTCGACAACTGCTTCGTGAGTTACAGGCAGGCGACGAATGCGGCTCAGTGCCTCGGCGGCCTTGTCGTGTCGGCCTTTCATGACAAAGAAACGCGGCGTTTCCGGGAGAATTAGCATACCAGTAGTGAGGACGATGGATAAAGCCATTTGTGAAGCAATTGGAATGCGATAAGAACCTGTATCTTGACGGTCCTTGGTGGCGTTATTCACAATGGCTGCTAGGAGTAGACCTGTAACGTTGCAGAACTGGTAAGCTCCGACAATAGATCCTCTGATCCATTTTGGTGCCGTCTCGGACTGGTAGAGTGGGACTTTGGAGTTGAGATTTAGCAGGTCATTCTGGAAGAATCTTGAATTGGATGAAGGCTTGACCTACTCAGGGCCGAAATAAGGCCAACGCCAAATCCTGCGATGAATCTTCCAGCGAGAAACGGAGGTATATCCGTGGCTATAGTTTGTAGTATCACGCCGAGGTTGAATACCTGGCACGCAGCAATCAGGGACCATCTTCGACCGATACGATCTGCGATGAGTGGTACGGATAAAGATCCGAAGAAGGTCCCAGCTGAGAGGATTGATACAATGGCGGCCGACTGTGATGGAGACACATCGGGGTTTCCCTGGCTGTCTCGGTATCCGGTGCTGAATAATGTTTTCCAATAATCCATCGCGAGAACTCCACTGATTGTTCCCGTGTCGTAACTAATTGTGGCATTATTAATACTGGTTAATCCTGGGTTATTGGATCTCCAAAGAAACATACCCGTACATAAGACCACCGGTGCCGACGAAAACACCAATGGCGATGGCTGGCCATGTCGCGCCGGGTTCATCTTTCGGCTTGGCAAGGCCAAAGTTCTTCGGAAATTTGGGCATTGTGAAAAAAAGGCTGGAGGAGATTTAGAAGAGAATAAAGTTGTATCTATATAGACGTCTGTTCTCTGTCTGTCGAAAGATCTTGCAAGTCGAGACATCATCATACTTATAGGTTCTCCCCGTCCCATCAAGACACCAGGCTTAGGCCTGGTTTGCGGGGTTGTTTCTGGGGGTGGGGCTTCCCCACGGGGAACTTGGGGATCGCGCGAGCCTCGATGCATCTCCTCATGCCAAATATCTTGCGGGCTTGATGCGTAAAAGGCTGAGCTCGAATCCGCGGCTTTGCTGCACCATTCATGGTTAGAGGTACCGTGTAGACTTGCATCATTTCTGCGAGACCCTGTGTGCACTACAATGTCCCTCGACCTATCGGCATGACAATTCCGAAGGGCCTTCTCCACAAGGAGGTCGGGGATGGTTTGGGTAGCGTTCTATTTGAGAGAAACCATTTGTTCGGCGAAAGATTGCTTTTTTGGGAACCCATTCATCGGCTTATCAGCTAGCTGCCATTCGCGGAGCTTCCTTGCCTAAACAGGAAGTCTTTTTCCATTTTCAATATGTGATCAATGCGCCCAACAGTATTAATCCATATCTATCAAACTAAAATGTCATCCAAGAAATTACATTATGACACAAAAGATTGACCCAAATCTGTCGACTAGGTACTGTTTGAGTCATTGGGGGTCAATTAATGATGGTCACATGCAGTTGGTGATATGAGACGACTGAGATCTCTCGATGTTGTATTTTGTATTCCATGTCTAGTAGAACAGCAATAATCTGATGCTACCCGCATTGAATGATATTAGCGGTTACTAGAACTTTTTCATATGCCATGTATTTTTCAAAGACTTGAGCTTGACTAAACCCCTTCACAGGGCTGATAATAGGTTGGGGAAGCTTCCCCAATTCCACTGAACGAGGCATTTCGCGGCGAATTCAAGCCCTATATGGACTAGTACTGATGCTGCACCATCGAACATGCTTCTCTGTACTAATGGGATTTAATTAGGTTATAAGGTATTTGAAGGAACAAACATCTTTATTTAAACCAATAATTCTACTTCACTATACTGTACATGCGATCTCCAATGCGCAACAAAGGTTGTCCACTGTTGAAACCCGTTTATATCGCCAAAGCCTTTTCGGCCTGACTCTTCAATTCCGCCATGGCGCTGAATTGAAGTGAAGGTCCAATGCTGATCCGCGCGACTCCAATATCTGCCAACTCCGCTGTCGTCAAGCCATTGGAAGATCTCAGTACATTCAAGCGTCCATTAAACGAGTCCACCAATTCAACAACTTCGGCACGGGAGATGCCTCCTCGGCTTGTCCCTCCCCATACAAAAACAGTAGTGGCGCCGGCATCCAGATAAGCTTTTCCGCGCGAGATGGCTTCCTTCAATTCTCCGCCTTGGACGAGGGTGTCGCATCTGGCATTGACAACAAAGTCGGGCACTCCAAGCGACTTTGCCTTGGCCAACACCCTCCGGACTCTGTCTGCTGCTTCTTCTTGGCTGTAAAACTTGTTGGCGACCTTATCGTAATCTTCAAGATTGACACCGACGACGCCGAACTGAATGAGCTCGGTGATTGCGTCTTCCAACTCTTCTCCGTAGCCGTCCTGAAAGTCGACGGAGAGAGGCTTGCCGGAGTCCTTGATCGCGGCAGCAATTATTCTTGCGGCCCTTGAATTTTCTTCACGGGTCAAGCCGTCATCAGTTAGACCGGCGACTTCGGCGACTGCATAGCTAGCCGTAGCGATTGCCTTGGCAGCAGGCAAAGATGCCACTGCTTTCGCAGAAACAGCGTCATAGACATTGGCGAGAATTAGAGGTGACCCAGGTTTGTGGAGAGCTTTCAGGCTTTGAGCGAGGATATTCTGAGAGTTGGCCATGATGAAATTTGAATGTCAAAGTCAGGCAAAGTAAATGCGATAGCTATGATTGATTGCTTGTGCGTCTTGTTTTTCTATAATTTCTGTCTAGACTTGCAGTAATATATACACTTCCAACCCTCTCCTGTTGCACCTTAACGCAGTATTGCACCTTTTCATTGGTGAGATGACTGATCAGTAATCTTCAAAATTTCCCCTTCGCCTGCATATGTCCCTGGCACTGGAGACTGCAGTTGTTGCGCTAAACCCAACCTGGCAGTTTGATGCCAACAATTTTCGCTTGAAACGTACTAGCGTAGGAGCGTGACTGCGACTTGGAAAAAGTAATCAGTAGCAAACTTACCAATCAATTGGACCATGGTGATTCGGTGACTCTTCAGATTGAATGGTTACTATCTCTTGCATGCATTAACTTGAGAGTTTAAAAACGTGTCATAAAGGGCGTATGTGTGGCTGATTAATGGAGCATTGGCTTAGCAATTTGCATGCTGGTGCGACAACGTGTCGCAGTGCATTTGCTGCAACTTTTTGATTGAGAAGCTATGGCAACATTAAAAGCGGATCCGCTATGATGGGTGCATCGCACTGGTAGTCGGATAATTAATCCTAGGTTTTATGGCAGAGCTTTTATTTTGTCAGCAGCTTCAACCACTCATTGGGCTAGGCATTTCGTCATATTGATACCGTAAACGGCTAGTTGGCTGTCGAAATGAAGCTTCCTGTGGAAGCATAGAATCCTTTCTCGATGATACCACATGTCGTATCAATCAGATGCAAACATTTATCAATCCCATCTCCCGTCACCTTTCTTCGGATGTCAGACACAGCAGAACCAAACACCAACATTCTTCCCTGTTCACTACAAGAAACGATAATTTCCCATCGAGGACTACAATTATTTAGAGACATCGACCTTCTTCCTCATCGAAACATACAAAACCAACAACACGAACTCTCATACAACTCTTCTCAACCAATTTTGTTCCTGATTCAGCGTGCAACATGCTCGATCTCATCAGAGAAGCGCCTCTCGGCCAGGCGATTCGTCTGATTTCACGAAACAAGCTTCTCCAGTACCCAGAAGAGAAGGACGATTTCCAGCTGCCTCCCCAGTACGTCGACAAACTCAACCAACCCGAAAAGTCGAACGAGCAGAGCCCCTCTCAAGAATTGAGCAGGGTCCTCTCTCATTCGGGCGACAGCGAAAAGGACGACGATTCCACACCATACCAGCGCGATGACGAAGACGTGGAGAACCTCGGGAGGATACGAACTGTGAGCAGCATCCGCACTGCGCCCTTCAGCCGCGAGCGGATGCAAGCCGAGCAAGAGCTCGAAATACAACGTACCAAATCAATCCCGATTGACCCTCAGAAGACAACCGATGGTATTGTTCTCGTCGACTGGTATACCACAGATGACCCTGCCAACCCTCAAAACTGGTCTCAATTCAAGAAGTATTTTGTCATCTTTGTACTTTGCTTTTATACTTGGACTGTGTACTGCGCCGGGCCTATTTATGCCACAGCTGAAGAAGGCATTCAAAAACAGTTTGGAGTTAGCGCCGTTGCTTCCACACTTGGGCTGGCCCTCTACGTCCTCGCTTATGGTATTGGAGATCTTCTTTTCTCTCCCTTGACTGAGATCCCGGTCATTGGAAGAAACCCAGTCTATTACCTCACCTTCATCGTTTTCTGGGTCCTATCATTTCCAGAGGCCGTTGTGGACAGCTTCGGCGGGCTCTTGGCCTTGCGATTCTTCCTTGGATTCTTCGGCAGCCCCGCGCTGGCAAACGGAGGAGCAACGGTTGGTGACATGTTTGCTCTCATCTACATTCCATACGGGCTTTCTTGGTGGGTGTTTTCTGCCTGGGCTGGCCCTGCATTTGGGCCGTTGCTGGGAGGCTTTGCCGCACAGGCCAAAGGTTGGAGATGGCCCATGTGGGAGATTGTGTGGATGGCTTCACCAGCCCTCATCTTCCTCCTAACTCTCATGCCTGAAACTTCTGCATCCACCATTCTACTGAGACGAGCACGAAGACTTCGCAAGTTGACTGGCGATGCCAGGCTGCAGTCTCAAAGTGAGATTGATCAACGGCACATGAGCGCATCTGATATCCTCTTTTCGACTCTGATCAGACCGATGGAGATCATGATGAAGGACCCGTCAATCTTCTTTGTCAATGTCTACACCGGATACTTCTATGGTGTGTTCTACACATTTTTCGAAGTCTTCCCACTGGTATTCCCGGTCTTTTATGGCTTCAATTTGGGACAGACTGGCCTTACATTTCTGGCTTGCTTCATTGGGGTCATCATTGGACTTGGCGCCTATTTTGCCTACCTGTACTTTTATATGGTACCCGACAACATCAAGAATGGTCTTCGGGAGCAGGAACATCGACTTGTCCCTGCGATTGTCGGATCATTTCTACTGCCCATCGGTCTCTTCATCTTTGCCTGGACCTCTCGGCCGAGCGTTCACTGGGTAGTCCCGCTTATCGGTGTCGGCATCTTTGTCATCGGACACTTCTGGGTCATGCAATCACTATTCATTTACATTCCGTTCTCCTACCCGCAGTATACCGCTAGTCTCTTCGCTGGAAACAGTATTTGGAGATCGGGCGTTGCTGGTGGTGCCGTGGTGTTCGCTCGACCTCTCTTCATCAACCTGGGTGTCGACAAGGGTGTCACGCTTCTCGCAGGATTAAGCGTCATGGGTATCTTTGGAACCACTGCCATCTACGTGTTCGGCAAACAGCTTCGTGCTAGATCCAAATTTGCCCAGAGCTAGATGGTCGGAATGCGAAAAAGGTCGCGGCCTTTGGTTGAGAATATGGTGATCAGATGTGGTATTTCTCTGATGGGTTGATGTCGGGATTGATTGGTTATAAAAAAGGATACGGCGGAAGATAAAGACTGTATCAGGATATGCTCTTACACTATAGATGGCTTGGTTTTGCTTTGTTTTCTTTTTTTCCTTTGGGTTGTTTAGTTGTTCTGCTTGATACTGTTTAATATCAAATTACGAGTGTCAATTTTAAGTTCGCATTCAGTGCCCTTCTCGTATTGACTCATGCGACGACTTCTCGAATAAATCGACTAATATGTATTTAGCTGGAATTGAGCAAAACAATTCTATGTAGCGGAAGTATTGGGATAGAAAACCAATAGATATGGTTGGCTATGTACAATGCATTTTCTTGGACCGAATACTGACACTATTCACTTCACTACGTCACATTCCATGCTTGCGTGGTTTTAAATAAAATATGTATTTCTTTTCCTGTAGGGGTATGTATCAAGTACACCAAGTACGCCCGTCCTGATCTATCGGATATTTAGACAAAATTTAGGAAATGTGTAAAAAGACCCCCAGAATTGGCCAAATTTTCGATACAGAAAATACCAAGTTTAAAAGCGGAACGTCATGCCATGTTTGTTGTTGCTATAATGCCATTCACATTCTCATGGCCAACGCGATGGAGCAATTCTGCCAGCCTCGAGACAAAAAATGTTCTGTGGTGGATTTGCTTACTTTTAGTTGCTGCGATATGGTAAACCCAAATGAGCGACGTCTCGCCCAGGGAGAATGGCGGGATGTCGCTGACAGTCAGTTGAAGTTTGTCCAGTAACTTGTCAACCTCCCCTTGGTGACTTGCTAATTCATAGTTACTACCTGGCGAAGCGGTTGCGGATGTAAGGTTGTAAATTTGGCAGGCTTGTGTGGTTGCAGTTTCAATTGAGAGGAATATTTCGCGTAGCTTTATTGGGCTGGGTACTGCTATAATCTGCTTGTTTGCTTTCTCATTATCAGTTGGATCGCCCAGCGACTTTATATCGAATTGATACAAGGGATGCACTAGAGTTTTCATCCTTTGAACAAGGTCAGCTTTTCTTTTTTTGAATTGCACAAACGGTATGGCAATAGAATCTTACATCTGAATTTGGTCTAAAAGAAAGCGGCGCATGGCCTTTTCCTTGGGCCCATGGTTACACAAACAGTCCTTCCGGATCCAGAAGCCAGCCAAGTTGAGCAACACTGTAAAGTCTTTGCTGTAAGTAATCATGTCATCGATGAGCAACCCCAGAACTGTTGACAGAGCCGACAGAGACACTGCGGAATCTGGCTGTGGGTTGCTTGAGGCTTGTTGCAGTTCCGCGAATGCGGCAGATCTATACTCGAGGTGATGTATTTTCATGTTTTTCCCGCGAGCCAGCTGGATGTGGCTGGCTGACCCCGCAAGCAGCGAACTCAAAACCATCTTACTGCTCATGGCGAGCGGTAAAAG
Source organism: Calonectria multiphialidica (assembly GCA_020623665.1). NCBI lineage: Eukaryota > Fungi > Ascomycota > Sordariomycetes > Hypocreales > Nectriaceae > Calonectria > Calonectria multiphialidica. Next base: position 205,832 of record JAHVYC010000026.1, read on the forward strand.
GTACTTTGCATAGCCTTCGTTGGTAGCCTCTGCGATGTTAAGACTAGGAATGATATTTTCGTAGACTTGTCCAGTAGATTAGTATGAATACAAATGGCATGGAATGAAAACGGCGGAAATATATGACCGACTTACAATTTTGCAACAATGCAGGCGCCAATGCATCATGGATACCGAATTGAGACAGTACGATGTCGAGTTGGTTGACGGATTGATGCGGTTGCGGGAGCTGCCATAGAAGCTGTATTGGCGACTCTGGCGAGCCAGAGGACAAGTCTGGTATCGTCCACACAAAGACGCCTGGGCCAAACTGAATGGCTTGGTGGCTGTCGGAATGCGAGTCCTGGACAGGGTTGACCAGGGCCAAGGCGATACGTTCCCAGTTGGCTGCAAGCTGGCCCAGACTCTCTTTCTCAGCCCGGAGGCGGAGAACCTCTTTCTCTAGCGCGTCCATATAATCCTTTGTCCGCTTTCGGTGATTTCTATAACGGGTTAATCGCGAGATCTGGACAAGGTGCGAGGCCTGCTCCTACCGTTGGGCCCCCAAGATCTGATCTCTCCTCTTCCCCGGTGGGTGTTCTCGGCTAGACGAAGATAGCACCTCCATTCCCTGCCCGGGGACCAGCGGTGTCACGAAGGACACAGTGCCAAAGATGTTCCTCTGGCGATTCTTGATCGAATCATAGCCGCTGGCACGCTCCATCTTGTCTGCCGTCAACTCCGTGTATATACGAGCGGTTTTCAGCTGGTGAGAGGTGACGCCTCTATACTTGATCCAGCAGAAACGCGGTTATGAGGCCGTTGAAGGCTGCTGACGCCCTTCAGTTGATGGGCCTGTGGGCTGCTTTTTCGTCGTTATGGTTTGAGGGCTGAGTGACGGGTCAACTCCGGAGTCGTGAGTTGCTGTGGCGCCCTGCAGGAGGAAGACGCTAGCTTTTACAGGTATTTTGATTCCAACAAGTATTTACGGTTGGGGAATGCGCTGTAGTAGTAGCTGAAGCAGAATGTTACTCTGCTTAGCAATCATCCCGTTTCACCAACCACGAGTGTGAGTTGTGTCTAACCCCGCCATCTCGCTACAGTGCAAGTGTAGCACACCAGCATCTGCGTTGTCTCTGGTGTTGGACACACCATGTTTTGTAATCCGCGGACTCGCCGACCCCAGCGAGCCTGGTTGTCGCATAGCAGTGTTGACAGCCTCTACATCGCTCATTGGTCGTCGGTTTTTTCAGCGCAAAAAAGTATCCTTCTTCTTTTTCGATCAATTGATATTATTACACAATCTGAGACATTCAAGTAGCCCCGTCATAGTTCATCTTAACCAAACCCAGCTGCTGCAGCGCCACCAATGCAGACTCCTCACCGATTTCCTCGATAATCTTGCCATCCTTGAGCTTGAAAATGGTGGTCCCCGGGAAGCGCATCTCCTTGCCCGAGTTGGGGTGGGGTAGACTGCCGACAGGGAGGTCGAAAAACGCCTCTCCCGTGTGCTTCCCACCTCCAAACCAGCGCACAACTACGTAGTCGTTCTCGGCAATCAGGGGAAAGGGGGACAGCAGCTTGAAGGACACATCTGGAAACGCCTTGCAGTCGATGCACGTCAGCGCTTGGCTCTGATGCTGTCATGGCTGGGGGGGTGGGTGTGTGTGCGTTACTGACCCGCTTGAAGTTAATCAACGACTGTTTCGCTGCCTCCTTTCCCACGTTGCGGCCGTGCATCGGGTAGAAAACGCTAAAGTCGTCGGAGCAGAGTTCATCCACCACTTGTGTGTTCCCCTTGGTCCAAAATTCGTCCCAGTACCGGGCGACGATCTGTCGGTTTGTATCCTGTACAGTTGATGGGCTCATAGTGACTGCATCGATCTGGAATGCCGCTAGCTCTCTTTTGAGGAAATGGTGGATGCTGGCGGTGGATTTATTAACTAAATTATTTTCACGCGTATTACCTAAGACGGGGTTACTTTATACGTTAGTCTAGATAATTGGTGATTTGAACGCTGACAATTCGTAGGCTGGGCGGGATTCCAATAGCTTCCTACGCGGTCTGGCCGCTTACTCATCGCCAACGTCACAACAATACCCACGAAGTTAGCTTTGTTCGGACGTTTACTTCTTTGCCTTGTATAAGCCAAAACCATCTAAATGAGGTTCATTTTTGTCACACATTGTATAATGAAATCCACCTATTTACAATGGGTTGCAACAAGTTCTGATCCAAAGCCATGTACTATGCACGGTCCACCAAGGCAACTTAGTAACCCTTCCCATAACCCTAACCCGGACTTTACAGTACTATACTGTCTTGTCGCAACTTTGTTTCGCTCCCAGCTCACCATGAAAAGCAACATGTCCTGTCCCGTTTAGGTGTAACTTTCTTCTCCGTCCTGATATTTAAGATCTCGGGTGGCACTTCCGCCGCTGATTGCCACCAGAAGGAGTTCCGCGGGTGCCTCACTTCTCTGCCCACAAAAATACCCGGGTCTTGGAACTTGGCATCCAGCATTTTTGTATCAAATCCAGATTTCGCAAACTCACGGAGCTGGTGTCTAAGATCGTCCTCTAAATCTCGGGATATCGTTGCCCCGGCTTCCATCAGGATGCAAAACTTTTCGAAACGCGCGTTGGCGTCGTAGTATCTTGTAAATTCGGGCAGCGACGGGGCAAATACCCATTCCGCTGGAGTAGATCCGAACTCATCGGTGGCATTCACGTCTGCGCCAAGCTCCAGAAGTTTTATCGTAGAGTTCGAGTCAGCTATATGAAGCGGTTGACAGGTCAAGGCCCCTTCACCTTGAGATAGAGACGTGAGTGATAGGCTTCTGTCCGACTTTTGCATATACTCTAGCAGAGGCGCCATTATAATATCTCGGCATTTCAATTTTTGCTTCGAATTCTCAACATCGAGAACAAGATCAAGTGTAGCCGAGACATCCTTATGCATCGGATATCTATGTTTTATGAGCAGAGAAAGTATGGCCTCCACATCCACAGGGACATCACAAGACAGCACGCCTTGTAAAGCAAGGGGTAGTAGACCACCTGGTGAGAACTTGAGGGCGTCGGGATTTTTTGTAACGAATTCTTGGAACCATAGCACCATTCCGCCCAGCGCAGCAAAGTCCGCTACTGACTCCAGAGGTTGTGGCAATATCCGTAGATCAAAGTATCCATCAGGAGCGTTTTGTAGATACTCCCATTGACTCCTTCCGGTTGTTGACTCGGCCATCCCTGCATACCATGCTAGGTCAGACATATGATCAAGTAGAGATGGGGCAGTTTTGGCGGCCTCTTTAGGTGACGATGCCATCATAATCTTGGTGTGAAATGAATGGCCGTTTTCATGTGTGATTTTGGCGCGCGGGCCAAGAACTAGTTGCTTGAACTTGATTGACGAGACGAATTCAAAAACAGTCTGATGCATGAGTTGAGCGATCCCCAGTGCATTTACTTCAACGAGACCTCCGCTCCACGAAGAAAGCAGAGGGCGTGCATCATTCTCAGACAGGTCCACATACGTTGTCCTGAATCGTTGTTGTGCTTCTAGGCATGTCCTGCAATCAGAAATTGTGACAGCTTTGATCAACCTCAGGGGAGGAAGATCATTCTTGTCCCTAGAAGAATTTTTAGCCCCGCGGGCTCGTACCAGGAGTTCTAAAAGAACATATGTTTTCCACCTATCCGACTGGGAAATACGCGAGATGATGAGTTCGTAGAACTCGTCAAGATCCTTGGGTAATTCGCTAAGCTTTGCACGAAGCTCTGCTAGGTTTGAGGTGCCTGAGGAAGATGAAATAATCGCCTTAAGTTCAGGAATCACCAGGCGAACCCAAAGAAATACCCCGGATGCAAGTTCTACTACATCTGGTGTCAGGTCCAGAGCAGCTTGGGGGAAATCTGTCACCGAGCCGATGTAATAGTCCCTAATGTCGTCTTTGTTATGATCTTGGACGCTTAGAGCGGGGTTTGATTCGAAATGGGTAAAGAAAATCGGCCATGGTCGACTGGAAAAGCACACCTTCACACGAGTGTAGGACTCATCCTGATACCGCGTCAAGCTTTGAAGAAATCTACTGATTACTTCTGGGGGGCCATCAAATTCATCAAGGGCGTCGAAGAATAGAATAACCTCAAGTCGAATTCGATGTTGATTGAGCAATAAATGGAGGCCTCTTTCCAATTCTGGAACATTCCAAGTTTTTGTGTCTGTTGGGTGATTCTTCTCAGCTGGCAGTAATTTAGATAATTCTTGGTGTAAGCTGGGCTGTTGGACAAGAATCTGTTTCAAGAGACTTCTTAGGACACCTTCCAGCGATTTCTGTATCTGTGTGCCGCGAAAATGGAAGAAGAAGCCAGCAAAGATCTGTCCAACGCTGCCATTGTGGTTGAAATTGTGCGTGAGGTCTCGTGTTTTGCGGTTTTCGAAAATAAACTTCATTAATGTTGACTTGCCTGACCCAGGCTTCCCATTGATCCAGAAGATGCCCCATCCGTACTGTAGCCACTCTGCAAACTTTCGGTGCTCAAAGACCCAATCAAAGGTGTGCTCGAACGTGGACTCGATCGCAGCGCCTCGGGCATCGAGCGATATGTCGTCAAGAGAGTGGATTGTGTCTAGGAAATGATGTTAACTAATGATTGAAAGCAGTAATAGGACCGCATTCATACCCTCCAATTTCCATTCTAAGAGATGATTCGGATCTTGAGCGCGATTTACATGGCGACGTAACTTTTCTCCCAGAGAAGAAGCTGAACCTAGTTCACCAGGCATCTGTGGGTTTGGTGATTCAACCTGAATTTTGCACATTTCTCTGAGTTTTGATATTACCAGTCGACACGATGGATGTCCTTGGTGAAACTTGACGATATTAGAATGATCTGCATTAACAGGAAGCGTCCACGCCTCGGCTGAAGGATTATCAATTAAGCGACAGGTTGCTGAGTGGCGATTTACCAAGACCTCAGTTGGGCCTTCTCTAACCCAAATATTGTCCCGTTTCTACACGGTGATCAGTCTTCAAATTATCATGGGCGGCAGCGTTTTCTGGAATAGTAGTATGGGAGTTCCTTACAATCAGTGTTTTGGACTCCACAGTTTCATATACCCAGTACATCTGGAGCTTCCTCTGAAGCTGTATACCAAAGAATGACTCTTGGAGGCGTCGTAAATAAGTCGATTCAGAGGATAGATCATGAATTAGGGTTTCATTAGGTTGTCCCTCGACCAGACTCAAGAGGTGTGACTGGTGCATACCGAGGCTGGGAACTCCAAACATGATGGCGCCTTCGATCTTCTCGAGAAGGCCATGGTCGACGTCATTTCGGGCATTGGCCATCTGCACAATGGCGTCTTTCAGCACAATACCGCCCAAACTATGGGCGAGAAAGATGAAGGGATGAGGAGGGACACCTGGCCAAGATGCCCTGATGTGTTCGAAGAATACCTTGGCAATGTCATGGATCGACTGAAATGAATTACTCTGTAACAACTTAGAATCATACCCATAGAGAATTACTCTTGTATTCGGAACAGCCCTGGGGATTTCGTCCCTAATCCACATAAAGCCTTTGTCTGGACCATGCGATTGCCATGACCCGAATGGGTGGCTCGCAAGCCCGGATATTGCGATACACCTGTAGTTGTTATTTAGAAACAAGAACGTTAATATCTGCAAGATAAAATTTGGGCATACTCGAATTGATGCCGGGAAGTCTCCACGTCATTTAATGGCGTCATGCCCAGAAAGTGCGTATCCAATATGATTGCAGCAGATGCATTTGCAATTGCCCACTCGCCCTCTCCACGTCGCTCCATACATGAAGGTATGCTTCTAAGCTGCACTGTCGCGCATTTCAATGGCGGTTCGATCCAGTGATCAAGAGTTGTGGCGAGGGAATGGACGCGGATATCCTCAATGTCTATTTCACCGACAACCCCCGCGATGTATTCGGCCGCATCGTGGTGGCTGCTGACATGATCCGGTATGCCTCGAACCCGGAAGACTTCCTTTAGCCACTTCCGGTCGCCGCCATCCATGATTGCGAAGGCCAGAATGAGAGCCAATTACGAACCAGTGCAGCGCGAGATATGGACAAAAATCATGCAAGGCTGAGCTTACCTGCACGCGCCGGTGGATATTTCGCAAATATGCGGCATAGTTGTCAGCTGAATCACGTGAACAGGATCCATGCCGCTCGCCTATGCTTCCGAATCTGTCTTCAGCTTATTTCTCAACAGGCTTCAAATATGGATTCACAAGAAACTTGGATTTACTTTTGATGGGAGCCTCCCTGGATAAGTATAAAGCTTAATTTTCGTGCTTTATGTCAGATTGGCTTGAGAGATTTCTTTATTAGACGTGCTGTAAGAGTGGGGTTAATTTTTAATATGGAATAAACCTCGCAAGTTTTGAGAGAGCCGCATGACTGCAACCATTTTTTAAAGAATAAATAAAGGAGGCTCCATCATTGGATTATTACATCTGATATCATAAAGTCTCAAATTGTTGTACTGAAAAGAGACTTTAGTCAATGACTAATGTCAGTCAATCAGATATATACCTTGGCATCATATTGCTGATTGGCCCGCGAGTTACTTTCGTGCAATGGGTTGAACGAAATTTACCCATGATAAATCAGTTTCCAAAAACCCATATATTTTTCAGAATACATACTTTTTCGCAGCTTGATTACGTTTACCGACCTTTGCAATATTTAAACTTGAGAACTGGCACTTACCCTATTCATGTTGGGAAACATTTCGTATCAACTTTTGGCCAAACACGGTGCATCGGCCTTTAGTTTTATTTATCTCAACACAAAAGACAACTCAATATTTAACACCTATAAATCGCGGTTAAATTGCATTGCGGCTGTTCAACTTGGAGACTTCGGGGGTATTTCTGAAGCCGAAAGCCCTGCCCCACCAAATCTACAGCCAGCCTACTACCTTTCAAAAAACACAGAGCACGGGCTGGGTCCAAAACTAACCGTACGTATTTAAGCTTTTATTTAGGATTACTAAACCCAGAAAATCTCTGACCCCTACTTTGAAGCCAGAAACTTGGCATTCGTATTTCACCTTGGACTAGACTCGGGAGATACTAGCAGGAATATACCGCGGAAATCTAGCCAAACAGGTGGGTTTCGTCCGGAGTCGCCCTCAGAACTCGGCGAGGTGCTGAGCTGGGGAACTCCGCGGTGTGGCCAATCGGGAGCCCTTGAAATCTCTAGGGTTCTGGTGGATCGCTGCGAACTGGGGTCGGGAATATTCCCCTGTCGAATTGAGGCCGGTTGCGCGCTGTTCTTCATTTCTAGGGCGATTAGCGTGATATGCATGCTGGAACTATGTTGAGTGCCGATAGGCAAACTAACCCGTCTCTCTCCCCTTCTGATCGCCGACTGTGACACGGACCTCGCATCCGGGTTCGGTCTATCATGATTGACCTGCCCCTTTGAGACTGCCATGACGCGATACAAGGACCTTTGAATGAATTGTCTATGATAACCCCGCATTTGGGCTTTCCCATTTGTCATATGAACCGACCGCCATTATCTTGGTATACGCGTTTATCGAGCAATAGCCGGCTAGAATTGGCAGTTGTTGGCCTGGTTCGCCAATCGATGCCGACCACCCGGATGACATAAAATGTCTTGCTTCTCCCTTTTGCTACTTAGTGCTACCAATCACTGTCTGCCTTCCTGCCGGTCGCGTGCCAATTGACTGCAACATGGTTCGGCTACCCCCTCGCGTCGCGGCCCTCGCGCTCACTCTGCTCGCAGCCACCCCCTCGACATACGGTGCACCAGCGAGCGGCGGCAAGCACCCGAAACATGGCGCTGTGGCTTCTGAGGAGAGCGTATGCAGCGACATCGGAGTCCAGCTGATCAAGGATGGCGGAAATGCCGCCGACGCGCTCGTTGGCACCGTGTTTTGTGTTGGTGTCATGGGCATGTATCACAGCGGCATTGGAGGTGGCGGATTCATGCTCATCCGCTCGAGCAACGGCAGTTATGAGTTTGTCGACTTCCGTGAAACGGCACCTGCCGCGGCATATGAGGACATGTACACAAACAACACCGACCTGAGCATATACGGTGGACTTGCAAGGTATGGCGGCACTTCATCTGCACAGCTGGAGTACGAGGAAAAATATGGAAACTAACATCTAATACCTATAGTGGCGTGCCCGGAGAGCTTCGTGGCCTGGAATATGTCCACAAGAATTACGGCAGCCTTCCTTGGGCGGACGTTCTCGCTCCAGCCATCAAATTAGCCAGATTCGGGTTCGAGGTAAACGAAGACCTGGTCAAGTACATGGACAGCGTCAGCTCCAACCAGTTTCTCGTTGAGGATCCTGCCTGGGCTCTAGACTTTGCACCACATGGAGAGCGCGTCAAGCTGGGCGAGACCATGACGCGCAAGCGCTACGCCAACACCCTTGAGACAATTGCCAATGAGGGAGCTGACGCCTTCTACACGGGCGCAATCGCCAACGCCACAATCAGCGCGCTGCGCGCTGCCAACGGTACCATGACGCTGAAGGACCTCGCCAACTACACTGTCGCCCTACGAGAGCCTCTGTCAATCCAGTACAGAGGTAAGAAGCTCACCAGCACCAGCGCACCCTCCAGCGGTGCCGTTGCTCTGAGCGCCCTCAACATCGTCAACGGATACGACGGCTTTGGCGACGCGAGCCAGGTCAACCTCACAACACACCGACTTGATGAGGCCCTGCGCTTTGCGTACGGGCAGCGAACCGAGATGGGCGATCCATCCTTCGTGGACGGGCTTGACAAGTATGTCCACGAGATGATTTCCAACAAAACGGCTGAGGAGATTCGCTCCAAGATCTCGGACACGCGCACCTTTGATGTGTCGTACTACGACCCCGACGGTCTCGAGTCTCTTGACACACCTGGAACCTCGCACATGGTCGCTGCGGATTCCAATGGTCTGGCCATTTCGCTCACAACCACAGTTAACCTTCTTTTCGGATCGCGCCTCATGGTCCCCGAGACTGGCGTCATCATGAACAATGAGATGAACGACTTCAGCATTCCTGGTTCCAGCAATGCCTTTGGCTACATCCCCAGCCCTGCCAACTATGTCCGACCTGGCAAGCGCCCTCTATCGTCCATCTCCCCCATCATTGCCGAGACGCCCGAAGGAAAGCTTTACTTTGCCATCGGCGCAGCTGGAGGTAGCCGTATTACTACATCCACCATCCAAAACGCTATTCACATCATTGACGGCGGGCTTACTGTCGCGGAGGCGCTCGCGAAGCCCCGTCTGCATGACCAGCTGTCACCAAGCCAGGTGACATTTGAGTATACCTATAACAACGACACGGTGGCCTACATGAAGAACCTGGGACATAATGTGACTTGGGTTGCGCCCGGGCAGAGCTCTGCCCAAGGTCTTCGGGTCCTCAAGAATGGACTTTTCGAGGCAGCGGGTGAACCTAGACAGAAGAACTCCGGAGGCTCTGTGTTCTAGGTAGGTAATCCAGCATAAAATATTAAGAAATAGAGCAGACAGAATATAATTAATATTCAAGCCATTAAGTTTTATAAATGTGCAAAGCAGTATCATCGATTATCTGGACAGTTCAATTCTGATTGCATTAACCTTGGAGTCATTTGTCTAGCGCAATCCATTCAAAAACTGTATTGTAAAGCGAGTGCCTGGATTTAGGTTGCCACAGGCACTCACATTGCAAAATACCATTCGATCTTTACTCAGTGGCTGAAATTTGTAATTGCTTAATGCTTATTCGTCTAGTTAATGTGGCGCCTTTGCTTTTACTGTGACACGTCATTTGCATGAGATTCTGGTTGGTGATCAATTCCTTACCTTCATGCATGTCTCATCAGAATGAGACACGGACATGCTTGGATGGCGTGGGGTAATGAGATGCAGGACGTGAGAGGAGGGTTGAGGATAAGAGGTGACCTACTTGATTTGAACCCGAGGACCTTTAGAAGTTACCTAAAATGATGAGATGTCTTCAAAACTATCTGAAATAACAAGATCTCAGTCAAAGACGAAATAAAAGCAAGTATTCATCAGGCACTTGAATCCAGCTAGATCTTACTCGCTTCATTAACTATGGCTAAAATGTAGACCTTGTAATAAGCACTAACCCGAAGAAAAGCAATTCTGTGTCCAGAACGTAGCTGCATTGAGCGGATTTTAGTCCAATTAGATGCACCATCAGCGCCATTTACATCACCTACTTGGAACTTGGCACACAGCTGGGAATGTGCATTCTTCGTGGCATACAATGATTGGGAGATGTTGAATGATGTCGGGTGCATGTGTTGTCCAGGCTCATATATCGCTTGCTACATAATGGGGAACCTTTTATTTATACGTTGCCGTCTATACTTTGTCGAGTCAAGACTGCCTCTCAGGAACCTGCCTGTCTACCCCTAGCCCCAATAATCAGTAAGAGCCTTGATATTCTGAATCAAACATAGTGCTATAGGTAAGACTACAATCATGAATAAGAGCAAAGCACGCGATTGATAATTTCTATCAAGTACATCATGCCTTCATCAGGATCTGGTTCATCATCGGGAGCCTCAGCGGCTTCCAGTGGAACTGGTCCAATCTCACCGCCGCCGACACCACAATCTGCAGCTCAGTGGTCAACTGGCGCCGCATATGGCAGTTCGCGTTCCAACACATGGTCTTGCAACAATTCTCAGACTGCTTATAACGCGCCTCGGCATAGTACCTGGCCGCAACACTCTGGCTATCAGTTTGCTCACCCCAGGACATGGTAACCACTCGCGATACCTCATCTTGTACTAAAGGCGACAAAGAGGGGTAAAAGCACGTGCAGATTAGTTGGGTGAAGATTTGTGAGGTATATGATGCCTTCTGCAATGAAGATCGGGGAATTTGAGCCAAGGCTGGAGATTGTCAACGATGGAAGGCGACAGTACGGTATATCTTGCAGACGCGTGCCGAATTTAGCATTGAATTAAACTTATAAATTAAATAATGGAATTTCTTTTTTTTTTTGAAAAGTTATTGCTAACTTATCCGATCATTTGGAACCTTATCTTTGGCCTGTCAAAACAAGGCGCACAATGGGGAGTCATTAAATCCCGCCAGTTTATCTTGTCGAGACCTCAGTGTTCTTAAAGCGGCCACTTTCCATCGTATACATAGAATAGTTCTCGCCTTCGCACTTGCGAGGCCTATATGTACCTTCTTCAAACCAGAACTTTGAGTGAAGGAGGGTAAGCAGAGTCGACATAACAGCCACGGGAAAGCTGTCTAGGGCAAAAAAGACATCCTCCTTGGCAGCGAGCGGGCCGTTGAAGCCACCACTCAGTTCAGCAACCCTCCAAGAAGAGCGAATGAAGAGACAAGCAGAAGCTACAGCTGAACCTATGGGGATGGATGAGTGGCAGTTCAGCAATAATTCGTGAGCGGACATACCGAGAATGAATAATTGCTTTTTCTGTGCAAAAATTGGAATCTTTGCTCGGCGGTATATTATGACCAGAAGGATGCAGAAAATAGCCGTGAATAGAACTTGCAATGCCACTCCAGCAATCATCAGGTCAATGCCAATGGGATTCTCAGCATATATGGCGGCTAAAGAGCCTCCGCATCCGATAAAACAAAGACAAATAAAGTCTCCCAGAATGAAAAGAAAGGCAAAGACTTTAGGGCTAATATGTTTGAAACGGGCAGATGGGAATTGGCGCTGAAGAGCACTGATGCCAAGGTATAGTGCAGATGACAAAAACGTGGGCCCCAAGGTCAAGCCAATAATGTACCTGTTTGCATGACATGAGGTCAGGAAAGATTAGATCATAAAATGATAGATACTTTGTGTTTCTCACATGATGTATCCGTTCTTGTTTGCAGGGTTGTGAGACAACTGAACTTTGGCAACATAACCCAGTAGCTCCAGCACGACACCTCCAATCATTCCAATGGAGTATCCATAGAACCGCCAAAACCGGATAGCGAGCAAGCATTGAGCGAACAATAGTATCGCATAAATGGCCAGGAACGCAGCGTTGGCTGAATAGGCGGGTTTGAAGTTCAGAACCCCAATATGGCTCGTGGTGATGGTGTCGTTCATGGTGGAAAATGAAGTTTTGACACTGTGGCTGCAGGACAGAAGTTGATATTGAACAAAAGGTAATTAAAGAAAGACGAATGAGTATCTGTTGAATGGCAGGCAAAATTGTGACTTTTATCAATCCGTTCCCCTATCCTTCTTACCTACCAACCAATACGTCCCCACTGGTGGCGCTTACCACCGCCCGCGTTTCCTCCGCGAAATCGCCGTCTTTCTTCCGTCTAACCCCCGCAGCGGAAGTTATTCCAACCGCCGCCAAACCTCCGCATTCTTCACGGCGATTTATTTTATTGCCCTTGACGAGACAATAGCTGCCGACAATTGGATGTTCGTCCAAATCTTCGCCAATCATGCGGCTCAAAAGAGGCGTCGAACGAGTATCTTGCGACTTCTGCCATCGGCGGAAGATGAAGTGTGATCGCCCAGCTCGCGCGAGCCAAGGTCACGCTTCATGTTCCGCCTGTTCGTTGCGGCTAATAGATTGTCGCGTGGACGATTCCAATGACATACGAGTTCGCAGACGCCGCCAAGCACAGATTAGGAGTGAGACCCCGGGCCGGGGGGTACAAGAACAGCCCGTGGCCACAATGGAGAACACCAACCTCCACCAAACAAATGCTTCGTCGGTCTACTCTCATAGCCCGAATCCTAGCACACATTCATCTTCCATCCCATATCTCGAATGCGGATTTATTACCCCGTTGCCATCTTCTGGTATTGACGGCCCCGCATCTGCACCAACCAATACGCTCGACACGCTATCCTTTGATGCCCCATTTGACCTCAGTACCGACAGCCTCTTATTTCTCGATCAAGTATTCATGGACGATAATCAGTATGTGGATTGGAGTCCTTCACAGGCAGGGCCTTCAACACAGCTTGGAATACCTACGTCTACGCATGGAGGTGGAAGCAGTGCCACGCAGACTATGGTGACAGACGACTCAAGTCCTGATCTCAGAAGCAACCAGAATCTTTGGGATGCCTGCAAACTTAGCAACGATACTTTCACCGCCGCACTGCAAGCATATTTTAGCCTCGCGGCCCTTTGCCTACCAGTCATTTACGAAGATGCATTCTGGGACGATTATCACGCGGGTCGATGTGCTCCTGCGCTCATATACGCCGTTGCTTGTCGAGGCATGCCTTTCACAACAGTACAAAATAAATGGAAAATTCAGCAGCGCCTCGCCAGTCTCTTCAAAGAAGCCTTTTTTGAAGCACAACGTGAGATGCCCTCCAAGCGGCACATTCGCCTGGATCATATTGAGGCGTTGGCTCTCATGGTTGGGTTCGAATACGATGCCAACGACAACTCGCACCTGCATTCACATCTTGAAGAACTGTTTTTGACGCATGATTCACTCGTTCTGCTCACATTACAATCACAAATATGTGATGAGGACCGCTCAGATACAAATTCCCCGACATCACTCGCGCGTGCTGGTGAGCGACGGTCTCTTCTTTACTGGCATGTGTACGGGCTTGACGCCTTCTCTACTCTTGACCAGAAGTTCATTTCACGCATTCAAGATGATGAAGTGACCTCCGCCGAAGGCTTTGTACATCACAAAGCTGGGAGCTATCTTGATACTGTACTAGCTCTAGCATTTATTGCGCGAAGAATTGTGCAATGTCTTGGCAGCGCAGAAGTAAGGCGGACAGGGGCCAGCCCAAGTGACATACTTTCTCTATATAGGCAGCTCGACCATTGGCGCAGTAACCAGTGTCCGTTGTATTTGCAGAGACGCCAAGACGATGCATCCCAGGTAGAATTGGACGCGGCAAATGTCAGGCTCGATTCTGCCCGAGTCGACAATCCGACACGATTGCATCGCGCAGTTATATGGCTTTTGGATATAAACTGCCACATGCAAGTAGAGGACTACGTCACACGATATGGCATTCGAAACGAAGCTAGTCTGGAGGCCGAAATGGTCGGTCTGCGCGTCGAACAAGAGGCATTACGAGCAGTACGTGATGCCTCGGAGGTCGCCAGATGGAACGAGTCATTGGTAATGAACCATGAAGATGCAGGGGGTTTCTCCTTGGCGGACCTCGCACCATCGCTTGTGCGCAACATGTGTGCAGGGGCCTGCTTTTGGACTTGTTCTCGGGGCATTGAGCTCGTTGATGCCGATCATTCAGCTTTCAAATTACCTGGACCTCTCCGGCGTCAGGATAAAAGAAGTTTGAAGATGCAACGGGTCGGTCATTACATGAAGGTTGCTGAAAAGCTACGAGACGCTGTGGCTACGGCAATATCTCATAGAGATACCGAAGCGGTTCTTCAGCGGGTAGACGAACATTTTTCCACCTTTAAGGAGAAAGTGGCTAAGCAGAATGAGAAGGAATATATGAGTGAGGCTAGCACATGTTAAGAACGACCATAACGACCATTCTTGGAGAGGAGCTGGCCCACTGTTTTCACGTTCATTCTGTCATTAATTTCATCCAAATTCTCAGCCGTACTGCACGTTACCCTTGTATTTAGTAGAATAAGATAAATAATAAATTTGCAGAGCTTCCCGTACGACAAATCAAGATCATTAACGCTGAGATTCGTACATCATTTGATTGAGTAGCTTGGAGTTGAGAACTGAATAGAGTTCAGCGACACGCTAGCGCTCTGATCAACCAACATCTTGAGTTTATGTTTGGCATCAAACAGCTTTTTTGTTGTCCAATTTGAAGCAATCCAAGAACGCATATCTAGATTCAGCTCAAGTTATCCCACCTAATTTGACTGGTCATTTTAGTGATGACATTAAATTGTCATTACAGTGCGCATCGGCAAGCACACTGTCGTCACGTGCAATCTTACGATTTTGGGCCTCTTTAGTCGCGGGGTCGCGATTTCTTGGCTGACATACAATCAACCGTGAAGCCCGAGATCACCCTTCATGTCGAAATGGGCGCCAAAACATCTGAAGACGATATTCCCGGTGGAAATGGTATGTGCAGCGGCCACTCCAACCCCATCACAGCGCCCTGGTTGCTGACCACTCCACAGGCCGAGGACCCCTCTCATCCGATCCCTGCGCCATCGGCGGAGAGCCGCGAGGTGCCCATCTTTCCCGAGACGGGGACGGTAGTATCGGAGACAAAGGAGGCAACGACGACGACGATGACGACGACGATGAAGTTGACGCTGGCTCCGTGCCGCTAACATCCGACAAAAAGAAGAAGAAGAGAAAGTCAAACAAGAAGAAGAACAAGAAGAAGAAGGCTGCTACCCAGCAGTCCTCGCCACCGCGAGTGCCGGTGGCCGATCTCTTCCCTTCCGGAGAGTATCCCACCGGCGAGTTTCTTGAATACAACCACGACGAGAATACGGCGCGCACCACCGCCGCCGAGCTACGCCATCTTGGACGTCGACACATAGAGGACCCGACATTCCTGAATGATTACCGGAAAGCCGCCGAGGTTCATCGCCAAGTCCGACACTGGGTCCAAGACAACGTCAAGCCCGGCTGGACCCTCCGAGAGATTGCAACTGGCATTGAGGATGGTGTGCGAGCCCTGCTGGACAACCCTGCCATCGAGCCGGGAGACGGCCTCAAATCTGGGATGGGATTTCCCACTGGCCTGTGCCTCAACCACGAGACGGCCCATTACACGCCCAACCCAGGTCAGAAGGACGTCGTCCTGCAGCACAAGGATGTCATGAAGGTTGACTACGGCGTGCACGTCAATGGTTGGATCGTCGACAGCGCCTTTACCATGAGCTTCGACCCTGTCTACGACAACCTGTTGGCTGCCGCCAGGGATGCAACTAATTCGGGCATCAAGGTAAGTGTCGTGCATCCTCCATTCTTATCTGCAACATAATTTGATCGTTCGTACAGGCTGCTGGGATTGATGTCCGCATCTGCGACGTCAGCGCCGCCATTCAGGAAGCTATGGAAAGCTATGAAGTCGAGATTGATGGGAAAACGTATCCGGTGAAAGCGGTGCGCAACATTTGCGCCCACGACATCAAACATTACCGCATCCATGGCGGCAAGTCGATCCCGTTCATCAGGAACTCTGACCAGACCAAGATGGAGGAAGGAGAAATCTTTGCCATCGAAACGTTCGGCACGACTGGCTCTGGCAGGTTGCACGATGATGTAAGTGATCCACCCCATCTGCCGCGTTGGGGAATGAATTGAACGACGGAGTCTGACTTTATCGGCTAGGTCGGTATCTATGGTTACGGGCTAAACCACGACGCCCCAGCACAGGTGGCGCTGCCTTTTACATCCGCAAAACGCCTGCACAAGGTTATCAGGGAGCAGTTCGGTAACATTGTGTTCTGCCGCCGCTACCTTGAGCGCCTTGGCATAGAGCGATACCTGGCTGGGCTGAACTGTCTGGTTTCAAATGGTGTCATTGAACCTCACTACCAGCTCGCCGACATCAAAGGATCGTATTCTGCCCAGTTTGAACACACAATGTTGATGCGAGAGTCCTCAAAGGAGATTTTGAGTCGAGGAAGCGACTACTAACCCAGACGCTTCACCGACGAAATGAGAAATTGTCGAAATTGTTTACACGGACACGGAAAATGTTTCAACACGGCTTCGGGCCAATCTCAACATCGCTCGAGGGGACTCTTTACTTGCGCACAAGGCTGCTTCAACACTACCTGAAGATGGTTGCACGGCTTCAACACGACTGCGTTTACTTTCACCATGCTCATTTTTAGTCTAGTCTAGTTTAGTCTGGTTTTTTTTCCAAGTGCCCAGCATCATTGTTGGTGCAAATACACGATCCAGATTGGTCTCATCACACTGCAAATAGCGCCCAGATTATTGTTTGAAGTGAACTGTATTACGGGAATGCCACTTTAGAGTTATGCCTGGGCATCGCAATTTGATTTTGGCCACAATGTTGATGTGGACGCAAAGATTTCTGACAAGTTATGTCGATCCCAAATCCCGAAGTCCAAGGTGGCTTCAACCCATCGTGAAGCCCCCATATTGACCAAACACATACTATTTCGGCAGTTCTTGAAGTCATCAGCTGGCTCTCGATAATAACTGCCGAATACCAAGCAGAACCTTACTCTGTACTAAAGCTTTCACGGGGAAAACTCCTACCTTGCATTAGTAAGCGTGACGCCCAAATTACTTCGAAGTAGGGCCGCATTGTTTCTGACGCCGATCGCATTTGAGTAATGGTGCCGAAGGTGGTCTGGGCCTTTTTTGGTTAATCCGCTCTTGCCTTTTCCGTCATATGAATGCCTACCACATCTCGGCAGTTCGATGCCAAGATATCTGGCTTGCGTGGGCTGGCGCCTCTTACGTGGGGTTCCATGTAACCGGGATCGCTGATTGTCGACCAACCCATTCATCATTATCAAGACAGAAGGATTATGAAAAAGGCCTGAGATAGTTATCTTTATTTTTCATATCTCAGAAGTTAGGTTATGCATGAGGTTTGACCAGACAAGAAACGGATGGCCCTGATCCATACCACTGTTCTGCCCTTTGCAGGACTCTCTGGGGTGAGTTGAAAAGAAGGGGTTTAAGTAAACAGTTGCCGGCAGGCAATTATGCATATAATTATCGGAATCAACCTGATAGGCTATAATAACATCCTGGGCTTGTGCCATTGTGGCACCTTCTCCAACGTGCCGCCAAATCCGGAACTGGTATTGGCTTGCTGAAGCTCGGATGCGGCGTTCGTATTCATGATCAGATACACTTTATCGCTAGCGAGATTATGTCATCATTTCACGTGCTCTGTTGAGACATCTGTATTCCTGTTCGAGAATATGTTGACCAAATTGGTGCAATTACGTTGTATCTGTGCCTCTCATGCCTAAGATTAGTCCTGGTTGGAGCTCTTGATAAAAAATAACTGCTGTTATTAGAAGTCTTACTTCTCTCAGACTTATGGAATTTGGGCATTTGAGGCAACGGGGCATGAGATTGGGTTCAACCTGCATTCCACTCCCACAATCGCGAAGTTAATGGTGCGGTTATCGAGTACAATTGGCTCTAATACGATAAACCTCAAGCCACAAATCTTTAACCCGCGGGCAGAAAAGAATTATAAATAGAAGAGGGCCTGGGGAATGGAATAAGATAGATGTCATCGAACTTACACGTCATTCCTCCCAATGTAACTAACCTTAGCACCGCCAGGTATCCTCGACACTTCCGCAAAAGATATGCCAGTATGGGATACACCGTTCCATCTGGGGGAGCTATAATAGTAAGTTATCGAATCAGAGGTGCCTTCATTGCTAACCAAGCCCCAAAGGCTACCGATTGGGTGCTTAATTGGGCCGCGGCTGTCCTTATTGGAGCTCGACTCTACCTTCGACTCAAGATTCAGCGACGAAGGCTGCTCCGAAGTGATATTTTTATATGCATAGCGTGGATATTTGCTATTGCGGAATCTCCCTTTTACATCATATTCTTTAGGATGGGGATTCTCGCTCCAGAGTTCAAGACAAATTGGACAGGTTATACTGGGACTTTGGAAGATCTGCAACGCTTCTTGAAGGTGAGAGCTGTGGTTTATAGCGCCCCTGCACCTATGAATGGCATGACCACCGATAACTGACGGCGTGCGTTCTAGCTATTTTGGTACTCCAATATCACCTTCCCCACTTCCCTTTACCTTTGCAAGGCGGCCTTGTTGGATATGTACCTTGATATTTTCCCAACCTTTTTGGTTAAGCTGAGGATTTCTTTGTGGACAATAATCGCAATCACTGCCGCCGCCTATATTGCTTCAATGCTGCTATTCTTTCTTAACTGCCTTCCATTCGATAGGCACTGGTAGGTACGCCCCTCCCTGAAGGGCAAAACTAGCAAGTAACCTTGAAATTCAGGACTGTCGACCTTTCCAAAATCTGCTCAGTCGAGGGTCTGTATATACTATTCAAAGTTAGTTGGGCCCTTCAGTTAAGTACAGATGTCTTGAGTACGTAGGACTCCGGGAAACGTCCGCACAAGCACGAGTGTTGACTGTTTTAGTTTTCGCTTTGCCGTGGTTTGTCATGCCGAAGCTGCAGTTACGACCTTCAGTCAAGACTGGGGTATATGGGATATTTATGCTGGGTTTGATAAACATTGGAATTACCGTCACCCGTTATATTATAATAATGGATGAGTCCGACGGTGGGACTGGGATTGCCCCCTTCAACACAGTTTGTAAGTTGTGTCGGCCCCGGGAATGACCCAAGCGGCTGACGTATAAAACCATCTACAGCCCTCCTGATAATCTTTGAAAAGGGCACGGCTGTTATCCTAGCCTGCTTGCCTGCTCTGGGTCCTTATTTCAGTAGCGGCCAGAAGAAGACTTCTGGATACGTCCGAACTTCATACTCACAACCCAGCACGGTGTCATCCCACCACAAGTAACTCCATTTAGTCATCTTACATATTTTTCTTGCCATTTTACACAAGGCTAGCGTATATCATCAACAGAATTACTGGTTAGATCGTTGGTCGAGCGCCGAGCCCTGTATCGATTGGTATTGAAGCTCCCCTCTTCTATGGAGGGCTTTTTTTTTTCTCGTGACAATGAAACGGTGAAATACGTCACCAAGGCTAAAACAGTATATATGTATACAATGAAGGTTTCTATTGGCCTTGAAAGTGACTGAAATGTCTGGACTGGAGTGAAATATCGGTTTAGAATCTTGTTGCGGCTTATTAAGTTTCTGGATTTCAGAAATGATGATTTATTCTATGACCAAGTAGAATATAAGAACTACGCCAACATCCAATTTATGTTTGGTTCAAAAAATAAACAGGAGGCCCAACCAGGCATTTCCGGGAGCGCGCTGAGGCTGGTAGCTCGTAGGCAGATACAAATAGGGTTTATAACAACCATGGCTGTTGGTCTCTTTTCACCATCAGAACAATCCACTACATCCAGTTTTAAATGCGGAATAGGAGTTTTTTGGGGTGCTCATAAACTCACCATGCAATTTCTGCGCCTTAACATCGTATCCACCTCACCTCGGCGGCCATGGCCAACATCCCTGCAGCGGCATACCGTCATATATCGCATTGAAGTTGAGGTCGGGAAATAAGCGGTTAAAGTTATACACAACCCTCCCCTTGACTTTCGTGACAATCATGAATTGGGTGTTTGCGATCGTGAGGTTGGCGATTCTGAAGCGCGACAGTTTTTTGATGTCGCGCGTAAAGACACACAGGTCGCCTCGCCACAGGGGCGGCTGGTTGCGGTCGCTCAGCATGTATCGGCGGGCAAAAGTCCAACCGGCCGCTGAAAATTCAGGCGGCAGACGACACTCTTCCACGAGAACGTAGCCTCCCTCAGAAACCACATCCTCTTCAGACCAGTGAAAGCCGCTTCTCATAAGAGTCGGCAAGTCATTGGTAGAGAGGTGTAGTTCTGCACGCCATGCCGTCTGCTTGTCCACCTCGATATCCGGCACAAGACTGAATGCAGTAGCCTCTGTGATGTCGAACATTATATTTCGGATCCAACACTTTCCGCAGTTCTTATCCTTGTCGTTTGTGCCGTCGCCGGAGTGTTTGGGTGAAGCATCGGAATCGGTGTAGGGGACAAGAGCCGTGGAGTTGGTTTCCGCCTTGGTGTTTGGATTCCAATCCTGGAGCTCCTGTGGTCGTTCTTGTTCGTGGAGTAGGCCCATTTTTTTATGGCGGCTTGAGACGTGCAGTCGTATCGGGTGGCAAGGTGCATGCATATCGTGAGGTTGTAGTGCGAGTCTGTAATTGTGATGATTTACCACTGAAATAATAGAGAAGCTCATGATTCGGCATGGTAGAGATTTTAAATACAAACAGTCTGCTTCAGAGCTATCCACCTGGATAGAATTTTACTTGACAATTTTTTCTAGGAGGAGGCAACCTCCACCATAGTAGAGTTGTAATCTGTCAAAGGTTCGTTGGGATCATGTCCAGTCCGCACCGGTCATGAATATAAATCTGAGTCGATGGCTCTCAGAACCCCTATGACTGTATTAGCTAGGTAGCCGAGTCCTGGAGCACGTGAACTAAAATGTGTGTCCGAAGAAAATTTGCTCTGGACCAACTTCAAACCGAAATGAACATTTAAAAAAAAAACGTATAATTCGGAAATGCAATACATGAACTCATCAATGCATGCATTTAGTCTGGACTTAGATATCAAGGTACAGCAGAAGTTAATTTGGAGAGAGCCGCACCCTGCCAGCGTTTCAACGCAATGGTTCGCCGCAATTACCGATGGGAACAAAGCTGCACAAGGTATAAAAGTGAGTACTAGTTGGTTTGAACTTACTTGCCTGACTGTTGTGTTCAGGAAGATAAATAAAAAAACAGAATCGAGGGTCAATGGTGAGTGTAGGTGCAAATGGGCGCGTATGTATTCAATCGGTCGCTCAAAAGGTGGATATTCGGTTATCGAAAATATGGTTGAGCGATCACGCATCATAATTTACTTCCAAAATTGTGAAACTGATTTAACCCTTGTAGATAGAACTTAATATACCTCTGGATCTGCAAGCGTTAATTATCGTTCTCTTACGTTTCTGGTCTTAACAGTTTGGTGCTTGTACTGGCTTCTGTAGACAAAACTGGTGGCGGCAACAAAGCTCAGGAACCCATTAGGGTGGCATCTGACTATACTCTAGACATTACGGTCACTGCCAAAGGCTACATAATAATACTCACCGCACCAATACTTCATTTATGCCGCGGTCCATAATTTCTTCCATGTTAAACTATATCATATCACATTTTTATTCAGTGTTTTTATCATAAATTATGAATAATACTGTCTTCCTTTCAACGACTATTGGGGGCATACATTGGCATAGAGTCTTCCCAGATAGAGTCAGTCAATGCCCTTTTATTAGACCCATCTGCGTCCATGATTGCAATTTGGCCATAGGGCTGAAACGTCTTGTCATAGAGGGCGCACTCGTACTTGAAACCCCACATGCCAGTTGAGTACATGATACGACCATCATGGGACCAAACGGCATGGGCATCGTTGGCACCACTAGCAGTGAGGATCTGAAGATCGGTCCCATCGGGACGAATTGTGCAGACATCATAATTGGTCTCCGAAACCTTGCGGGTAAACACGATCCTCTCACCATCGGGCGAAAAGAACGGAAGGTTATCCCAATCTTCGGTGAGGACGGTTTGTTCCTTCGTTTCGAGATCCAAGACTCGTAGCCCCAGCTGTGACTTCTCACCCTGGGAAGAGTTGTAGCCCCACACGCGGTAGACGATCTTCTTTCCATCGTGAGAGAAACTAGGGAAGCCAGAGTTTACGGCAGTGCTGTTGCTGCTGAGGGATGTGGTGCTATTCGTCAATACCTCAGAGTATGAGCCGTTTGTCGCAGCGCGAACCAACCAGCCGCCGCTCTCTGCACGGGTCTGAAACCAGTAACCAATACCGACGGTGATCCACTCGCCGTCCTGGGACCAAGATGGCTGGAAAGCACCAGCCAGACCCATGGATACGGTAGCTTGGTCCAAAACGTCGCTGGCCAAGGCATCAAACACGAGCGTTTCCTCTGTTCCATTGATGGGGATTGTAATTACGGAAGAATTGCCGACCTGCTTGGAGGTGAAAGCAATGCGGTCATTCTGGTAGGACATTTGGGGGAACACGTCCATAAACCGGTACTCCCAATCATCATCCCAGCTGTAAATCTTCTTCTCCAAGTCTCGAATCACCCAGGTCGTCTTTTCATAGACCATGCTCTTTCCATCGGGCGACCATGACGGCGAACGCACAGAGATTGTTGAGTCGGTCGTATTGACGTAGGTGCCTTTGGTGGTGTAGATACCTTCCCTTGAACCTCCCTTCAATAGATAACCGATGTTGTCCTTGGAGATGTACTGCCCAAATGTCTTAACACCGGTACCCGGCACTTCTACTCGGCGGTCCTTGCCCGTTGCAAAGTCCACCGAAACCAAGGTAGAGTTGGCGGCGGCGACGGACTCGGGTCGGTGAGCATCCCATGTCTCTTCTCGAGTGATCTCGTAGTAGAGAATTCGCTTGCCATCGGGAGACCAAGTCGGGGAACCCAATGAATAGTCCTTCTTGGTGGAAATCTGGCGAAAGTCGGTTCCGTTGGGTCGAATGACGTAGATGGACAGCTCCTGGGTGTGCTCCCAGCCACTCACACCGAGGAAGACAGGGTCACCATGGCCATACCAGCCCGTGTTACGATCCGAAGAAAAGGCGACCCATTCTCCATCTGGCGACCAAGCCGGCCGGAAATAGCCCTGGGGCAACGACGAGTTGGAAGCGGTCAGAGTAGTATCTGTCACATTCCACGCCTTGCCAGTCTCCAGGTCCTTGATCCAGATGTTGGCCTTGTACCCGTTTGTGGTGGAGACATACGCCACCTGTTTTCCGTTCGGAGAAATGACGGCGCTGTCCTCCATGGCCGACGTGGCCACAACCTCCTGCAGGTCTGACCCATTGGTTCGGACCCGGAAAATATCAGAGTTGCCGTCTCCATTGCGCTCACTGGTGAAGATGATCCATTTCCCGTCGGGTGAGAAGGCGGCGTGGTACTCGTAAACAGGGTCGGGCAAGAGGGGCCGCTCGTTTTTTCCATCAGCATCGGCTACATACAGCTCAGATGTGCCGGGGGCGATGCGGTTGAGGTAAAAGACACCCTTCTTGCCCTCGGGAGCCGCCTGTCGTGGCGTGTCACTCCCGTAGGCCTGGTGTGGAGACACCTCGTCGGTGCCGGAGCCGTTGTGCCGTGCATACGGGCAGCCCGCTAAGGCGTGAGGCAGCGCAAGCCCCAGTAGAACGGCGGCGATTGACACGGGACTACGCATGGTGGTGTAATCCAATTTGGCTATTGGCCTGGCCTCCCATCACCAAGCGGCAGAGCAGCATTGTCTTTATACGTCGCGCTGTGTTCAACTTGTCCGTGACGATCGCACCTCTTACAACAGCCACGCCCATGTGTCTTGGCTCTCCAAACTTCTGGACGCAGGGACCTACATGAAACAGCGCTCCAAGGCAATGCTCAATGCCCAGGGATGCCACTAAACCTCGTAGTCGTAATGTCAATTTCTCACTGGTCCAAGCCCTGCCGGATTTCCCGGGCTGAGGCCTTCGGCGCCGGGTAATGTCGTGGCCATTGGTGGAATTATGTGGAGCACCATTCGCGGGCGAGGTATTATCAATTCCATTCTATGCTTGAGGATAACCTTGATGCCATATCCTTCAAAATACGTTACCGAGGCTCGGTAAAACAAGCAGAGAAATGATGTGAAGTTCAACTGTGAGATAAACATGTATTCATCATTTTCATGGGCGGCTTCTATCCTGTCCCCCCTGTGATTTCTAGCACCGACCTTTGTGGCCAATTCGTCCAAAACTCCCAAAGCCGCTAGCAGGCGGCCGCATTGGACAGCGCGTCGCTCCAACGGCACCTGATGTGCACCAGTACACCGCCCTCCCATGGCCAATTAAATAGATGTAAATACTCCTTCAATAAAATCGAGAGACTTCTGATACGCCTCCATTGATCCCTCAAACCGCTTGGGTGGGAAGCCAGATCCAAACTCAACGAGCCCATGACCCCCACCCTCAAGAAGCAAAAGTTCAGTCTTGATCCCTAATTTCTTCAGTTGCTCATGGTGATTAATGCTTTCTTTGTCGGGAACGACTTCATCTGCTGTGCCGTGGACAAATACGGATGGGGGGTATTGCTCCGTGACGAAGAGTTGCAAAAATCCCTTCTTGATGTCTTCTGGGATGGCAGCCGCCCGGTCTTCATATTTGATCTGATTGAGCTCCGCGCCCAACCCCGGCTTGCCAAAGTTGCCATCCAGGAAGGTTCCATCGATTTCCCACCGAACCGTGAGCGCGAAACGACCAGAAATGAACCCAGCAGTCGCCGCGTCATCGCTCACAACCGTCTTGTCCGCAAGGAGGTCGGGAACTCGGTTAAGATCCACAAACTTGGCGATAGAAGTTGGAGATCGCCCCGTAGTCCAATGGTCCAAAAGGAGGTCGCCGCCTGTTCCATAAACTGTGAAAAGGGCAGCTGGCTTGGGCTCTGCGTATACACAGGCGGCACGGGCGGAATAGGCTCCTGCCGAAAATCCACTGACGGCAATCCGGCGGGTGTCAACTGAGACCCCCTCGGGCAAGACTTTTTGGAAATCGTCCGAGGCAAGGAACTTAAGGAGCGCCTTTGCATCCTCAATTTGGTCAAGTGCGGTGCAAGGGTGGCAGAGTCGATAATCCGCAGAAACCAAGATGTAGCCCTTCTCTTGGCAATGATCTGTCCAGAAGAATTAGTACATGCGAGGATGTGAGAAATTGACTAGGGAATCTTGCTCATACCATACATCCAGCCTGAAAAGTCCTTGCCCCTTCGCGACCCGGCCGTCATACCACCACCGTGGTAGTAGACAAGAATTGGGACATTCCCACTGGGATTGCTTGGCAAGTAGTAGTCCATATGGATCTCATGGCCATCGACTTTCGAGTAGACTAGCGTCTGGCGCCCTTGTGGTAAGTGAGTCATAATGTGACGGCGAAGGTAAGTTTGTGCTGAGATGTATTATAGGAGTTCAATTATGCAAAAATTCAAGTTTATCTCCAGTCTTGAGTGTGTTAAAAGTTGAGTTTAGGCGGGCTGTATTAGAGAGTGGAGGGAAACCTTAACTTCTTTTCAGTCCTTTATTCAGCTCGGTAAATCCGAGGCATTCTCTCTATTAGGCCCAGTCCGTGCGGATGACGACGCTGTTGCTCGTACCAGCCAATTGCGGCTGTGCAAAAAGACCCCAGTCTGTGTCTGGCAGTACCAGACTCTTTTCGGAGTTACGAGCCGAGCACAACATCGTGTATTGCAGCACGCCATCGCCAAGAATGCGATGGTGGCCCACGAATAATAGTCTTTGACAACCATTTAGCTGGATGAATACTATCCAACAACAAACCTCCTATGTCAATGTTATGCATAATTATTCACGCCATCATTCTCACGCACGCTGCAGGAATTACTGGAAAGCTTGACGAATGCTTCGCCAAACCTTTCAGAGATGCGGTGGTATTTTCTCATCGTTCCGAGTTCTGAAGGTGTGCTGTCCAGGTTTTTGTTTCTATTTTCAGAAGAGTAAAACAGTCCAACATGACTAGTTGTCGAGAGCAATTGATTTATCATCGCTTGAGGAGATCACCAGTGTCTCCTTAGTAGATGCTCCAGTCCCCATTCATTTTCAGGTCAGGAGTAACAATTCCTTGCCTTTCCTTCTCCCTCTCCTCCTCCATGGACCATGGCTCCCATTTGAACCCCTTGGGAATATTCGTGTGCTCAAACGCCGCACCGCTCTCCAGGTTCTCCTTAGCCTCGGCAAATCTTTCTTTGGCATATAGTCCAGGATTATGCGTCCAAATCCATTTCGCCATTCCCATAGGACCAGAAGCTGTAGCATTCTTCAAAGTACCTTCCATGCCACCTTCATGGTGCATTTCTCGCCGGTTGACAAGACCCAAACGCTGCAGGATAGATACACGCCTCAGGCTATATGATGTATTTTGTCAGTACTGGCTTGAAGACAACGGGTGCGGAGAAAATTACATACCGCAAGAATTCGTGGACTTTCACTCCAATATTTGCCTCTTCCTTGCCAGCAAGTCGTAAACATTCAGCGAGAGATTGGGAATCTTCCAGGGCCGTGGTTGCACCCATGATAGAAGATGGAACAAACGCATGGGCAGAATCGCCGAGTTGAATGATGCGTCCCCCGGGAGTTGTCCATTTCGATTGCGGGTCACGCCAGCACAGCTTCCAACTGATAAGTTGATTTTCCGGGATATGACGAATGAGTTCCAGGATCAGTGGGTCCCATTGGTCAGTGTTTGGAAGTCTGGCGAGGAAGTCGTTTGATGTGATTCCTGTCGACCAGGACTCTGCTGCCGATCCGTCATCCTAGAGGTTCAAACAGTCAGCTAGATTATTCATGTAGAAGGTGCATAGCTGGGTTATATTACTGGGGTCGTGAGGCCGATCAGGATTGCATCCTTGGCCACAACAGACACACAATGAAAGTGGTCCCTGAAACAATCGACGTCAGCAATGTGTACTAGTCTATGAGACGAGAGATTATAGCAATTGGATGAGCGTACCCTGAGTATGATCGAAGATCGGGGCGCTTCAGCTCCCTTAGCGTCTTTTGGATGAGGGGCGAATCTTTGATCTTGGTTGGATCATAAAGGACCCGGGCAATGGCAAAACCCGTCGGAACTGCTCGCATTGGTTCACCCAAAACAGCAATGTTAGACTTGGTACCGAGTCCATCCGCAGCCACCACGACATCAGCGGTAAATCGGCGACCGTCGTCGGCGATAGCCGTGCCTGTCTTTTCGGTAACATCCTCCACGTATTCAACTATGTTTACGTTGAACGTGACGGGGATTCCAAGTCGCACGCATTGATCGTACAGCATGGAGTTCATGCCCGAGCGAGCAACCATTGTCCGAATTCGCAATGGCCAGGCAGAGTGCTGTGGAACATCATGTCTGTTCCACTCAAACTCCAATGGAGGACCCACAAGCTCGCCGTTGATTTTTCGATAGCTGGTGATACAATCCCACGAGCAATTCAGATAGTCCTGAAGCATTTTGGGATAGTCTTTTAGAGTAGTCAACCCCGATGGGCTAAGAAACACAGAGTCTCCTTTTTTCGGTATGTCAGCACTGAATTAAGCGTAGAGAATTTGGTTTGAGAAAAATGCTCATAAATACCTATGGTTGAGTTTGTCTCATTCTTTTCCAATACCTCAACATCGTGTCCTTTCCGCCAGCACTCGAGAGCAGTGAAGTAGCCGCCTGGTCCTCCTCCAACTACGAGAACTTTGATGCCTGTTGAAGGGTAACGAAGAACCCCGTCCACTGAAACAGTCTCGTGAGTTGACACAGGGACGTCGGACTCGCTCCACGAATGTTTGGTTGCGGTCATGGTGGAGGATATTTAGGTTCTAACAATCTCAGAATTTGGTAGATAAATTGGGGGGGAAAATGTTGTGAGCTTCTTGGAACTTGGTCACTCTTTGATTATTTCTAGTGATGTCTTTGTTATCTTAATATTCTTTGCGTTCCCTTTATAACAATTCTTTTCACGCGGCCATTAAATTATTGGCGGTTTCTCCTCTTCGTAATCGGCCATTCGGATTGATCACTACAGCCGCCAGTGAAGCGGGCACTACACTCATAATCAATCAGCATGAAACAAACTTGTCCTGAAATATCTCGGTACCGCTTAGTAATAAGCATACATGGGTGTATATTTTGACCCGTTCAGAGGGAAACGAGGGTCAAGTCTCCATAATCTGGTAGGCTCCACATTTACATAAGTACAAAGTGAATAACTCCCTCTTTTTGTATCCATACGTACAGATCGTCGGCTATGTATGTACCTTGAGAATCCCCCAGACGCATACCCACTGCTTTTTATACCTAGCAGGAGTTTAGTGCTCACAGCATCTTTCCAGTTGTGATTGCTATGTGAATACAGCGTAAACCATGGGCTCATTTCATAAATGAGTAGGCTCTATCGCTGAAGCCCCATAGCCAGATGACAAGGCATACAAGCATATTAAGCCACTTATACAAGCTCGGTTCAAGGGATTTCGGGCCTTGCGATCCGAAACCCCAACTTGGCGAAATTGGTCCAGCCATCGTTTTCGCGGACGGCCCACCCGACTCAACATTGCGGGAATACTAAGCCACGCTAGAGTATCCAGCGGTGAAGACTTGCCGCAAGCCACAATTTCCTCACAGGCCTGTATACAAAAGAAGAAAAAAATAACATCAGACAGGGGACGGACAGTACAGCCTCCACTTATTTGTACTCAAATAGAAATCAGCTCAATTTCCGTGTTTATTCTTAATTTACCCATCAGTGTGTGATTTGTTCTTAAGCGCGTACCTGTTTCCCAGGCAGGACACAGAAGGCTTAATGAACCCACTAATTCGATAGTTAAGCGCTCGGGATGTGGGTGTGCGGTAATTTCTACAATTCTTTTATCATCCCAGTCTCAGGTGGATACTAGTACGTTTTGGCCATGCCCAAGTATTTCGAAGTTTATTTACAATTCCACTTTAGCGAGAATAGGAGGGAATGCGAGTGGTTGAATCATTTTCCCTATCTGGGTCGGACAGGGATTATTGTGGATAGACTGGTGCATTGATGTTCGCCTGTCCCCCTCGAAATAGACGTGATGCCCCGATCATAATGGATTGTAGAGCTTGATAAGTATCCTTGTCTATGCTCAAGACTTTCGCTGCGCCCCCCCTAATGATGTTTCTACCACCGAGCCCAACTCAGATAAGCATGTCAACACAGCCGTCTCGTGGGCAACACCTACCCTATACTAATGGCACACTCAATATGGACAATAGGTCAAATACTGCTGGCATTCTTTGACGAAAATTCATCTTGAGGTTTTTTTTGTTCCATTCTCAGGGGGTAAGTAGAATAGTATTAAACTCTGGGGGTTAATTGAGAAAGCCCGTAATTTGGTTTGAGCGCAAATGACTTCGGTAATCGACACCGATATAATCACGAATTCAATTTTGGCCAAAAAACCATTGTCATCTCGCAATTTCTTTTTTTGGCTTTCTATGAAATATCTTGCTCTTTTGGAACCATTTTGTGTTTCTTCAGATCGGAAAGAGTTTCCAAGCACCCGATCCCAGCCATATGACATTGCTCACAGATGAGCAGACGATTGCTGCAATCCTCGCATGTGTAATTGGTGCCGTCGTCAGGAACTACCAGAAGACATGCATCACACCAAGAATCAGATGCGGAAAACAGGGGTGGACTGCAACCATGGATAGGCTCAGTATCATTGGTACAGATGTCTTTATTCTTCGCCCGTTTTGCAAGATACTCCGCGACTTGGATGTGACCCCGACTCCAAGCCCACCAAATAGGAGTGTAACCAAATCTGTCGTGACTATTTAAATCAATATTACTATCATCAAAGTCCAGCAATAGCTGTACCACTTTGAGATGTCCGTTTTTAACGGCAGCTAGGAAGGCGGTTGATCCCTGCCAATCTTTTGAGTGTGGAGGAAATATGTTTCTTTCCAGAAAGCATTGTACCAGCTGGTCGTGGCCAAAGGCTGCTGCAAGAAATAGCGGAGTACGCCCATACTTATCAACTATATCAGATGGTGGATTAGTAGCTGATCTTAAAACTGAATCGACCGTTTCATGGTGACTACCTTCACTCAACACGGGCTCTCGTGATGAACCGCCATTGTTGTATCCAGCAATTGTTTCGGATGCTTTGTCTAAAAGTAGCCTGGTAGTTTCAAGACTTCCAGCTAACGCCGCAGAGTGGAGCGGCGTCAATCCATTCGAATCTCTCCCGTTTGGATCAGTGCCCCTGTCTAACAGGAGCTTGAGGAGTTCGGAATCTCCGTTTCCTGATGCTAAATGTAGCAATGTGCACCCATTCTTGATTTGCGTGTCTGTATCTGCTCCTTTATCAATCAAGAGGTTCACAATATCATGATGGCCGTGATTTGCTGCCGTACTAAGCGGGGACCATCCCTGATCATTTCGATGCTCAATGTGACCCCCTTGTTCTAACAGCAGCTTGACGATTTCAAAATGACCACCAAATGCTGCTGAATTAAGTGGAGTCCACCCGTGCTTGGCTTCCACTTCGATATTGGCCCCTTGTTCAAGGAGCCATTTGGTGGTTTCCAAATGGCCGCAAGCAGCAGCAGCAGAAAGAGGGGTGCATCCATCGTTGCTTGTGGATTCGATATTTGATCCATGTTCGAGTAACAGCTTGACGATTTCAAGATGGCCGCGATCAGCGGCAGAGCTCAGTGGAGTCCATCCTTGAAGATCGCCCTTGGTCTCGACATTAGCTCCATTTTCAAGAAGCAACTTGACAGCTGTTGGGTGGCCAAAATACGCTGCATTATGGAGCGGAGTACACCCTGCATCAGTGGCAGCATTGATATCTGCCCCATGATCCAATAGCGCTTTGACGACGTCGAAGTGACCATGACCTGCAGCAAAGTTCAAAGGAGTCCACCCATCATCACCTGCCTTCTCCATATCTGGTCCATTGGCTAGCAGTAATTTGACGAGTTCAAGGTCATTGCGGAATCCTGCACAGTTCAGAGGCGTCCATCCCTGATGATTTGCAGTATTGACGCTCGACCCTTTCTCCAAAAGCAGCTTCGCAATTTCAACGTGACCGTTAAATGCTGCCAAGTTCAAGGGGGTCCATCCCTCACAGTTTTCCTTTTCAACATCTGGCCCATGTTCCAAAAGGAGTTTGGCGACTTCGAGGCGGCCAACATCTGCTGCACAGTTTATAGCAGTAAATCCATTATCGTTCGCAGCGTTGATATTCGACCCGTTACCCAGAAGCAGTTTGACCATATCTGGCCACCCCATGCTCGCCGCGATGATGAGAGAGGTCCAGCCCGCACACTCTGTGGCCTCAATGTCGACTCCACGTTCTATCAATAGCTTGGCCATCTCTACGTGACCAAACTCCGATGCACGATGTAGGGCTGTTCCCCTCGAAGTTCTAGTAAGCTTCGCTCCATTTTCTAAAAGCAGAACCGCAATTTCGAGGTCACCTGCCGCTGCTGCATTGTGCAGCGGTGTTCGCCCATCTTTGTCTGTATGATTTGGGTCTGCCCCCTTCTCCAATAAAAGACGTACTAGATCAACGTTCCCACTTTCAACACATTTAAAAATTGGCGTCTGTCCGTATCTATCTTCAAAGGACAAACTTGCACCTGCATTGAGCAAAATGTTGACAATCACCAAATCTCCGCCACTGCAGGCAATGTTCAGAGGCGTTGACTGGTAACTTCCAGCTTCTAGATTCAAGTCCGACTTTGACGTCTTCAAGACATGGTTCACCGCATCCGGCAAACGAAGATGGCAGGCATAATAGAGGGTCTTCGGGTTCGGTTCGGGCTCGTCATCTGCCCCCCTTATTTCCCTATACACCTCGAACCATTGTCGCCACGAGTTCCAATTTCCGGTAGCAGAGTCGAAGAAGTGATTTATCAATTCCGTCATTTCTGCATCATTTCCCTCTGCCAAGGCGGCGTGATAAAACCAACTGCTGGCTGCATATTGTCGAAAGGATGTCCCCAGACTCGACGACTCGCTTTCATGAGCAATTTGCCAAACTCGGTCAGATGAGATGTACTGGATACACTTCTTTGCAAGCGTAGCATCTTGAAACCTTTCATGGGTTTTTCGGAAATTGTAGCTCGCCACTGAGGGTGTTTCTAGACCAGCAAACTTCAATAGAAGAAACTGTTGGACTGAAAAATGCGCTATGTGCACTGTCATGGATTCAACGCATTCCTCATTACCTCTAATCTCTATTAATGAACCACAGAGACCAGAAATCTCGCTGTTTGCGTAGTAGATGTCCAATTCATCAGGCAGCTCATCGATTGGTATGCCGGTGTTCTTATCGTCGATTAACGCAGCTTCAGTGATCTCGCCGACCGTCAATGGTCTGAGAGAAAACGCGGCCCACCGAAGGATTGTAATCGCCCTCGACTTTTCTTCTGGCTGTTGTCTGACGATGGCCTCCCAGTTTCGCTCATATGTGTGTGCTAGACCAGTGGGGGTTTCACTGATTTTTCGTCGTAGTTGCATCTGGTTCATGCCCTTACGCAGGGAATCCGCTTGCATCTTGACCCAGAGAAACTGGCCATCGCATCGGTCAGTCATCATCTGCGAGATGTCGTCTCTGATGGCTTCAGATTTATTAGATAGTCTCTGATTGACAATGCTCTTGGAATATATGGCTGTGTCGGCACGAACATCATCGATTGCTATTCTGTGTTCCGTAAAACAGCCATCGAGGTGCTCTTCAAAAGATTCTCTGATCTCAGCCTCACCACGACTGACAATAAGAACATGAGTTTTGGTCTGTTTGATCGCTTCTCCAATTGATTGGACAACTCGTTCGATTGATGTACACTCATCCAGGCCATCCAATGCGAGGATGCATCCTGGCGTAGAACTTAACGAACGGATAAAAAGCTTCTCCACAGTTGATTGGGACGCCATGTTGTCTTCCTCTGTCAACCAAGCATCGTAGACGAGTTGGCATATCTCAGGGTTATGTCGCATCAATTGACAAAGCCATGAACGGACTGGCGCAGAGGGATATTTTCGATTCTCGAAATCCGAAGAGAAGAAGAAGTAGGCCACAGGGGTGCTACGACTTGTAGAGAGATATTCTACAACTCTCGAAAATAGAATAGTCTTGCCAAATCCAGCCGGACCATAAAGCCAAAGAAGCTGGTGAGGGGGTGTTGGTGAGAAATCATCCTCCACCCAGCTTCGAAACTGAGGGTTGTCAAAGATCCAGTCGCATGTACCATCTAAACGCTTCTTGATGGCATCCTCTAACATATTGTCTGGTGGGCGCGTTCCTAAAATCCAGGATTGGAGGTCCTTTCGAAGCTCGGCTAGAGTCATTAGTGATGATGATGGGAACTTGGTTCTCTTTGCAGACTTACCTTTGCGCTCATCCTCCCTCTTGGATAAAAACTGCCTCACCTCTGATAAAAGAGTTGCTTGGCTTTCGCACCTTTCTTTTTGGAGCTGGTGCGTATATGCATTTACTCTCATGCTTTCATCAGCATGGACAGAAGTCAGTGAATCGGGAGGGATCAAATTGTGTAATTGTTGAATGAGGTCTGAGAGCAATTTGATGTCGTCTTCGCGTTTGCCTTTTCCCCAAAGTGCCCAAGCGGCTTTGTGCCTCATTGTTGCGGAGGGTCGGCCAAAGTTCGTGCTTAGTTGAGCCTGCTTGAACCCGCTGACGCCACGGGCTAGCGTCTTTGGAAGCGCATCATTAGACTGGCAAAGGCCATTTATTATCTGCAACAGCTCCTCCACCATTGCACTTGTCTCATCATCGTCGAGAGCGGGATGAACCTCGTCTGACAATTTCCCAAACCCAACTGCCTGGCCCCACCTCTGGAGGCGGAGTTTTTCAGCGCGAAATTGGGCCTCAATTGTGCGATAGTCGGTAGAGTAAGCCCTGTACGATTCTATCTTGTCCAGCGCGTCTAGACAAGTGGAAAAGAGGCTAGCCAGGCCAGCAATGCCGAGTGCAAGGCCAATTGGCTCCATTGTTGTTGCGATTGGGTGTTCACGAGTGCGTTGTTTAGTTGGAAACGCATGTTGACCCTGTCAGCTTGGTGGTTTCAATTCATTGCAAGGCACACATGGTCAATTTGATTTGCTGACTCAGGTTGGTAGTGCCCAGCGACTAGTAAAAGAGGATATAAAAAAAAAGATGATGAATTATAGTATGGAAGACAGTCTTATTGATTATTCTCGTAGCATTAATTTTCGAGTGCATTAGTTAGTTTGCGATGCCCTTTTTTTTTTTTTTTTGGCTTCTACTCTTTCTATTCATTCTTATTCTCCTTCTCCTTGTCTTGATTATTTCTTTTTCTTTTTCTTGTTAGTTCGCGGCTTGTGCTTTTCTGAACTAGAGTGGGCATTGTCAGCAAGGCTCACTGGTTGCTCGAGCAAACGCTGGTTGAGTCACCGGCGAGGCTGTGCTGTGGGTAGCGAAATGATGGTCTCAGCCACCGCACGATGCGCAGAAAGGACTAGTTGCAGATAAAAAAAGATACATCACATAGTAGACAAATTGTATAAAGTCTTCAGGGCAACACTTTTGGGCCTTAGGCTGTAGACCCATCAATTACAACCCCTTGTCGCAACTGCGCCCAGAGTGATGCCTCAGAGAAGCCTCCACATCCTGTCTCTGCCAACTGAGCTGCATCACTTGATAATCGGATTCCTTCAATTCCCCGACACAGCGCATTTCCGAGCCACTTGCACCTATTTCGCGTCTCTCATCCCCACCCAGTCCTCCAACTATCTCGACCTCGTCGCCGCAAATGACTCGGCTTGGGCGGTGAAGCGCAAGCGGCTCGCATGCGTCTTCTGCGCGCGCATGCGGCCCGCTTCCGCCTTTACCGACGTCCAAAAAAACATGCGAGAGGACTGGCGATCTTGCCACGAATGCAGTATTCTCGAATTTGGAGACCATTTCCGCGCCTTTCCCAATCGGAACATGCCGAGGAATTCTCGAATGACTCGCTTCACCAACGACCGAAAGAAGCTCACAGTGGATAATAAGGAGACGGGCCTCTGCGTCTGGTGCCACAACCGCTTTGATCGATGGGGAAGTCAGACTGGAGCCAGGTGCCTTTGTCAGGATTGTTTCCGGGACCATCCCCTAGAGGCAGCCATGTATCAGCAAATCAGGTTTGACCAAGATCTGTCTCGAATGGGAACAGACTGCATCCTTCGCTGGTGTCAATTTGGCAGCTCCGAGTTGTGGGAATCGCTCGAAGATGAGGATTATGAGTGGGGTAACAGTCACGAATGGGACTATCCACCAACAATGGTCCCGGTTTGGAGAGGAGGAAAACGGGGCGTGACGGTGCGAACCGAGGAGGAGGCAAAGCAACTCTATTTCGAAGTGCAGCTCAGGGACTGGTGCTTACGCGAAGAGGTTGCCGAAATTGTACACGGTGCTTGGAATTAACACCACCAATTTATCACGACGAAATGAAATACAGAGATACCATAGATGATGCTTACATGCATCTCAAAGACTTGTTTAATACGATTGTTCCATTCCAATATTAGTGCGGTCCGTCGCCGCTTTACGCCAGTGATTTCAAGTCCAAAATTTACCCTTCACGTTGAGTTTATGACCTGAAGAGGCTAGCTTATCGTCACAAGAACACGGCTGTCACGGGACGCTTGCTTTCCGGAGAAACATTCGGGCACCGATTCCAGCACCACTTTCACGTGCACAATAGATTACTTCGACTGGACTTCATCAATTCAAGTCTATGACCACAGAGTCGATATAGCCTTCAGCGCAATATGGTCAAAATATAGACTAAAGAGCTATCTAGCAACCAAACCTTCACACTTAAATAGCATTCACAGACTTTGTAAATTCCTCATCACGTACTAGTCCAGGATTAAAAATAGATCCAGCTACTTCGTAAATGCCGCAAGTATCGAATTTGAGGGGCTCAGGCGATGGATACATGCGACGTTGAGGGCATGAATACATGCGAATGGCAACTCGTGATTCTCTAGACACTAGAGACATTCTAGAATTGAAAGACAAGTGTCCACGGAAGATAAACCAATGCCGCTGCGCGCCTTGTAGGGCTATATTTCCCCACAATATCGGCTTTACAAAACAATCCGCAGCCGATGGTGGCGGTCGGAGCTGAAAAAGGGTGGGGCAATAACTCTGAGGTCTTTCCAGCACTTTTGTAGCTCTAGCCTTGGCACCGTCAATCCTTGCTCTCTTGAGACCCTGAGTTTATTCATCATGCTGTTTAGACGCAGCTGTGAACCTTTTAGACGGCAGTTTGATCAGTGAACGGTATACGGTTGGCAGATTGAACCGACCTCTCAAGCTCCCTTGGTTCCGATTCTTGACTCTCGCTTAACAACTTTTCCATACCAACCAGTTCTATTCTTAGTCAAAATTACTCGAGGATTGCAACTGAGCCCGGTAATTCCAAGTCAAGGGTCATCAAAGAGTAGAGACAATGGGCATGGATGGAATGAGACGTTAACGGGTCTTGAGGTATAAAATAATCTTGATCCCTCTGCAATCGTCTTGTCTCATCCCCATTCTTCAATACACATGAACATCACTACATCATTACATCTATCCTCTCAGGTTACAATCATTCTTACATCATGAAGTGGTTCACACTCTCATATATCATGACTTTGGCAACTGCCATTGTATTGCCACCACCACCAATCAGCTTGCCCTTGCCTCCAGTCGTGACACCTACGCCGGTGACGGCGCCGTTAGCAACGCCTCCAACGACACTTATACCGACGCCTGTAACAATTTCTATTCCAACGCCCACTACCACAACCACAGCAGTGGATTTATGCACTCTTTCGGGCTGTTATCCGGATGCAGTTGGGCCCACTTGCGCACCTGGCCGCGCGTGTCCTATGTATGTCCAATTGGTTAGGGTTTGCCCTTGGTCTTTTTGGGAAGAACCTCCCGCAGGCTGTAAAACCCGTTGCAAGCCATGCACGCAGAGGTTTTGCACTGCCATTTGCAGGAGAGAAATAGTCTGCGGTTGGCAGTTTTGCCCTGAGCCCTTTGAACCAGAGCCTGCGATCGACCCGCTGCCGATTGACTAAGGTCATGCAGCGTGTTGCCTCCGCAATGGCGCTGTTGATCAGAGATCATCATGCTAACCAACCTTTTGTCCCCATATGGATACTGTGCAGGAATCTGTTATACTCGAAATCGGATGGGCCTAGGCTACATGCTGTCGAAGACATGATGAACAACGTGGACTAAATTGACAAACGTTCTGTGGAAATTGTGGTCTTCTCGAGTTTTCTATTTAAGGATTTTCCAACCGTCATGAATTAAGGTCACTCGTTGAAATAGTTAGAAATAGTTAGAAATAAATTTATTATTCTATGCCGTGAGTGTCCTCAGAGCATCGTTCCTGTGTCACGCCCAGATTTGGTTGAGCTTGTGTGAATCCCGATGCTAACTAGTAGAGGATGCCAAATGGTTAATTTATCTGATGCAGGGTTTCTACGCTTCCAAATGCAACATAAAACATGGACAGGCACGATTCAAACACCCTTCCAGTAGTAGGGTGGTGCGACAATCCAAAGAGCATAACTAGACAATCAGCGGTTTGGGGTACGAAAACCCTTCACGTATGCACTTGCATTTTAATTATTCCCGAAAAAGAGAATCAAAAATAAATATTAATAAATAAATATTATTTTTGGTAGTTTTCGGATAGCTACCAATGACATCTGCTGGAAGTGCAGGGCACCAGGGTGGACGCTATACAAACGGCTCAAAAATCATTTCTGGTTCTCCGAATCTAACTTACATTAACTACTAGCCTCAGATATCCACATGTACATTGTGTGGTGATTGAGATATCTGAGCGACCGAAAGGACAAAACAAAAAGACAGGCCAAAAAGTCATGACCAAAAGGACGTGTCCAAAAGGACGCCTTCAAAACAAACCCCGCTTTGCACTTTCAACTGATTGGGCATGCAAATCCTGGACAGGCTGTGATAGGACTTCATTGGATCATGATGTCTTAGTTCTATGCAGTCAGAAAACACTTGGACCAATTGATGCACGTGTGGCTTTGTACGCCTGGCCAAGTCATGAGCATATAAAGCCTAAAAAACCCCTACTGAGAAGCTGAATTTTGTTTGTACGCCAGAATTTTCACGGCTTTCAGATTACCTGACGCTTGATTTCTCGACCTTCCTCCATTTGTTCAGGCAGTATCTGTCCCATTAATCTTGACCGTCATGCCTATCAATTGGCAACTCTACGAGGCGGATGTCACCCAGCTGTACCTTGATGAAGGAAAGACAGCTGAGCAGACAATCGCGGCCATTAATGCAAAGTATGGCAGTACTATTAGGTAAATATTACGTACCTACCACGAGTAATCCAGCTCACAGCTCGAGCATAGAGAGAGGCAATTCAAATGGAAATTTGGAGGCTTGAAAAATATAAATGAAAAGGAATGGAAGAAGATCGGCGACGTATTGAATAGACGAAAAGCCATGGGGGAGACTTGCAATGTCTACCTTGACAATCGTCTACAAAGCTCTACCCGCGTTAAGAGAGAGACCCGACGCCATTCAAAACACATCGTGGCCGAAAATGGTTCCAATATTGGTGTGTACCAAATGCCTTATGCGTATGGCCCGCACTAACCACAATCAGACCTGGGTATTGACACCGTCGGGGAACACCGGATTGAAATCCGAAATGCAGAGATGGATAACATGAATCTTAGCCAGGATCAGAGGCACGAATCCCCACCAGCTGACAGTGATTATGCTGTCGTTGCCCAAGACGAAGACAACCAGAACCCTTTCCGAGATGCAATCATTCAACCAGTTACACCCGAGCCAGATATGGAAATCGATAGCAGTGGCCAATTGCGTCAAAGATTTCGGTCAGGGAGCAATTCATTCACTACTAGTTTTCTCAATCATATCGATATGGATGGGAACCCTATTTCAACACCAGGTTCCACATTGCAGAGTCGGGATTTTGGGATTGTGAGATCCAATCTCGATGAAATGTTCACAGGAGAGGCTCCCAGGGAGTTGGGTCCAATGAACCAAGGATCCCCGTCTGGGGTCTTCCAATTCACTTCCCTTTTTGAAGACTTCAACTCATTCCAATTTTCAACATTTACGCCAAAATACCAATTCTTTTGGGACTCGCCAAGTATTTATTCATAGCCTTAAACTTTGTCCTATTCGAGGCTAACTTGTCGCATAGAAATACGCTCTCTCTTTTCTAGTCCAGGTAATACAGGAGCTATCTCTAGCTCTGAGTTCGTCCCCATGACAATTCCTAAAGGAAACAAGGGATGGCTTTCATCACACTTGGCTGGTACAAGTCAAAATCTGAAATATTTAGCCTCTTTTGCATTTAGAGTGGAAGAAATCATTCCAATGAGAGTGGATGAGCGTGGGATTCAATCATCTCTCGATAATGAGAGTCCAGAAATACTTCACTGTGCCTTCTCAGTTGTGGCTTACCTTGTAGGTAATAACCTCTTGAAAGACAACCAAATTAGATATTTCGTGTATTGGGTTGTCGAACATGGGCATATTAAAAGGTTTTCGGTATTTTTACGTCGCCAATTACCTAACACTCATGGTTTTGTTGAGAGAATTCTCTTTGCCATCTGCTATATACCCGGTTTTGGAGAAGATGGGGAAATCTATGACATCAGAAACAGGAATATCTTCATATCACATCCCCTTGAAGCTTTGGACTTGCTGCTCGCTGTGGACAAAAGGGCCTTGAAGGGCTATCTAGGCACAAAGCTTTGGGTGGCGGTCGCCTTCGCGGGTCACAGAAAAGCAGCCGACTTCTTGGTAGATAATGGTGCAGATTCGAATGGGGTTGAACGCTTTAGCCCTTTGGCCATCACTGCAGCTTCGGGGACTTTGGACATGCTGCAATGCATAATCAAAGCTGGTGCTGATGTGAACAAATGTTTGCATGTTACCATATATGACGTGATTGAGGGAACTGCGCTAGCTAGTGCAGTATGGTATGCCATGACCGACTTGAATTTGCGGCGGCATTGCTAGGCCAGGGCGCCAAGGTCGATGTTGAGTATCGTATTCATGGTCACTATAGTTCTGAGATGATTCTTGATTGGGCAGAAAAGTACAGTTCACTTGAGGTGTATGAGTTGCTGAGAAGAAGCCTAGAGACGGATGAGCGCTCGAAAGCGTGGCAAATGGTTGAAGAAGCACAAAAGGGAAACCGAGCGCTGGCGAGGTTTCTGAAGGGACAAAATATGATTCGAGATGAGGCGCTCGAGATAGGGCTGTTCTATGCGGCAAGATGGGGGAAAACGGCAGCCGTCCGAACATTTTTACGGAGGGGAGTGGACCCCAATGCTCAAAAGGTGAGTCTTTTACACAGAATAAGTGACGACGCTGCTCAATATCATCCACTCAACGCAGCGGATAGTGCTGACAAAGATGTGGTATACCTTTTGGTCAAAGCTGGGGCCAGGGTTAAAACAGTGGCGCGAGGACACCCACTTTCAGCTTTGGTCGCTATGGCCAATGCAGGACATGACATGTCTATGATTGAGACTTCCGGATTGAACATTACCAATGGTTCTATCTACGAGTATGGTGTGTTGCTTGATGCGGAGTACCCAATCAATTCCTATGATGGTGGTGGCCAGAGCATGCTTCAACATGCTGCCAGCCAGGATGATGTTGGGTTGGTGCAATATCTGATTGACCGAGGAGCTGACGTCAACCTTCCCGCGGGCGAAGAGGGGCGAGGTCGCACAGCACTCCAGGCTGCAACCGAATGGGGCCGCATTGAAGTAGTTGAATGTTTACTTGAAGCTGGCGTCAATGTCATGGCACCACCTGCCAAAAATGGAGGGCTCACTGTTCTCCAAGCCGCGGTCTACAGAATTCAAATCAGCCAGAAAAATTCAAAAGGTGGACCTAGGTATGAGAAAGAGAAAACAAATGAATGGATAGAACTTTTCAAGGATCTCCTTGCGCTTGGAGCGACAACCAATGGCCATCTTCTTCACTCGCTCGTCATTTTACCAGACAGCCCTGAGCTGTTGAAGATTACTCTGCAGGCTGGAGCCAGTATAGATGAGCGTCCAAATTTGTCTGCGTACAAAGATTTAGATGAAACAAGGTATCAATTATATCACCAACGTACGCCCTTGCAAGTGGCCGCAGCAATGTACCGTTTGGAAGCCATCAAACTTCTTCTCGACAATGGAGCTGATATAAACGCCGAGGCCGGCGTGGAAAACGG
Organism: Calonectria multiphialidica; assembly: GCA_020623665.1. NCBI lineage: Eukaryota > Fungi > Ascomycota > Sordariomycetes > Hypocreales > Nectriaceae > Calonectria > Calonectria multiphialidica. The sequence goes on from JAHVYC010000026.1 coordinate 247,330, forward strand.
CATCACTACTCTACAAGGAGTAGTGATGTCACCCAAAACGTTCGAAATCATGGACAGGTTCCACCAAAAGCCCGATATCGACATGCAACTTCCATGTATTGAGCTACTCCTACAGCATGGTGCAGAGATAAATGCTCCCCCCGGCGCGACATTTGGTCGCACTGCTCTCCAAGCTGCTTGTTCCGAAACGCCCGCCAACCACAGTCTTGTGCGTCTGCTCTTGAAAAAAGGAGCAAAAGTCAATGCTGAGCCTGCAAAGGAAGGTGGAATCACCGCCCTTCAGGGCGCTGTGATAATTGGTGATATGCCCCTTGTGAAAACCCTACTCAGACACCACGCGGATATCAATGCCCCTGCAGCTCTAAAAAATGGCAGAACAGCCGTCGAGGGAGCGGCAGAGCATGGACGAATAGATATCTTGCGGTTACTTCTCAACGAGGGTACTCTTCCTGATACCACTGGTTTTTCCAAGGCTATTAAACTTGCTGAGGATAATAATCATTGGGGTGTTGTGAAGTTGTTGGAAGAGCATCGACTAAATATTGGCTTAGATCTGGGGAGATTGGATGGTGCATTAGAACAAGATACAGGTGAATACGGAATCTAAATCTGCAGCGCGACTTATTTCATTCAAATTGATAGTTGGGGTGTTTAATACCCAAGTCACATGAAACCCTTGGGTTAAATACAATATTCGAGACATCAACTTGATTGTCACAACACTCTTCTAGTGACGAATCATATGGGGGTTCAACCGAGCATTACACAATCTAGTTGGGTCTGTCTCTTGGCATTTAGATGAGTTCTGCGTGCAATCATAAATGTTTCCCCCATCGCACATTTCAGTTTTACGTCAACAACTACAATAATTTTGTCATCAAGTTCCTTAGTGGTCAAGTACTTTGGACAGTAGCACCGTCATATTAATCGCATTGAGAAACTCGTAGTCCAATTGAGGATGAAATTTCTATCTCAAAAAACTCCGGTCTTGATATTTGCGATTGCCGAGGCCAGCGAGTTCCGTTATCAACTCGACAGATTCAATCTGCCTTGTGGATCTCCGAACCCCTGTTTCAAGTGACCGATCCGCCCATGCAACCATAACGGGAACCCAGGTTGTAACCCTCACAATGCATTGTCCAGATCAACCAATCAACAAGACCTGTGCAAGAGTCGGGTCCACGAAGATTACGAACCAGCGTTCGAAACCAGGCCAGATGAAGGTCTTGCCCAGCGTCTTGGCTTGGCATAACTCTTTATCAGGCTGTTGGCAGGCATGCCCTGAGAATGATGAAAATCTTATCTATAATGGGGAAGGCTTGGGGCCTCAGCGCTCGACTCCACCACATGCGATCGAATCATGTTTCGTCACGAAAGCGAGTTCAGGAGGTTGCTCAATTGAATGGAAGAATCAAGGTAAGAAAAAGCCTGGAAGGCAGAAAAACGCAAACAACATCTCGCAAAAGAGAATGAGTTGGTTGCAGCATCAGCAGGCCCTGCGCCAATCCATCTCGATCAGCATGCAGCCGCAGATCAAGATTGCCCAAAATGTCACCCTTTTCTCAAGATCGAGCCCCTTTCCCGTCCCGTCAAACTCCACTAAGGAGTAAGGAGAGAACAGTTCCCCCCCACAATTGTCCACGTCAGGACGCTACTCTGACAGCCAAAGCGAGAAAGAAATATTCTACGACGTAAGCTTAACTGGTCCCATGAAAACTCAATTCAGGTTTTCCCCGTGATTATCTGACGCGCGGCATTCCCGCGAACACCTACGTTGTATCCTGGTGGGTGTGAGAAGGGAGGCGTCTGAGACCCCAATTACGCGGTTACGGTGAACAGGGTCCAGGGTGCGTAACGTACGGAGTCTCCAATTAAGACAACCACCTTGACAGACCATACCATTTGCAGCCGCCGCCGTATAGGACGAGATCCACGATAAACCGCTGGAAGAAAGGGGTCTTCGATAATATGGCTCAAGTTGGTACAAGGATGCCGCAAGGCGATGGCTTAGACCTCTGAATCGTACGGGGAAAGATGATATATCTTGCATCACTAACTTGATCGAGTTAGGCGCCCTTGCGTGTTCCGCGGGGCTCGAACCCATCAACCCTTTACGGAGAATTCCTTGGCATGATTTCTTAGTAGCTAGACTTCGCTAAAGATCTATAAGAGTCTCTTGTAGTTGTCGAGATAAAGGAAAATCCAAGCATATCGCAGAGTCTCAATCCTCAAGTCGCTCACTCATATCATCTACCCTCGTTCAGTCCTTAAAAGAAGAAGAAAAATGGCACCTATGTTGGCCTCCATCCTGTCCTTGCTTGCAGTTTCCAATGTGGTTACCGCAGCTGCTTCATGGAACACCACTTGCACCACCAAGACGCAACGAAAAGCATGGTCCGTTTCTTTGCTCTGCAAAATCCTCCCTCGACACATCAACTAACGCTGAAGTTACCAGGAACAACATGACAGACACTGAAAAGTCTGCGTATATTGACGCTGAACTTTGTCTGATGGACCGTCCTGCGCAGGCCGGCATCTCCGGCGCTCAGAACCGCTGGGACGAGCTCGACTGGGCCCACATCGTCCAGTCCAACATCATCCACAACGTGGTATGCCAAGCCCCTGCGGAAATTTATTTGGAAACGAGAGAGTGAGCCTAACTAAGAAATAGGGCGGATTCCTTCCTTGGCACCGCTACTTCATGCGCGTTCACGAGTACCTGCTCCAGTCGGAATGTGGGTATGAGGGCGGTCAGCCGTACTGGAACGAGGTGCTCGATATGGATGCCCTCAACGAGTCCGTTGTCTTCGACCCCAACACCGGCTTTGGCGGCGAGGGCGGAGATTGCGTCACCGACGGGCCCTTTGTCAACCTTACCCTCCACATGAAGTCGGAATCGACGAACAGCAGCTACTGCCTGTCTCGATCTTTTAACTCGAGGGGGTTCCAAGCCGGCGTGCAGGCCAACATTGACGAGTGCTTCAACATGGAGACCTACGAGGAGGCCTTTGGGTGCTACCAGGTCAACCCCCACACTGCCGGACACTCTGCTGTCGGTGGCACCGTAAGTGGATATATGCTTCCAGAATAATCTTTATTTCCGACTAAACGACTGACACCTGGTCAGATGCTTGACGTCGTCGGCAGCCCTGGCGAACCCCTGTTCTTCCTCCACCACACCAACCTGGACCGTCTCTGGTGGGAGTGGCAGCAGGCCAACCTGACGACCCGTCTCACCGAGATCGGCGGCCGCAACATCCCCCTCACCAGTTACCTGACCCAGAACGGCATGAGCTACCCCAGCGCGTCTGTGCTCGACTACGACGGAGACGAGGGCAACGTGACCACCTTGAACCACAACCTCTGGATGGTCGGCATCGTTCCCAACGCCACCATCGGCGAGGTCATGGATTTGGGCAGCGATTTGAACTGCGCCGAGTATGTCTAAAGGTGGCTTCTGGCCCAGACGATTATGATTCGATTTCATCGCAGCGTTACTAGACACGGGATAGAAAGGTATAGAATCGGCATGCATCCTTTTAGTTAGACCTGAAGCGGTATCATCGTGTACAGCCACGTACACGTATATCGCTGCGGATATTCCACCCAAGCAACAGACACATAGAACTACAGGATTTTAGACACCGTAGGGAAAAGGCAGTACATAGAAATAATATGCCACAAGTCTGACAACATCCCGTCGCGTGCCCATATTTCAAGCCCTCACCAAGTGTGATGAATCAAGCAAATAAATGAGAAAAGTACCCACTAAGCTTATATTTATGACATAATTTCTCATCAGCAAGTTAGGGTATTGTTTATGGTTTTATTTTTGGGACGCTGTCACACTTTTGACATGTCATTTTCACAATGCCATTGTATTTAATTACACCAATGTGATGGTCGTTACTTGCTCGGTTTCAAATAAATTCATCCTCCCATCGTCTTCACACGATCCCAATCCAAGTCTTTGGTAAACATTAGGGTCCGTTGGTGATTTCCCCAAAATCATAAGCTCGTGCTCCTGGCGGTTTTCTGTCATTGAGAAAGAGCCCAACCTGAGGACCCAGCATTCAGTAGCAGGATCAAACCTGCCTTGGACGGGTGCACCATTTTGGCGCAGACTGGTTGATTCTTCGTCGGTAGTATTTGCAGATTTGTGTGCTGCGTCGGATGGTCCCTGGTCCATCTCCCATGGGTTCCACCTACAGGCCGTCTTGACAGAAGACCCATCCGGTCCAGGAACCATGACCTCCTGCAGCATGGTGTCGGCAGAAGCCTCCAGCTGGATACGGCCCAGCCCCACGACGAGTGCACCGCCTTCTGTATCGATATACCCTAAATGGCCAGGGATCAAGGGCCCGCAGATGGTGAGCCTGCCGCTTTCCACGCGTCCCAGTGGGGCGTTTGGGCTGGCGTCAGCTTCGACGGCCAAGACCTTGGCGCTCGCCTCGTAGGGATCCTTGCCGTTTCGAAAACAATAATAATCAATCTCTCCGCTAACCGAAGCCCATGAAAACGTCGGAGCTATGAACGCAGACTCTGGCGGCGTGCGCAGCTCGCCAGTTGTGCGCCACAGAAGATCGAGATCGATGTTCTCAACCCACAAGCCGGCCGCGTACCTGAAATCCGTCTTTTGCTGCAACACGCCAGCGATGGCCGAAATCGCCGGCAGCTTGTCCTCCTGTCGTGTCAAGAGCCGCTTGGAATAGTTCTCGATGACCTTGTGCCAGAATCGGAGAGCCTGCCAGGGCTGGGTTATCTGGCTAATGGGCATGTGGCCAAACTCGCGGCGGTGGTTGAGCCTCGACTCACACTCACAGATCACATCTTCGTGGCAGGTCCACTGCAGCTCTGTGTTTGAGATTGACAGAAATCTGCCCGAGAGCAGCTGTTCCTGCAGCGTCCATCCTCTCTGCGACAAGGGCTCTCGCAGCTGGCGTTGTTCGGCCTCCTCCTGCCACTTCCAGTGGACGCCTTCTTGCGGGATGATTCTCGCGTTTATCATAACCTTGTCTGCCCCAACGTCTACTGCTTCGGCGAAAGTGTTTGCGCGTATTTTGGCGGCCTCTGGTTCATCGGGATGATACCGACGGAGGAATGACTCACTAGCCGCCTTGGATGAAGAAGCCGCAATTGTGAGGAGGGCGTTGGCATAGATGTCACCCATTTTCGACGATTCCGTTTCCCAATCTTGGTGAAAATCCTGGATGATACATAGTGCATCGATCCACAAATACCGGACTCCGAGCTCATGAGTCAAGATTACTGCATCTTCATATGCTTTTGTAAGTGTCGAGACATGAATACCGTCTTTCATCATGTCAAAAGTGTCCAGTGTAGTCCTCATCGGAGTAGATTTCCCCCAGCAGTAGCTCAAGGCAATATATTCGGGGTTTTCTATGCCTTTTGTTTCAACCAGTCGTATCACCTGTTGGTTCTTATCACCAATGTCCAACAAACGGGTTGGCAACTTGTATCCATGGCGGTGACAAATCTGGTGGCTCTCAAGACAGGTTTTCAAACATGACTTGATAAAAGCTAGGCTGTCGGTTGACAGATGATGTATGGAAACGTCCGCTAATGGCCGAATACTCTTCCATACCTCTCTGCAATCTACACCCACATTAGCGGTGTTCAATGGAGTCAGAGGGCGGCATACGAAGGGGTGTGTATAATTGGACATATACTCCAGAATCCCAAAGCTTGAAGTGGAACTCAAAGTTGCCAGTGCCCATGGGGAATCTGAGGGATATTTTGTCGGCATGGTTATGGGAGTTCCATCCGAAAAATGCCAGTGCTTTGAGAATTACGGAACATAGTTGGCATCCCGACGCCGCTGACTTGATGATGAGATGCGCGTCTCTCCGTATCGAGGTAATCTGTTCATCTCGGTCAACTCTAATTGCGCGTGTGTTGCTGGCTAGAGCAAGCGTCCCATCCAGGTCGAAACAGCACTCGCAGTGCCCATTGGAGCCCTTGGAAACGCCCCCAGTATCGCGGTTAGTCTTAGGAGCATCCATGGGACAAAAGAGTTGGTGATACAATGTGATCGTGGAGACGAGGAAAGGTGAGTATCACGCTTTGCTGTGATTAGGGTCTTTTGTTACCCCGCAATCCATCTCACGTCACGCTCCACGTCTAACCAGCTCATGTGAATTATGCCAAGTATTACTCAACGACAAGTTTACAGCATAGGAATAGTGTAAATAATCCTATTAGCTTTACAAGATTGACAGGGAACTGTGCCGCGCATTCGACAAAACCGCATTGGGGTTGGAGCCAATCAAGTTCCCACCGAGCGTCAGTCTACAGGGTAGGTGGCCACTCCAAAGTAATACCATCAGAATATCCATCAGTTCAGTTAAAAAAAAATAAAGCAAAGCAAAACAAAGTGAAATAAATGAATGAGTGAATTTATTAAGTTAGCTCCAAGGCTAATTTTTGTATTAAGTATTAGGCATCTTAGTCTTTGCACATGCATCTTGTTCCTTTCTTCGTCACTCAGGATGCACTCATTTCCAGAATGATGCATCCCCGAAAAAACCTTCAGTGCAGCGTCTAAATTTCAACGAAAGCTTTCCAAAGACTTCATTAAAAACAATGACGCGCTCGCTAAGAAGGTTCATATCAACCCGTCTTCCCTTCTCCGATTTGATAATTCTCCGAATCATCCGAATTGCTCCATTATGCTCCTAATCTTGTCGTTCTCTGCTGGTTCCCGCCCGCTTTTGGGTTGATCAAGCTATTTCATACACTTCGTGTGGAGGTTGACTGGTGGGCGTCATTGGCGTAAGAGGCAGCGGTGTCAGATTTGTGCCCTTGTCCATGTCGCTGAGTAGGTGACTTGACGATTTGTGGATGTTTATGGTGAGGTTTGCGCCGGGTTTCCGCTGGCTCTTCTTCCAAGCCATGAAGCTTTTGACGTCTCCCATATATCTCCACACTATTAGTGCGATTATGAGAAGGACCACCCCAAGTGTTGAGCTGGCTGCGATGCCGGCTGCAGCCCCAGCCGATAAGCCATGGTGCGGTAAGCTCACGTTGAAGTACAAGGTGTTGTTCCACTCCTCGTTGTCGGTGCCCATATTCACGTATGCCGAAAAATAGAGCATCCGGTAATCCCCCACCGGCTTCCTGAAGGTGACATTTTCCAGGCTGACCGTCCACGAGAAATTCCGCCTGGACACGTTCACTGCAATCACAAGTCAGCCTTCGAGTCGCACGCGGACGGACTTGTACAGAGAGAGGGGGGAGTGGTGGTCTACCTTCTAGGGGGTAGAGCCGGTCTGGCGCGAATTCACCGAGGTTCTGGCATAGATAGAGATCGACGGCGGAATAATTTGTTTCCCATTGCACATCTACGACGTCACCGAGCTTGTAAGTCGGGTTGAGCTGATCCCAATTTTCGGCTGGCGCAGGGTTTATGAAATTGATATAGCATTGCACCTTCGCGACGGCGGAAACGATGAGGAGGAGAATCGCCAAGTTATAGTCCATTAGGGGTCGGAAAGGGCCACGGGCGACAATCGAGGCATTCTCCTTGTCGACTGGATTTGTGGGCAGCAGCAGAAAATGGGAAAAGTCAATCTTGCTGGACCTTTTGATACGCGGACGTGCAGCTTCTTATGTATAATCTTCGCAAGGCCCACCGGGCCAGAGCATAAATGCCCGGGGCCAATGGCACGAGGCAATTCACACAAGGATGGACAGATTACGATCCACACCATCAGGTTCGTTGCCAATCATCGGGGCCATTGCGCGGCCGGCGCAAGCGCAACTACCGACCCGCCTAGACGTCATTTGGGTAAGGCGGGCTCGTACCGCTTGGACTCGACGTTTGCTCGCTGCTGCCAATGCGACGCACATCCAGGCCTATCGGGGGAAGGGTGCTGACGAACGCAAATCTCAGGATGTCACTTGGAAACCGCCACGCCGCGTAATTTAGCTGGGGGGGGGGGCTCGGAGCAGGTCGTTGCCAAACACGGCATCGGCACTCTGCCCGCCAGCCCTAAGAGGATGACGCCGCTCCACTGATTGGCGAGGCCCGATGTGGCGTTTCGATATCTTCCGCCCGTGGGCTCACGTGCCTGTGGCTGGTTAAGCCAATCGCTCGACTCCAGTGGCGCAGTGTGCTGTGGATGGCACTGAATGATCGGCAAGGACTCGTTCAGGCTGCGAAGCAATAGATTGCAGCTATGAGTCTACTCAATTGTAGAAATCTTTGCGCTGTAGCTGGGCGCGGCCTTATCATATACGGGGCGATACGCGCCGCAGAGCAATCGCATGTCGCAGAGCCATGAGCTGGGCGCAGTCAATCGCGTAAACAGCCTGATCGGGAGCAGCCGGTCCAAGACCAGGACTGGCCATGCCCAAAAAGAACAATACGGATCTTTTTGGCCAATGAGTGTTCGCGTGTAGACCGACTTGCTAAAGAAGAGGAAAACTTTAGAATTTGCAGCGTCGTGTACAACCCCTGTTCTCTTGAATCTGCCCAAATGAATCCACCGCGACGCCACACGATCATCCTGCCGCCGTGCATTTGCTTCCAGTTTTACGTTTGCAAAAAATTAGGAAAATCATGATAAATTTCACGCTTATGCATTTTTAGCTTACTGACATGTCACTCTAAGGTTTAGTGGTAAATACTGAATGTGGCGCTTGGTAGTTACGGGCTGGGCCGGTGATGGGTGGTTGACTATTCTCATCCAAGATCAATGCAAACTGGTGTGCTGCAAGAATACCGTTGTCGCAAGCACCCGTCGTGGTTTTATTTCAAGGCCGTTGTAAAAAAAAAGAAAAAAAAAAGGCACAGACACGTCAATTAATACTGGGCGATGCGACTGGTGATTCCTTGGTCTCGGCTCAAAAGTCAATGGGTGGTGAGAAATGGTGATCAAGGCTCGAAAAGCCAATTGGCATAATGGAGGACGAGTTTCCGTCTCAATTTTACTCATGATTGGCGTCGAGCAATTTGGAGAAGCACGCGCAGGGTCTGGCTGTGTGCTGACAACGCATTTGGATCCGTGATGCATTGACGAGGCCTGTGTTGAGAGCGACCGGCAGTGCTGTTTGCCGCTGCGGAATACAGCCTTTTTGCCAAGCGCATCGCCTTCCGCCAAGTGAATGCGCGCCCGTTTCGACGGGATAGAAGGTTCCTTGGCCAAGGCCAGAGACAGTGCCGGCGTGTCATGATGTGATACGCTAGCGGCGGGAAAGTGAGGCGTGACAGGGTGAACGGCTGTTGTTTTATTGCCGGCGCGTTTGAGGTCGGGGGACGTACGTGACGCGGTGGGTTTTTGGTGGGTTTTGGAAGATTGGACGAGATGGCTGCTGGGTGTTTCATGACATCAAAAAAAGCTTTTACGCTTTGGCGCTAGGCTAAAATTCCCAGCGCCACGGGTTCTGCGACGTGCGCTATTTGCTTTGTCTTGCCTTTCCTCTCAGGCCTTGGGGAGAGATGCCGTGCATGGAGGCGGCTTGGCAGAGGACGAGCGCATACTTGCGGACGGCGTGGGGATTGAAGGATTTGGTATTGGGGCATGCTGCAATTGTGCTTCTTTTTATCATGTCCAAGGATGTTAATCAGGGGGAGGGGATGAAAGCAGAAAGGAGAGAAAAAAAGGAGAGCCGAAGAATGTGATGAATGGAATTCCGGTACTGTGTAGTGTGAAACAGAGGGCGTATGCGCACCATTCCTTGGGCGGAATTTAATAATGCTGATCAAGGCAATGGAGGACCCGTGGGTGGCTCGACGTCAAGTGTCGGAGAGATGACTGGAGCAATGAATGGAGTAATGAATGGAGCAGTGACTGGAGCAGTGACTGGAGCACTGGAATTATGACTGCAGAGCGGCATTGTGATCTTCGGCGTTTCTTCCCTGAGTTTGGATAAGCTCAGCCGAGGGAAGCGAAGATGACACCCGTTGGCGCTAGGGGCCTGGCCCCCTGTAAAAGTGGCCTCAGCCAGTGCCCGCGGTCGGGGTGGAGGCGGAGCAGGGCAGGGCACGGGGTAGTGGGTGCCATAGAGAAATATACCCGCGACCAGCGGGGGATGCGAATAAATGGGCATTGATGGGAAGATGCCGAGATTACTTTGCTGCTGGGGGCGTCGTTGCTCCTGGGTGCGCCTGGTGTTCGTTGCTTTCGGTAGGCTCCGAACGCCATGCGGATGGTGTTTTGGGTTGCGGCGGGGGAGGGGGAGCAGCACATCTGGGCAGTGGGGTGGGTTCGTGAGAGTGCGTGATGTATGAATGAAGTCGCACACAACAAGGAACAATGTACTGCTGAGAACAAGGCTATCTGGGCGGTACGCATAATGACGCGATGAATTGCCAAGGCTGGGCTTGTGGATAGCAAGAGGGTGCAGCCCAGCCTGCATCGGCATCAACATCATGACACTGCAAGTGCTGCATATCGGCGGGACGGAATCTGACACCCGGTTTCCGATGTGTGTAGTCTGGTTTGGTCTGGCCTGACTCTTTTTTTATACGTCCCGCGAATCAGATGACGATGGTCGGGGTGAATACGCGGTTATCGTCATTTGCGGCAAGAAACGATTGGGCACACAGCGGCGAGCACACAGAGAGCACACCAAAGGCACACGACCCAATTCTTCACTCCAACAATCAAGATGCAGTTCCACACACCCACCACCCAACACTAATCCAGGGCATGTGCATGCGTGCAGGCATGTGAAGGGGACGAGATCGACAGGCAACAGGGGTCAATGCTGGGCATACAATGTCTCACGTCTCTTTCTCAACGCTGCCTTTTATATTAATACTGGGGGCTATTTTCCCAATCATGGCCTCCCTCTTAATATTTCCGAGGACTGTGTTCTTGGTCAAGGCTGGCAACACGTGCAGAGGCCATGATTCACCGTCACGGCTCATCACATCCATCCTCCGTTGCATGCAACACCTCCCCTCCCCTTCCCTTCCCTCCCTGAACTTGGTTGTAACCACTGTAACCACCCTGTGTCAGCCTCTGCCAAGAACAGCATCCTTTCCGGGAAGCTGCGGGGGGTGTCTCTACTGCTACCTATTCCATCATACCCTTCATACCTTTTCCCCTTTCGCAACCAAGCTTAAATGCTTATTTCTTCCTCTCCCTTTACTCGTCCACTCGCTCGCCCGCGCCTCGTTGACGTGCCTCGATACCAGCAGCCTCACCCACCATGAGGGCCTCCTCCGTCCTCGCCCTCAGCCTCGGCGGCCTCCTCCCAAGCCTGTCGACGGCACATCCAGTGCGCGACACTCACCGGCCCGAGAATTGGCTGATCAACTTGTTAGTCGCACCCGAACCCCGCCATGCAACGACGCCCATTTGACTAACCCAACCTTGCTCCAATATAGCGGCGACTCGTACTCCAAGACGGGCTTTGAGCCCTCAGGCGATCAACCCTCGGCCGAGAATCCCATTGGCAACCCCGCCTTGCCCGGAAAGACGTCATCGGGCGGCCTCAACTGGGTCGGTTACATGATGACGGAATTCAACACGTCCTTCTCCAGCGACCCCAATTCGCAGACGCTCGCCTACAACTTTGGCCGACCCGGTGGCACCGTCAACGCCAAGCCCTTTGGCTCCAAGAACCCCGACTTCAACAAGCAGATGGATTGGTTCGAGGAGCACTACGTCAAGATTGAAAAGTCCAAGCGCAGGTGGACTACCGAGAACTCTATCGCCAGTGTGTGGTACGGCGTGAACGATGTCAACGGCATTTTCGCCAAGCGTCTCGACGTCCACTATAACGTCGGTTCCGTTGTCACTGGTCTTATGAAGGACTACCTCGCTGGACTTGAGAGGCTCTACAGTTTTGGCCTCAGGAAATACATCATGATTACCCTGCCACGTACGTTTCATGTTGCACATTTCCCCGCTGCGCGTGCGCGGAGCAACACTGACCAACTTTTAGCTCTGAGCATGCTGCCACTAAAACTCAAGTGGAAGGAAAACAAAATCACCGAACTCAACTCGTGCGTGCTCGCCTGGAACTACCTCCTCCGCGAAAAGGTCCAAGCATTCAGGGAAGCCCACGACGACATCGTCGCCACCGTCATCGAGACCAAGGACATTTACTGGGATGCGCTCGCTAGCCCATCAGACTTTAACTCTCCTGACACCACTTGTGAGGACAAGACCGGCCAGACATGCGTAAGAAGCCCTCCCCCCTTCATCAATGCCATCCATTTGCGCCTAGAATTAGCCCAGCACTGACATGATTGTCACAGCTCTGGTTCGACACGAGCCACCCCAACACGAGCATCATGCGACTCATCGCTGCCAGGGTGGCTGAGGTGATTGAGAAGGACGAGTACCGGTGCTACGGCGGCAAGTGCAAAGAAGATGATCTTTAATCAGCGTTAAATGGAGTTCACATGGGTTTATTTGTATCAGCATCTCAGGGGGGAATCTTGCCATTATTGTCACATTCATATTTTACTTCTGGGGCAGCGACTGGCGTTTTTTGTTTTCTACTGAGCCTCTATCTTTCTGATCAGGGCGTGTGTTCACAACATATTTGTCCACGAAACAAAAAATGAGCCAAAAATTTGAGATGACTATTTCTAAACTTGGAAGGTGAATGTTCTGCTATCAGTTGCCAAGACCAACGAATGAGAGGCGACATTATACCACAGTAAATTTAAATAGCGAAAAGTTTATGTGCGGATATCTTGTCACTGTATTTTTATCTAGCTAGGTGTACAATCATACGTAATATCCAAATGAGGATGAAAGAATTGTGACTCTTGGAATCTCAGTGATCTACAACACTTGGGATCAGAACTTGTCCACCAAACAGTCAACTGAACGCCGGCATCGGAGAATCTTGCATATTCAGTCCCAAGAGAAAGAGAATCAAGATGCGGCCGTCTCATATTCTCCTCGTCACAAGCGTGTAGGGCGATACAAAGACTTTCGAGCTTTGGATACTGATGTAACGATAGGCCAACCCAAGAGAGGCATCGCCTCAAGTCTGAAAGTGACTGCCCATATCCATCTAATAGACGAATTCTCAGCCGTTTCAAGGATGAGGGAAATGTTAATTCTTCGTCATAGGATGTGTCAAGGTTCATAAAAAGATCGAGGTCTGTGAGGTGTGAGAATTGCTTGATCAAACGATAACTCTCAGGCTCAAAAATATCATGGTATTCAGGATACTTATTATCATAGCTTTCATGTAAGGTCAAGGATTCAAGAGAATCTTTTTGGCTGAGTAAAGACGGAAAAATGCTTCTGGGATTTCCCGCAGACCCCGAGCCGCGACTGCAACAAAACTGGAAAGTCTTTAGTCGCGGCATTGCCTCAATTAGTTTCTCAACCTCGTCTGCTGTGCGGCCTCCAAATTCATCATATTTCAGAATGAGTTGCGTAATCCCTGCTACAGCATCATAAATGGATTCGTCGAACTTCGTATAGTAGGAGAGAGACAGTTTTGTCAGCAGCGGCCTGTTTGTCATGAGAGCGGAGACAATTTCAGCGCCTACTTTGCCCGAAAAGGCCATGGAATGCAGTCTCAACTCCCGGAGGGATGGGAGGCATGGATGCTCTGGTATCCACGACTTGTCAACTCCTGTTGTATCGCTGATAACCAGCTCGAGCTGCTGGACTTGGGCAGCAATTTCTAGGACTGAACGGACATGGGGATTATTTCGACAACTGCCTTCAACGTCCAGCGTCGGTTCTTCAGTTTCAGAAAGCCCCAAGCAACGGAGAAATTGCGACTCGTCCGCAATCCAATCGGCCCTGTTGATGTGGCGGAGTGACAAACTCTTGAGCCCACCCGCGAGTGGGCAGCCGTTTCGCATCGCTACCCTCAGTGATTTCAACAATGACTCTTCAAAGTCTTTAGACATGCGGGCGATATGAAAATGGAATAGAACGGGCTGGGCGACTTCTTTCATCGATTTTGACGTGAGACATAGTGTCCGCAACGGCGCAGATCTGACGTATGGGAGAGGCTTGTTGATTGCCTCTGGCGCATCCCAACTCGCAATGCAGTGATCGCAGAGGTATTCACAGATCATCGTCTTGATCTCAAGGGGCAAGGCTGAAAGGCAAGCCATGGCTTTGATTGTGGGTATGGAGTTATGGTTCAAATTTCTGTTGAAGTGAAGATGAGAGTATATGACGGGGCAGGACAAGGAAAAGAGAAAAGGAAAAGCTGTTTTATGAACGGGATTCAATAATAGAACCCAAACGGGTTGATGCACCGAGAAATTTAATTGCCCGAGGACTTCTTCTACTCTCTTCCACGATGATCGACGGTACTGAATGGAAAATAAAATAGTCAAGAATGGAAGAGGCGAGCACTTGTATATACGTAATAACCAATTTAAAATGTTCTTGTGATATCCTATTGTTATCGCCCGAGTCACCGGTCAATCAGGGGAACCTTAAGGTGTGTCACGGAAGGTCATAGGGGTTACATACAGTGGAGCTGCAGTGAGATGAGTTTATTGACCGAAGGTCACAAAGGTGCTCTACATTTGGACGCACCAAGCTATGGATGGCTATGAAATGGATAACGAGACCTAAATCCTGATGCAACCAAGTTCCAATACGAAGAATGGATACAATACTAAAACAGATGGCGGAATCTTGACCGCGGAAAACAATCGGCTTGGCATGGTATTGTACTTTAGAATACTTGGACAACCACAGTTTATTATTCATACACCTTGCCCCCACCTCCCTTATTTGCGAGGTGTACAATCGTACAAGCCTCCTGTAGGCAAGCGAGATAACCACGAACTTATCTCCGAGACACAGCATTGTCTTGTGAGTTGTTGGACAGTGAGCTCAACTCTCGCACTTCTAAACCTTTCCATGGCGTCTTCTGCCACAAGAGACTTGAAAGCAATTTCTCTATCGATATACCCTGGATTTTCCGACCAACGTTGTGCCACAACATAGACACTGGAGAGATTTGGGTAACGATGCAATGACATGCTGAGCCAAGAGAGGCATTGCCTCAAGGTTGTAATGCCTTCTTCATACAAGTCATCACATTGCAGTGAGCCGCTCTGACGAACAGTAAGAGATTTCAAGGATAAAGGAAGCGTGGCATCCTGATCCTCAAACGCCTCTCTTTCCACAAATAGGTCCAGGTCTGTGAGCTTTGAAAACCGTTTCAGAAGTTTGAGGGCTCCGAGATAGCGAGTATGATGCACTACCAGTGATTTGAGACGATGCCCGTGGGTAACCAGACATGGAAGAATAATTTCGTGACTTCTTTCAGGCTCGAAGATTGGTACGGTGCAAAGCCTGAACGTTTTTAGCCGAGTCATTGCCGTGACCAGTCTCCCGAAGCGAGCTTTATCAACGGACCGCCAGGTGCAGCCAGTGAAGGATCGAAATGTGCTCTCGATTCAGATTGGTCCCAGGTCAATTCCCGGAGAGACGGAAGGTTCGGGGACTCTGGAAACCATTCTGGGCCCCTATCCCCGTCTCTGTCGATGCTCAGCTCAAGCTGTTGAAGTTGGGGAACAACCTCTAAGATTTGATGAAGAAAGAGGTTGCTGTGACACGGGTATTCCTGGCCGTCTATATCCCAGGAAGGGTGCGAAAATCAACTGACGTGGTTGATATGATTGAGTGACAACCTCTTCAAGTGGCTCGTAAGTGGGGTTCCGTTCCATGCGGCTCTCCTCAGCGACCTTAATTGTCCCAGTTGTTCCCATACATTTGGATGGGTTCGAAGGAAATGGAACAGGAAGGGCTGGGCGGCTTCCTTCATGGACTTGGAGGTGAGGCACAACATGCGCAGTGGCGCAGAGGTTATGAAGGGGAGAGGCTTGTCAACGTCCCATGGTCCACCAAATGCCGTGACGCAGTGGTCGCAGAGGTACTCGCAGATGAGGGACTTGAGCTCGAAGGGCAACGTTGAGAGAGACCCCATGGTGAAGGCAGGGTTTCTTTTTTGAAGAGGGGAGATTGTATGTCGGTACCCCGTGGCCTGAATGTGGATAATGGGTAGAAGAGAGAGAAAGAGAGAGGGAGAGAGAATTGTGCATGAGTGTGCAGCAGACACCTGACCCCCCGTCTGTTGCACCAGTGGACGTTGGCTTCCTGAGGGCTTCTACTTTTTTCTTCTGAGAAGAGCCGTCGTCGTGTCCAGGAAAACAAAATGCGATGAGCGCGTGCACACTGATGGCCGGAATGGCTTAGCTCAGCAGGCGATTGCGCCTTGCTGTCAGTCTGCTGTCGGTCTGCAGCCAGAGTCACCTGACAAAAGGCAGGACTTTCAAGGTGCATATGGAAGGCCATGGAATTCAAACGGAGGAACGTGGGAGAAGGCTAGAATTCACTAAACCGAATGCTACGAAACGATGGCTGCTGGCAAAGGTAATTAATGCCCACGGCTCCGGACCCATTTACGGCGCAAAGTGCCAAACCGCTCGCTTAGAGCCCGAATGATTGTTTCCACAGTGATGTAAGAAATTCTGGACGGGATTGTGCAGGTACAAAGCGAGACGAATGAATATTCACATTCTTACCTTGCGTCACCGGTCTTGCCCTCGGAAGAGAGCCGTTGGCGAGGAAAATGTGGGTTACCGCTGATTTTGGTGGCAAAGAAGGGCCCGTATTTCGGATATTGTCTCAGGTTTGATAGCCGTGCCACATCTTTCTCAACTTGGATTGCTCTCTTGCCGGGCCTTTCGCTCTCTTGGATCGCTTGGCAAGTTGTATTGATTGCGCCAGAGCGGACAATGCACAGGCGAGTGTGGTACGCGCGGTTGGGCAAGCAATCAATGACGGCGAATCCGGACCGCGCCCCGTAACGGGATTCACCAGCACGCGGCACAGTCACGCGGACCAAACGGAAAATAATCACTTTGTGCATTGCCTTGTGCATACATGCCACTGTAATTGACGCCAACTACCTATAATAGGAATGCGGAACTGGGGGAGCAACGGCCATGACAGATTAGACACATCCCAAAATAAGACTGGCTGGTTTATGTATTCAGCGACCCAAACAAACCCATCCGTTTCCATCATGTTGTTTTTGTCAGCTGCTCACGCAAAGTTGGTTGCTTCCGCCAGTGTTTAGCGAATAATCCGCTCGTATTAATCTACCCTCTGCCTTGGAGGGCAACTTCTCTGGCGAGAAGGAAACAGCGAATTGTGGCACCAAGGCCTTGACAGTGTGTATGTGTACGATGAAGGCTCCTGCCCAGCCTTTGGATAGTGACCGTAAAACCTTGACTGCTGCGAGATATCGCTTCAGTGGATTCTTGAGAACCTTTTTGGCGCTGCCGCTGAGTCAACGGAGGCCGTTGTGGGCAGGATGAGGGCATCTCCGAAGATCACAAAGGTCTATTTTCCAGCTTGACAACGAGTTACAAGGCTGTTGCATTGCGTCGGTTTAGCGAATAATGATCCGCCCAAACATGGCATCTGGGGGAAACCAGAAAACCCTCTCACTCCTCTGAAATTTGCAAGCGATGACACCTCCAACATCGAGTATATAAGAGTGGCATCCCCCCGTGTCCCTTTTTGACTTTCCACCTCCTCTCATCAGAAAGCCTCCCGCCGTGCAAGACCTTGTCTCCCCAGAGACCAGAGTCACTATCTTTTGCTCTCGCCTAGTACCTTCACCTAGTAAGCCAGCGGAGAACGCTGTGTGATCCTACCCCATCGTTGATCAAAGCTGAACTTCCTCTAGATCTCACATCTCTCCTCACAAGCCTGGCTTTGCATTTCTGGAGACGATCGCGAGAGTGGAAGTTCCATCTTGATCGTAGTACGCGTGGTTGGATTTCGGGCTCTCTTCCTTCTTGTCTTCTAACACGTCTACTAACTCTTTCAAGGTTCGATTCCATCTGTGACGACATCTCCCTGGCTGTCTACCCAGGTGGGACATGTGACCTCTGGCACTGGTTCGTGGCGCAGTAGTTCTGCAACACATTCGCATTGCCAGGTTCCTGTGCTTTTCTCTCCTTGCTCCCTCTTGACCTTGCCCCCCCTCTGCAAACATCAGCTCACCTGCCGCTGACTTTCGTTCGTTCTGCAATATCTTACTGACTTTTATTCCCACACCAGTGCGTTTTTGCAATGTCTCAAAACGCCTCATCGTATCCCCGCGAAGCCCCCGACTCATCCTCCACTACTGCCCCCGCCGAATCGAAGAAGGACATGTCTATTGTGCCTTGATGCTTAGTGGCGTAGATGGTGTTGTATTTGGTGGCAAGGACCTGGATGGTAATATTTCTTCTACGAAACTTGTTCTCTCCAGAGCCCTCGATGCTCAGGGATGTATGGGGTTTCCATGGCGTTTCCACTCGGCAAATCGAATGAAGATGATGCATTTGGCGCTTCCCACGAATTTGAGTCGGCACCTTGGATCTTACCATACCTCATGCTGACGGAATGGCCCACAGTGAACTACTAAGGCCGTCCAGCTTCATGATTCGTGTCAAGCTCCCTCGGGGGAAGTTTGACACCGAATTTGAGAAGTTCGATGGACAGAGCCGCTCCAAGTTCCCGGACATTGACGCCAACCACGAAATGACTTTGGTCAAGGTCAGTCTCCATGAAGACGCTCGTGTTGATGTGGAAAGGTTCGAAGTCCCTTTTGCGAACCGTGAACACGCTGCACACAATTAGATTGCGAAACCCAGATTGTAGAGATATCGAGGCAGGCGGCGGCGAAATTGTGGACGGCGACATGGGTTGGGCCGTAAGCAAGAATCTTTGCGTGGAATGATACCCCGTCTCTTCGTCTGCGCATGCACCATTCTCTCCTCGCATTTTCTTCGGTGTCACTGGAGCCAAGCTTGAAGTATCCATGATTAGTGGGCGGGGCTGTGGGGAGGAAGTTGCAGACAGCCTTGACTTTACGCTGGTACTCGTGCAGTTGCTGGTCAAAGGCCTATGCATTACAATTGTATTTGGCGTTGTCACCACTTGTGTCTGGGAAGCTATCGCGGAGCTTTCTGGGCAGGGGTTAGCACCCGTTTCAAAACCTTCCCAGGAGGAATTTGATGTCTATATGGTATTCATTCGCTAGTCGGGGGACATGATCGGCTAATCGGCCAACTAAACAAAATTGGTGCCAAATTGTTAGTATTCATTGCTCGCATCGAGGGGAAAGTAGATGGGAAATCCAATTCAGGTCTCAGACAGTCCTCTGGCATCTGATTTCTATAAAGACTGGCGCTGTGGCCGAGCTTACTGCCACCGAGAATATGAGCATTGGCTAGCAAATGGATCTCGTCCAAGGTTCGGCCTTCGACTCCAGAGAAAGAGAGTGCTTTCTGTTTGAGCCCAGCAGGGGTTTCTGTTTCTTTTGGCGGAGCCATCGGGATAAAAATATGTTGTGTGCCACCACAAATCCGGAGTTCGCCGACGAACCGTAGTACCTAAGGAGCAATGTACAGCCATCTGATAATGCTTGGCTGAAGTTTCCTGGATACGCATGGATAATCAATTCCTGGGTAAGACTCGCAAACAAAACCTCCACCTTGCCCTTTGAGTCTTGGCGGATAAATTAGAAATGGAACCAAGCGTCTCTGCTTGGGAGCACTATAAGTTCATGCCCCGTTATTGTCTTCCGTCCTGATACTTTATGCTGTGTTAATATCCCATGTTAAAATGGTTTGTCCCGAAATTGGAGAACGTCGTTTGTCCAATCGTTTCTCTGGTGGGTACGAGCAAGCCATACGACTCACCACAGCACTTAAGCCAAGAGAGATCCAAGGTAATCAACCATCTTGCTTAGCCACGGTGTTCATCTAAAGTTCTGTAGGCTAAACCACTATTCTACAAATCGAAAATTCAGGCAAAGCCGCACGATACAGATTACATGAAAGATTTATTACCGCATGTGTACAAGACACATCTCTACCGCGAAGCTACCAACCACAAACAGCCATCCATGGGCTCGTCCTGTCGCAATATCACGAAAAAGAAACCTAATTTTAATTTTACACTACTCTTCACACTCTGTACCAGCCTCAGAGACCCATCTAGTTAACTCGGGCTCGAGATGGACCAGACAGGGGCACATAAATGTCATTGGGAATGATCCTGTCATCGGGACCAACCTTCTTGGTCCGCATGAGATTGACTTTCTCCTTTCTGTTGATTTCAAAGTTGATGTTCGTATCTTTCCCTTCCAAGTCTTCGAGTCTGTTTGCGATCTTGGCCATGAAAAACTTGTGTTCACAACCGGGGTAAAGGCGTCGGATGTGGTCCAACTCAACCTGGTTGGGATGCGTCGTTTCAATCATTTCAGCAAGTGGGCCATCATCTGCCGTTCTAGTACGCCAGTAATTGTAAACAATGTAGACATTGCCAGTGGGGTAGCCAGCGGAGTCCAGTTTGACAACAAGACCATAACCAGTATCCTCCCAATAGCCATTCCAGAGGACATTGGGCGTACTTTGGACCTTGGCCCATTCGGAACCGGTACAGGCCATCAAAGCTCCAATCTGAAAAACGCAGAAGGGTTCGGCATTATCAAAGTCGTCGTTGCTTGCGCTTCGAATTGAGAAAGAAGGGGTAGCGAAATCATCTTCCGAGCTGCGATGTTCCCTTCGACGTTTGGTGGGTGATGGAGCGGCCTCAACGGCTGGTGTCGATGGATCGTATTTGGTGTTGACGGCTAGAACAATGCGATGTAGAAGATTAGGGCTGTTTATATTGCTCGTTCTGTCGTTGGGAAGGTCGGGGTAGAGGACTTCAGGATTGGTCACAACTGCATAGCCGGTACTGACCCCTCCAAAGCTGCTTTGGCCAAGACAGAGGTGTGGGGTCTTGAACATGATGAACTTCCAAAGACCTTCAGCAAGTGAGCTGGAGTTGTTGCATTGTGTCGACCGAACAAGTGCAAGAAACCTTTCGCGGGGCATGGGATACCTCATCCTTCGCCTCTTACGGCCCAACCACAGCTGAGTAAAGTCGCACCATTTATTAAGTAGGTCGGTTTCGTCGGGGAACCTTTCGTGGAGAAAATCCACCAAACCGTCGGGCTTCTCATCATGTAGAGCTTTGAAGTCCCCAGACTCGTACCATTCATAAAACTTGTGATCCAAGGGTGTGAAGCTTGCGATCAGTTCCTCGTCGGAGAGAAGAGCGTCAATCTCCCACTAGATTTGCGATGATTAGAACTTTTTGAAACAAACGGTGAAGGGAGACATGTAGTATCGTACTGAGCAAAGCGTCCCAGGGCGCCTCGGGGCTGCCAAAGGATCTGTATTGGGAGCGCATATGGCTGGCATGGCAGCGTTCATGGAGGGAGATGCGTCCCCGGATTGGGGATTGTTCGTAGAGCTAGCCATGATGGGCAAAGATGTTCGTGTAGAGAGATCCAGTTCTAGCGGAGATGATGGTGGTTGTCGAGTTGATCTCGCCCGGGGGATAATGAAGGGGAAGCAAAATTTTCAGGCAGGCGCCAAACAAAGGAGGAAGAAGGTGGTTTGTGAATTTTCAAGGCGTCATGTGAGCCACAGCGCGATGAAGGGCAACTCAACTCTGAAATTTCCAGATGCTGAGTGACTTGAGATCTTCGGTGCGCAAGTGGCGGGCCCAAGTGTACCACAGGGCAGAGTCTGAAGGGTCGGCCTCGGAGAAGGCAGAGCTCTCTTGGCAAACTGAACAGTGATCTCCATAAAGCGAAAGGCCTTTCAAAGAGACGACTCTAAAGAATGCTGGAAGGCACCATGATAGAGGGTTCGTTTGCTTGTGGGCGTGAATACTTCCCGAGGCAGGAGTGGTCACGTGTGCAGAAAGGTGGTGAATTGATGCCGCTCGTGTCACCTTGGCAAAGTTTGAAGCAATGAAAGGCCCGCCCGAAAAGGGTTTTATGGTGCATACGCTACGGCCCAACGGCACAGCGACTCTGTTCGCAGGAGGTGGGCCGTATATCATCGCAGCCAGGTCATTCTCGGTGATGGTAAAGGGGCAAGATATTGGTGTTGAGACATGCCAGGTCACAGAGTTGGAGCCTTTGCAAAGTTTGGATTTGCAAGTGCGGGCGTTTTCTTCTGCCTTGATGATTTCTTCAACAATTCATTTTGAAGCTCAACTGTTTGGCCGCACGATGACCCCGCGACGACCTTGTGACCCATACAGCTGTGACAGGAAGCTTCCAGATCATGCCAGGTCAGGCCTTCGCCATGACGGTCAACCGCTTGCCAAGAGTCTCACCCTACCTCAATTCACTATTCTGCATTCTGTCATCAAGAGTGTTTGTGTATTTGCTCGATGTTATTTTACTCCGTGTCACAAATAATTGTTTCATTCACGCGAAACCTGTATCCTATGAGCTGGGTCATCGTGAAAACACATTCGACATCGGCCGATGGCGTGCAGGGACTCCAAGCAGACCCGCCCCCAGATCAAACGCCCGAGGCGCCCTGACTGGAGTAGCGAAAGGCCCCGCTGGTGAACAGGGTAGGGTCTCGCCTGATTTGTTTGTCGCTCGGCAGTTCCAGGGCAAACAACTGTGCATCACTTGGGCATTAGCATTCAATGTCTGATCCCCAACATCCAGTGCCTTCGCCTCCGAAACAAACTGGAGCAAGAAAAAACTCTTGTTTTCCCACCATTGGGTTAAATCGGGCCAGCTGCGTTGGCACTTCATTGACCCAGCTGATTTTAGTGACCGAAATGCCTCTCTCAGTTTTCTGAGATCCAAAGGACTGCTCACTCTATGAAATGCACAAGAGATAAAATTATTTAAAATTATCTAAGAAATAAATAAAGATAATAATATTGTTGCCAGGGACCCATCTGCAATATGGACTCATATTTTATGGTAAATAAATAATACTGGAGCGTAAATCGACCCTGACGAACAACCTCCGTGATCGATCAACTATGATCGGCGAGGTTAGTGGCCCTCCATCAAGTTATGTGTGAACACCCACCTCTTCGTGCACTTCTCAGGCGTGAGCTCATTCCGCAACTTTTTCTCCTTTTTAATCCAAACAAGGAAGACTGCAAGGTAAGAACAAAAATAACCGTAATGCGGGAATAATCCTCCTCCAACCGCAACAAAACCCGGCATTGGACCTGCAGCAAGCAAGCATATCCGTGCTCAAGATGCGCCACAACGGTGCCGAGATGCCGTTGCACGCACCAATGATCCCCAGCTGGGGCGGCCAACCATACGTCAGAGCATGAACCAACACATTGTTACAGTGGAGCGATTCGCCAGCCCCGCTACTTTGACCCTCTGGACCTGCTTGGACACTCAATCATGCATGACGCTAGAACGCGCATTCGTTCGTATCTAAATACAGCAACAGAGTAGAGCCTCCGAAGCTGAACTCATGTTTCGAATTGACTGCAATCCTTTCGCTCTAGTTACCGGTTCGATGATAGTTCCACTCGCTAGTTCGGTTTCCACTGATACGCGCCACGCATTCATCGCCTCATGCCTTGTCCGTTGATGCCGACAATGACCCATTAATGAGGTTGGTTCACGCCTACTTAAGACTTGTCTTCCTTCAGTGCCAAACCCTTTTATCCTACAATTCCTCACGTTCCAATACAACAAAGACGAGCTCTTAACTAATTAATTATTTTGTCCTTTCCAACAACTCAAAATGCATTTCGCCACCATTATCGCTTCCGCCGCGGCCCTCGCTGCCGGCGCATCTGCCAAATCCTTTATCCGTTCCGACATCCACATCGGTGACTTCCGCATCTTCGGCCAGCAGGGCTGCTCTGCCGATAACTGGGGGATTTGGACCGTTCTGGAGGATGGCCTGAACAGGTGCACGCCCCTCCGTGACATCACCAAGTCGGTGTATTTACAAGACATCAACGCAAACTGCACTCGTAAGTTTTTACGCAACCCTTCCTTGCAATCACGGCCTAACTTATCGGTATCAGTCACTCTCTACAACGACGAGGGATGCACCACCGGGGCCACTCTAGCCCAAAAGCAAACATGTAACGAGGCGGAGGATGAGTGGAACGGTTTCTTTATGAAGTGTTAAGATGAGCGCCTGGTACCAGGATAGGGACCGGATAGACAAAAAGCCCATGCCAGATGGGCGGGGAGCTTTAGAAAAAGCCTTTTATTACTTAATGACTAGCTAAATGAACTGGAAAATTATTTTTACCACATTGCGGATTAATCACCTCCACGTCAAGAGTTGGGCTGTTTGGCCATGGTGCTGAGCTGTCGAGTGAAACGTTCACCATGAATAACGGAGAATGAATGATTTGACACGAAGAACAAATAATGCCCAAGAAATAAATAAATAAATAATGCTAAATGACTAAATAATTTTATTGCTTATGCCCAGTCATGATCGATAGCCATGCCGATCATGTTGAAATCGTACAGCATAGGCACAGCTGAGACTGCTCCTTTGTTCGCGGGCGTGCGCATCGCTCCATGTCCCCCTTACGGTATAACTACAGGATTAATCACTTCAGCGAGTAAAGCGTGCAAACTGCTGGTGTAGACAATCTCGGCTTTTACAATTGTTTGCACATTTTAGCGAGCGCCCACTATCAAGCTTCAGAACGAAGCCAAACGAATTGTTTGTTATTCCAAACAGTTCCGTGTAACAAATCCGGCTCTACTTATTTACTCTCCCACTCTCCCCTCTCTCCCTCGCTCTCATCTTGTCCATTTCTCCACTTCATCGAACTCATGAGCTGTTTCCGGTATGCAGCCATTCCCGCCCGTATTGGACCTTGCTTCTAACTCCGTCCCAGATTTGGCCTCGAGGTCCTATCCAACCACATCCTTCGTCGATCTGGCGCCGGATTTCCTCCCGTGGGACTCCTTGTGAAGTGACAGTGGCTTTCGTCCGGTCTCGCAACGGCCCCCGACCCAGACCTACATAACGTCGCGAGTGAGCAGCTTCTCCAAAGAGCCGAATCCCGGAGTCCGCGGTGCGCTGTGCTCCTTCAGCGCTCCCATTCACGTGGTCGGCGGTATTTCTCCTGTAAGGCCTTCTTCCCATTCCCCTTGGTCGTTGAACCTCTGACTCAACCTCGCTCAGTGTCGCCTTGCCTTTTTCTGAGGTATCGTTTCCTCGACTCCAGAAGAGTCCATCCCCTGCGACCTTCTTCCTTGCGCCGATCGCAAAAGACATTCAAGTTCGTTCAAGACCGTCTCTCTTCGGAGGACGGATCTTTTTCTTGCTGGCCTAGCCGCAGATACCTTTCTTGGGTTGTTCCGAAACCCAGGTGTTCGCGCCGTTCATGTCGGATGCACGAAGGAGCAGCTCTGCTAGTGAAACTAGCTCACACCCATCCAGATGCGCCATGATCACGTAGGATATCATTCGACTGATACATTCTCGAGGTATTACCGTGCTGCTCTCTTTGCAAAACGACAGTACAGTACACCAGCACCGAATAGTGCGGGCATCCATATGCCTGTACACTTGGCGGAGGTCGAGATTCAAAGTCGACCAAAATTAAGCATTTCAGGCTTGGAAATACACACAAACAAAGGTGTGTCCGATCAGTTCATCGTTGCCTGCCAAACAGATGGCCTAAAGAACTTGAGAATGGAAGGAGACGTCGGAGATATGGCGGAGCATCATTCTGGCCTCAGTCGACTCTACTTGACCAATACGGCGCGCCAGTTCCCAATGGATTCGTTGTTTGAGATCGCCTCTTTTGAATGGGCAAGTAGAGTAGAGTAGAGCAATTTCAACTGATTTGCTAGTGGGCTTAGCGAGAACAGACATGGCAATGCTACTTCTTGGACAACGGCTTCAGGGTATATTAGTGAGCGAAGAAATCGGTTGCTTTCTTGCTTCGAGGTCCTTTAGTCTCTTGGTCGGCCTCATACCCGACCGTCATGGGGGCAACAAATAAATAATAAATTTATTTCTTATCATCTTATTCTTAGCTTTAGGGTGCCAGGTATGACGCATTGTCGTATTCTACAGTGTTGCGGTACACCACAGTTCTATAAATAAAAGATGCTAATCGCAAGAAACAGTCACCTTCAGCAGGCTCGTCTCCTTCTTGAAGCCGTCGCCGGCAGACTTGCCCCGCTTGATCACGCCCGGCGCGACGACGAACCGCACCTCGGCGTCCTTGCGCGGCGCCTTGTCGCCCTTCTCCAGCTCCATCGTCGCGGGGTCGAACGCGCTCCTGGCCGAGCGGTCCCAGTCGAACACCCACACGACGCGCGCGACCTGCCGGCTGATCTCCTGGTCCAGCACCAGCGCCTTGTCCAGGATCATGTGCAGCTGCTCCTCGAAGCCCCGGCTGTCGGGCTTGGACCAGTGGATGATGGTGTCCTTGATGGCACCCACCGAGTCTGTCTTGAACCCCTTCAGGGCGGCGCGGGCCTCGGGGTCCTTTTCGGGATCCGCAACGTCCAAGATCAGCCCTGTTGTGGTCGCGCTCCACATCTGGAACTTGCGCTCTGCTTCGGGATCTGGTCTACCCTTTCCGGCCGGGCTATTTAGGTTCTCTGGGGAGTGAAGGGTCAGTGTTCAAGTCACCGTCGAGGACTGGCGGGTTCACTTACTGGGTGTCAGCAACCG
Source organism: Calonectria multiphialidica (assembly GCA_020623665.1). NCBI lineage: Eukaryota > Fungi > Ascomycota > Sordariomycetes > Hypocreales > Nectriaceae > Calonectria > Calonectria multiphialidica. Next base: position 273,812 of record JAHVYC010000026.1, read on the forward strand.
CCTCAAATGCCAGACTCGATTGGAATTCTTCTCGCTCATCCACCGGAACATGTCAAAGACGTCGCGGAGGAGCACATCCCACAGGAAGGCCTGGATGATCTTGTGGCACTTGTCGGGCTGCTTCAGGTAGTGCTGGTAGGATGTCTTGTCCGGCGTCGTGTTTTCCAGGCAGCTCTGGTATTTTCTGCGCAGGTACTTCTCAAACGAGTCTGGCTCCGCGTCCGCTGACTCCTGGCGCCCGGAGCTCTTTGAACTTGAATAAGGGTGGTAGGTGGTGTCTGGGCTGAGGCTTCCGAGGAGGTCCAGCCACCCGGTGCGCTCCTTGAGGAGTGCCTCCTGTGGGTGGCCGTCGAAATACTGGATCGAAAAGTCTCTGATGGAGTATCTCAGCTGCAGGATGAGCTCAACCAGGTACTCGTCAGTCAGCTTGTAAAAGCCTTGGCCGGTGTTTCGCAGCTTGTCGATCTCGACGGCCGCCTTCTTCCACGACTTGCGGAACTGCTCTTTTTCGGCCACGTCTTTTGCCTGCTGCGCTTGGAGGCTTTCTAGCTTGTCGCTCACGTCTTTGAGCTTCCTTTCTGCTTCCATGCGAGCCTGGATTTCGTCATTCAGGTCGGTCTTGGCCCGCACTAGCTGGACTTCCGGCCCCGCCTCGACGGGTTTGGACTGGGTGTCAGAGGAACGCTGTGGGGCGGGACCGGGACCGGGAGCAGCCGCGACATCAACCATGTCAGTGTCTCCCATCTTAGTGCTGCACTTAAATCTTTACTTGAATGTCTCGGGTAGGAAATGTCTAGTAGGCAGGAGATGCTTGGGCGAAATGTCTTTGTGAGATGTTGAGAGGTGCGCTGGTCAGGGTGCAAAAACTGAATCAAGGAGGGAATTGGAATTGACGGCAGACTTGGCGCGGCGGGATTTGCGTTAATATTATCATAATGAAGACATATTATGGCGAAGCAATGAATGGGGCAGAAACTCTGTGGCGAAAAGAGAGTTGAGATCGCACGAGAATGCCTCTTCGTTGTCCTGCCCAGGCACATTTGGAAAAAAGTTGGCCATGACCCAACAAGCCAACAACACGTAGACCGATTCTCGTCACAGCCGACCCCGGAAACACATATCCGCTTCCTGCGAATCCCTCGATTTCTTGTCGCATGAATATGGACAGACGCCCACTGACGAAATATCCAGCTGGTGTTGCTGAGCCTGGTTGGCTGCCGCCCGCCTTGATTCGCTGCGCGCCCACCACGTCATGCGCGTCATGCGGGCTGTGCATTCATTATGCGCATCTCGTCCACGGCAGAGGCAGGACGGTTTCAGGACGCCGGCGCTGATTGCTTCATTCTGCCTTGGCTCGCCACGGAGTTTTGTTGTTCTGGAAGACGTGCCGAAACTCCGACTCCCCTCATCTGCGGCCTTGCTGTCAGGGCTGGTGATGGTGGCGTAGCCCTGCTGGTGGCTGGTGGCGATTCTCGATTTGGGGCACCAACCCACATGCGCGCTGCAGCTGCCATGTTCTATTCGCGAATTTCTTGGAAATCAGCCTGCAGAGGGGGGAAATTATCATGATGTTTCGGCATGCGCGTGGGAGACGCAGGGTTTCGGATCCATTCTTGTCATGACGGGCGGTGCACGACAACAGAGGGCAATCCTGCTGAGACTGGACGATGGGTCATGTAGCTTCATCGACGGCTCGTCCGATCTTCGAGGCCTCCTTGTGGTCTTTTAGCATTTAAGAGAACACATCTCTTGCTATATCACTGTTTTATTACCAGACAATAAGATACCAAGTCATCAAGACATCCAGCATCATCATCTCCTTGACTCTCTTCATCTACATCGTCTACTCCAAGAGACAGCCAACCCACACAACACTCATCACACTCCCCACCCAAAATGCGAAACATTGACGATCTTCCCAACCATCCACGACTTTCTGACTCTGGGATTGATTCCGACTCCGACTTTGGAGAGGATGACGACCTGGTTATCATCGGCATCGACTTTGGAACTACGTGAGTGCCAGCGATCTACTGGTCCTGTCTCAACAATCTCGCTAACCAAAAATGTTCCAGATACTCCGGGGTTGCATGGGCCACCAAGACCGATTTCGAGAGCGATCAGATCAACCTAATCACTAGCTGGCCCGGCTCGGGCCGCGAAGAGGGCAAGGCGCCAACCGAGCTGTACTATGAGGACGACCAGATAATGTGGGGTTACGACATCGACAGCGATGTGGACCCCATCCGCTGGTTCAAGCTGCTCCTGCTCAAGGACGAGGACATCTCCCCGGAGCTGCGGGCCTCCGAGTTCCTCCTCCGCGCCCGCAAGATGATGCGCGAGACGGGCAAGACCGCCATCGACCTCATCTCCGACTACCTCAAGATGCTGTGGGCGCACGTGCTCGACACCATCACCAAGGACCGCGGCGAGAACGTGCTGGAGGCATTGAAGTTCCACGTCGTCCTCACCGTGCCCGCCATCTGGAAGGGGTATGCGCGACAAGATATGGAGGCGGCCGCCCAGAAAGCCGGCATCCTGGACAACCGACCTGCTGGGCAGACTACCTTGATCTTTGCGCCTGAGCCCGAGGCCGCTGCACTCTCGACTCTGTGTGAGCCAAGCAGGAAGGTGAAGAAGGGAGAAGTGTACCTTGTTTGTGATGCTGGCGGTGGTACTGTGGTAAGTTTTGTCTCAATGTGGACACCTGACCTGTCTAACAAAACCAGGACTTGATCAGTTACGAAATCGGTTCTGTTGACCCCATTCACATGCATGAGGCAGTAGAGGGGACAGGTAGACTCATTTTCCCCACTACCTAACCTAGAAGACCGCTAACATTCACCAGGTGGTCTTTGCGGCGGCATCTTCATCGATGAAGTCTTTGAGGGCATCATCAAGAACCGCCTCGGCCGAGGTTGGGACCAACTTAGCCGAGCTAGCATCAAGGACATCATGAAGGGGGAGTGGGAGCAGTCCATCAAGCCCCAGTTCAAACCCATCAACACCAAGAAGGAGTACATTGTCGCAATCCCGGCCGAGGCGTTCAAGAAGCAGAGCCTCAACGACACGAGCAAGGAGCCGCCCATCAAGAATGGCCGAATTCACTTCAGCGGGTAAATTTCACAACTTTCATGGTGGTATTAAATCGCAACGTGGCTAACGAATGGCCCTCCAGTTCACACATCGAAAAGGCATTCACAGGTGTCTTTGCCGACATCGACAAGCTAGTCGACGCGCAGATCCGCAAGGCTAAGGAGCAAGGTTCATCGGTAACAGTAAGTGGCCAAGGTCGCAAAGAACATATCGGGCATATCTGACGAAATCAGGGCATCATTTTGGTTGGGGGTTTGGGCGGCAGTCCATATCTGTACGAGCATCTGAAGGCAAGGCACATGTCAGCGGGAATCAATGTGCTGCAGTCTGCTGGATTGAAACCGTAAGTCTTCAACCCCCTTGGTGAGATTGCCTCGCTGACCACATATTCATCAGGCGCACTGCAATCTGCCGCGGCGCAGTGTACAAGGGCTTCATGGAGGGCAAGTCGAGCGGAATCGCCGGCGACGAAAGCCTGGCAAACATGGCAACGCCCATCCAGGTCACGTCGACCGTGTCCAGGGCCAGTTACGGCGTCAAGTACCAGCAGAGGTTCAACAGCCGCGACCACCTCGAGGAGGACAAAGTCTGGGACACGGACGAGTGCATATGGAAGTCGGGCAACCAGATGGCCTGGTTCTTGAAGAGGGTTTGTGCATCCATTTCCCCCATCGCCCCGAGCCGAACACTGCTAACACGAACGCCCCCCGCTACGCAGGGAGAGAACGTGTCCAAGAAGGACCCCGTGACCAAGTCGTACTATCGAACGTACAGGAAGGACTTTGGAGGCACCTGGTCGGAGCGCATCTACGAGTGCGAGGACATGGAGCCGCCGAACCGAGGCACGGAGAGCGTCAAGTCGCTGGGCACCATCGAGTGCACGCTCGACATCCCCTACGCGAACCTCAAGGACTACCGCAACTCGGCGGGCGAGACGCTCAAGAAGATGGACTATGTCGTGACCATGGTGCCGTCCGGGGCGAGCGTCGAGTTCACGGCGTCGATCGACGGGAGGCAGCTCGGGAAGCAGAACACGAACGTGCGCTTCGAATAGGAGGAGTAGGGGGCCGGCGGGCAGGGTTCTTCTTTTTTTTGGTTGTTTCTTGGTGGTGTTTTTGTTTCGTTTTAGACTGTAACATAGATGAGTGGAATTAGACGCCGCGCTGGCATGCACGGTGGGATGAATGAAACCTTTGGTTCACGGAACGCCTTTTCCTAGATAGCGCCGGTATTCGTCGTTGGTGGTTGCGCTTCTACCGCGGGTTTAGTGAAATGCGACGCCAAAAAACGCGGGAGTGCTTGTCAACCCCGGCCCCACTATCCAGTCGAGAGACAAACCCGCGGGTTTGGCCTCCCAATCAATCCATCGTCGACACCAGAGCACGCTGATAAAGGGAAATGGACCAAACAAGTATTTAAACAATGGGCTGGCGCTCCAAAATGATTCCCTCCATCTCCACAAGCCAATTCAAGCTTATCTACAACTATCCAAGCTATCCAAACAACATCCTCACCTATCTTCACTCGTCTTCACCCATTCTCAAGTAGCCCCACTATCCACCACACGCAAAAATGTCATTGGCTGCACTCATCAGCACTATCGGGCAGACCTTCTCGCCCTCGCCGAAATACACCGACAAAGATGTCCCGGATCTGAGTGGAAAGGTATGGATTAATAGGTTTTAATAAATATTTAATTGTCAATCTAATATTTGTGACAGGTTTGCATCGTTACTGGTTCCAACACTGGAGTCGGCAAAGAGGTGGCCCGCATGCTCTACGCCAAAAACGCCAAGGTGTACCTGGCTGCGCGCTCCCAGGAAAAGACGTTAAAAGCCATCGAAAGCATCAAGGCCGAGGCGCCAGAGGGCGCAAACGGCGAGCTAGTGTTCCTTCGCCTCGACCTCGCCGATCTCAGCACCATTAAGACCTCTGTGCAAGAGTTTCTCAGCAAGGAGAACGAGCTTCACCTGCTCATCAACAATGCTGGTGTCGGCTACCCTGGACAGGGCACCACGTCGGCCCAGGGCTACGAACTACAGCTCGGTGTCAACTGTGTCGGGCCCTTCCTTTTCACCAAGCTCCTGACGCCCACGATCGCCGCGACGGCCAAGAACTCGCCCGCCGACAGCGTGCGCGTCGTCTGGGTGTCGTCGTCGGCGTCCGAGGGCATCAGCCCCAAGGGTTTCATGGACAACCTCGACTACCAAAAGGACAAGTCGGCCTTTTACAAGTACTGCATCTCCAAGATCGGCAACTACTTCCAGTCCACCGAGTTCGCCGCCCGCTACAAGTCCGACGGCATCGTGTCGGTCGCCCTGAACCCGGGCAACCTCGACTCGGACTTTTGGCGCACCCAGGGCCCCATCATGAGCTGGATCCTGCGCCATACCGTGCTGTACCCGCCCGTCTATGGCGCCTACACGCAGGTCTTTTCCGCCTTTTCGCCCGCCATTACCATGGCCAACAGCGGCTGCTTTGGTGAGCATTCCCTTCTCTTAAATGGGGCTTCCCCATCCCCCCCCCTTCCTGTTGAATATTGGCTAATTAATTTGCAGTCGCGCCCTGGGGCAGAATTTGGAAGCTGTCGCCTGACCTCGTCAACGCGACCAAGACCAAGGCTGAGGGTGGCACCGAGGCTGCGCAGCAGTTCTGGGACTGGTGCGAGGCCCAGGTCAGGCCTTACATTTGATACGCCTCGTTTTTTGTTTTGATGCCGCTGGTTTTCTGATCCCTATAATAGACTTGTTTTAACTGCGCACGTGGGCTTTGCATTCCTTTTGTTTTTTTTAATGATCTATTTTTGTTCTGGAAACATCTCCCGTCTTTGTCATGTTTCCGTCATGTCTCTGTCAAGCCGCTGCGTCATGCCCGCTCGGCATCGATGTCTCGCGTGTTCATGTTCGCATTAGAGTGTCCTCATAGCACAGGGAATAATACATTCTGCTCGTATTTGTACAAATCACAGCACTTTTGAAATATGTACTGGGATAAACTAGCACTGGGACTGGACCGGTCCTCATCCTTCGCGCTGACGCAGCGCCAATCATGTCCGCGGCGGGTGTCATCGTTCTGCCTGCCGACGCACGGGCGCGCCGCGAATAGCTCCCGTGGCCGCGCAGAGACGGCGCCAGGCACGTATCGGGGTATGCAGCGTCTAATGAAACCCCCCCTCGAGTTGCGTGATTGAGGTTGAGAAGAAGGATTTAGGCGTAGATTAGCGAGTAGAGGCTGGGAACGGATGTCGCGCATGGCTCCAATGTCCCGATTCCCACTGCAATGGTTCTGGAGGGGCTCGGCAACTGGGGGCCATTGACCACCAGCGACGCCGCAGTGTTGCAGGTGCGGGGTTTTGAGGCGGGGGAGGCCATCATGGAATCTCCGGACGGACAATGAGGACGAACGGGATGACGTAGACATTCTTTCATCGTGACTTGGCGGAAGTAGTTTACACGGAATACCCGAAACCACTAGTACTATGCTGCGATTATAGTGAGCTTCAGTAGTTGCGAAGCCAGGGTTCGGAGGGTTGGTTAGTTGCCCAGCAAAGCGGTGAGGTTCCCCCCCGTCTACTTGGATGGAGCCTTGTAGGGCTGGAGGGCCGGGATTATAGACTTCCTGGGTTTAAGCACCTCCTCGGCATCCGCTATGGAGCCTGGCAGACGCGCTAAGACTTTGAGCTACTATAATCAAGGCCTCTGGCTTTGAGGCCTTTGGCGATGCTGGGAGCCCGGGGGACAACCCCCCCCCCTATCGCTGCGTCATACAATTATGCAAGGGATCAGATCAGGCAAGGAAACACAGAAAAAGAAAGGAAAAAGGCAAGCCAAAGGCGGTGTGCGACGGGCTGGCGGCCGCCATTGGCCAGCCCAATCGGGGGTCGGGGGGGTTTTGTTGCCCTCAAAACATTCTCCGACAAGCAGCGGCGCCTCCCTCGCGAACCTAGACCTGGACTTGACTCTCGGGCCTATCTCCCGCGTGTCCCCAACCCTATCTATAGTCCACGTTTTTTGGCTTCAACACTATCCTCGGCTCCACCCGCCCTCCTAGCCGCGCAACCACCGCCGCAACCCCGTCGCCGCAATGTCTGGCCATCTCAAGTCACGGTGCTGCCAAAAGTGCTTTGTCAAGGAGAAAATTGCTCCTTGCTCCGGCTGCTACATTGTCTACTACTGTAGCACGACCTGCCAGAGGGAGCACCGGAACGAACACGCCGAGTGCTGCAACCTCACCAGCCGGGCCCGTAACTCGCTGGCAGCCGCCGAGCGGAAACTCCGCGACAAGCAGGGCCAGGGCGACACGCCCGAGAACGTCTTCGAGACGGCCGTCGGCCTCTTCGAGCAGTTCCCCGCGGGCCGGGACTTCCTGGCCAGCCGCGTCGACTTCAGCCTGGTCCTCCTCCACAACTTCAGCGGCGACGACGCAACCCACGACGGCGTCAAGACGGCCCTGGACACGTTCCTGTACGTCCTGCAGTTGAGCCGCAGCCACATCATGGCCACAGACATGACGGCCGGCCTGTACCTGCGCCTGAGTCGGGACCAGGAGGCCTACGACTTCCTCAAGTGGATCGCCACGACAGGGTCCGACCCCAGCTATGATTGGACCGACATGAGCCGCCCGTTCCTGGACGTCCGCGGCGCCGACGCCTTCGAGCCGCTCGAGCCAAGCTGGCTGTCGGTGGGGGACGCCCGCAGCATGAGCTTCGCCGCCACAGTGATCCTGCTCAAGTTCAGGATGATCTGCGACCTCATCCGGATGCAGAACATTTCTAGGGCCCTCCGCGGCTTCCTGCCCCCCGAAATCATCAACATCGTCCGCTCCCACATCGTCCAGGGCTCAATTGCCCAGGGCAGCCCGCGGGTCCTGTCCAACACGATTGAAAACAACGCCCGCATCCTCGCCGACCTCAAGTCGCAGATGTGGAAGCTCGTCAACGCCATCGACCACAAGAACCCCATGTTCCTCGGCGTCATCGTGAACCCGCAGAGCGCGTTCCAGGCGTTGAACCTCGGCAGCTTCGTCGACCCCCCCGACCAGTCCGGCATGAACCCCATCGAGGCCACCATCACCGCGGCCCAGATCGCCTTCACGCAGTCCAGCCTCAACCTCGACGCGTGGGACGAGACGCTGCACGCGACTACTATACTTGGGCGGATGCTGAAAGACCGTCGACGCAGGCTGGGAATGCTGCATTCACACCCTGTTTGATGTTGGTAGGGGGAGGGAGAATGGATATAGGTCAACCCACACACACACTCTTAATTCTTGGGGTTTACTTTTTTCTTTTCTTTTCTTTTACTTTACTTATTCATCTTTTTTTGGTCATGGTCCGGGGCGGGACACAGGTTTCATGGAAAGGCAAGCGGGATTTATCATCAGGTTCAAGGTGAGGGCACTCCTATGGAGCCTCCTTATCCGAGTAGTTGTTAATCAAGCAGAAGGTCTGGAGCAGGCTACCTCTGCCTACCTTGCGGGCATTTTTTTCTTCTTCTGGGTAGATTTAGCCTAAAACAAGTTGATGGTTGTTCTTCTACCACGGGGAGTGTCGGCGCCGACGCGGCGTCTTTGACTGGGGAGTGTCGAAGTGGGTTGTTAGTTGGGCATGGCTCCCAACCTGTGGGAGAGTGTCGCACTGCCTGACCGGGGCACACGGGTGTCCCAGCTAACCACTGCGCTGGTACTGTGAATGTGGGGACGACGTTGTGGTCCATAGTCTTGTCCTGGCCTGGTAACTAGACTAGTTGGTAGTATTGATGCCAGATTTGGCAGCGGTAGCCGCAGTATCCCAGTCATACTCGGGCTGGCCACATTCGCCGTCCTAAACCCGTCGCCAGATGGGCAAATGCGCTGACACCAGCATTTACGTATCCTATCAATTGCTTGTAGTGTGATTAATCATCTCAATCGCTGATGTTCAGTGCGGTTGTGGTTGTAGCAAGGCTGCCATATTATCCGCGGATATATTCTCGCCCCAAGTAGGGCCGAGTTTTGAGGTGGGGGAGGGGCCAGGAATGCGGGGTTGGACAACCAACAATGCTGGTGCTCTGACGAAAGCCTCTCGATATCCCGAGGTCTGTGATATCGGGGACTTGATGTATGCCGGGTCGTTTGTTCAGGCCGTCCAAGATTTATGGGAGTATCCACATATATCAATCGCCCGAAGCAAGCAACTGGGCTTAAACAGGGCACTGTTCGGCGGCCAAACGGCTCTGTCGGCATCTTGTTGATCATTCGTCGTGCCACTTTTTCAATCACAGGGCCCGGTGCAGAAAGCATCAACGCATTACCCCAGCCCGGTCCGATTGTTCGGTGGAGAGCTTGCAAGTCCGGCGTCCCACTATCGCTGGAACATTGCCCCACGGCCGCGAGCACGAACCCACTGTTCCTCCGTGGATTCTTTTGTGGCATTGGGAACGGTCACGCAGTGGTCAACTAGTTCGCGGGCGATCCCCACAACCTAGTTCTGCGGCATCCCCCAGGTCCGAGAAGCTGGGGTAGTCTCCATCCCCGCATTCCGGAGAGCTCGAACAAATGAGGAGGCGGCTGGATGAAGTGACTCTGTCGGACTATCCTAGCTTGGGGATTCTCCGCCCAGGGAGTCCGCTAGTTTGACCGAGTTGCGGCCGAGATGCTTTCCGGATGCTGAACCGGCTTTCGTCTTCCTCCTCATTGCAAGAGTCGTTGGAATTTTAGCCGTTGGGTCGTTGGATCGCTGTGATGGTGTGGTAGTGATGGCGGTGACATGTTTCTATCGATCATTCAGTGTAGAGCTAGATCGTGTGATCGTCGAATGCTACATATATTTAGCCACCTCCTGATGAAACAAATTTATGTTTTTTTTTACCATTGGCCATCGCAGATCTAGCTTGGCAGTGAAGAGAAACCTTGTTCAGCCAAGATGCACCTGACGGCATACCCCCTCATCCTGGGCGTTGCCCTTGCCCAGACGAGTAGCTATGAGAGCCCAGAGGTAGCCGCTAGTAAGTCCTCGGACCATCCATCGTTTGCAGATGTCGGATCCTGACCATCCTTATAGTCAATGCTACCGGAATCCAATGGGAAGCGGCGTTTGCCAAAGCTCAGGCATTCTTGAGCCAGCTAACCCTTGAGGAGAAAGCCAACATCACGACTGGAGTTTTTGGGTACGTGATGCGATTGATGGTTCCCTGATTCAACGTGCGGTGCTGACAAAAGTACAGAGCCTGTGTTGGAAACATCCCTCCTATTCCTCGACTGGGATTCTCGGGGCTGTGTTTGCAAGGTAAGAGGATCTTGTACCCATCATGAGGATCAACTAACCTTTGTCTCCATAGATGGGCCGTTGGGAATTCGTGCCGCAGTATGTTGTTTGATGTATTCTGACCTACAGCCTTTGCTAACAAGAATAGGACTATGTCAGCTCATTCCCTGCCGGCATAGCTGTGGCAGCTAGTTGGGACAGGGATCTCGCCTATCGGAGGGGTGTTGACATGGCATCTGAGTTTCGCGACAAGGGTGCACATGTTGCCCTGGGGTAAGCAGCGAACATCTCCTTCGTCCATAATATTATGTGCCGGTGATGATGCTGACTGCGCCATAACAAGACCCGTGGTTGGACCTCTCGGCCGAAACCCAGATGGTGGGAGAAACTGGGAAGGGTTCTCACCGGACCCCTACTTGTCAGCGGGGCTGGTCGAGACTACCATTACAGGAATGCAAGACGCAGGTAAGATTGCAAGAAACCAGTAGCATGAGCTCTCACCAACATTGAGATAGGTGTCCAGGCGTGTGTCAAGCACTATATCGGCAACGAGCAGGAGACTCAGAGATCCAGCAGCGTCAGCTCCAATGGAACCACGATAGAGGCAATCTCATCAAACATTGATGACAGGACTATGCATGAGCTATACAGCTGGCCATTTGCTGCAGCAGTCAAGGCTGGTGTTGCCTCGGTCATGTGCAGCTACAACCGTGTCAACGGAACATACGCTTGCCAAAATAGTAAAACCCTCAATGGAATCCTCAAAGACGAGCTGGGCTTCCAGGGTTACGTCATGAGTGATTGGGGCGGCACTCACTCTGGAGTTCCCGCCATTGAATCGGGCCTTGACATGACCATGCCTGGACCGATATCCTTCAACCCTGGCGACACGACCTCTTACTTTGGTGGCAACTTGACCAAGGCCGTTAACAATGGCACCTTGGACCTCTCCCGCGTGGACGACATGATTCTGAGAATCATGACGCCCTACTTCCACCTCGGCCAGGATCACATCATCCCCGCGGTTGACCCCAGCTCTGCCGACATCGTTATTTCTTCGTACGCCTCCTATGGACTCCAGGGCACATATGAGCGAAACGTGGGCGGTGAAGCCCACCGAGACGTCCGCGGCGACCATGGCGAGCTCATCCGAGAGATTGGTGCCCAATCGCACACGCTTTTGAAGAACACGAACAATGCGCTTCCCCTCAAGATCGCTCCAAGTGTCATTGGCGTCTTCGGCAACGACGCTGCCGACGAAGCGGGCAGTGTGTATGGCACAACCGCGGCTGAGAGTATTCCGTGGGGCTTCGACATCGGAACTCTGTACACGGGCGGCGGTTCTGGAACAGGCCGGCCTACGTACGTTATCCCGCCTCTTGATGCCATCAAGCAGTGGGCCAGGCCATACGGATCGCTTGTGCATTACATCACCGACAATGCAGTCGCTGTGGAGAACGCGGCCTCGCTGATCCCGGCGCCTGAGGTCTGCTTCGTGTTTGTCAAGTCGTATGCTTCGGAAGGTTCTGATCGGCTGTCGCTCGACTTTGACTGGGACGGGTCCAAGCTGGTGGAGAGCGTCGCGGAATTCTGCAACAACACCATCGTGGTCACGCACTCGGCGGGCACCAACGTCATGTCTTGGGCGGATAACGCCAACATCACGGCCATCATCGCCGCGCACATCCCCGGCCAGGAGTCTGGAAACTCCCTCGTCGATGTCATCTCGGGCAAGGTCAACCCCAGCGGAAAGCTGCCATTCACAATTGCCTACAACACGAGCGATTTTGGAACCCACATTGTCAACCTTACCACCATTTCCAGTCCTACTAGCTGGCATTCGGACTTCACCGAGGGACTGTTCATCGACTATCGCCATTTCGACGAGGCTGGCATCGACCCGCGCTATGAGTTTGGCTTTGGCCTCTCGTACACTGAATTCCAGATTACCGGTGTCACGGCGACCTCAACGTCGCAGAATGCGACAGCATTGCCCGCTGAAGATTCTGAGCACACTCCGGGTGGCAACAAGCACCTGTACGATACCTTGGCCGAGGTCTCTTTCACGTTGAGCAACGTCGGAAGCGTGGCCGGCGCAGAGGTGCCCCAGCTGTACATTTCCTTCCCTGACGGCGCGCCGAGTGGGACACCTCCAAGAGTGCTCCGAGGATTCGAGAAGATATACCTGTTCTCGGGGCTCGACCGTAATGTGACGTTCGAGCTGACAAGAAAGGATCTGAGCTACTGGGATACGGAGGCTGGGGAGTGGAGAATTCCAAGTGGCCAATTCACGGCACATGTTGGTGTCAGCAGTCGGGATTTCAAGGGTGAGGCGAGTTTCACGCTGCTTTAATTCTTATTCATTATTTTACTCTTTTTATTATACTTGGTTTGAATGATAATGGTGAATTGATGGGGGATAGCTAGCCTACGGCAGTATAGAATCTGTAGTTGAATGACAGATGATACAAAAGTCGCGTCTGGACCATCTGGACTAAAGAATTCGTTGACCAGTGAAGATAAATATGACCATTTGGTGATTAAATTCAATCCGGAATCAATTTTCGATTTGCGAATAAGCTTTTGGGCTCGTTTCGTGGAATGGTTGGGCGGTTCTAAAATGATGTATCAAGTCGTTTTAAATCCGCGGGGTTGGGAATAGGATTCTCCAAACCCGCGGGTTTACGTCAACTCCGCCCTGGATTTTCTGGCGCCCACAACCACCGTCATCCAACTGCAGTCAGACTGCGTGTTTCTGATGCCGCGGGATTTGTGATCCGGACTATCACAGGCCCATAACCAACAGGAACCTAGCGAGAAGCTGCGATTTTCGGCGTGACTAAGCCATGGATCCCGGCTCCTCCCATCCGCCGGACTCCTCAGAGTCTTTGACCCCGGCGCCATATGGACGTGCGTGCGTGGCCTGTTCCCGCGCCAAATGCAAATGTTTCTACCGGGCTGGTGGAACCGACTGTGAAAGGTGAGGGGATTTGCCTTTTGTCATGATATAAATTACTCTAATGAGTTCTTCATCAAGATGCCACCGGCTGGGGAAAGCCTGTGAACAGGCCGTCTCTGTCCGAAAGCGCAGGGCACGCAAAACCTCGTCGCGATTGACGCAGTCCCCACCGCCGCGAAACTTGCTCGAAGAGAAGCTTGATAATGTAATATCTCTTCTCAAGTCTCAAGTTTCGACAAAACAAGTCGGCGGGGATGCGACACAATCCGCATCAAGCAACGATACTACTCCATCGACCATTGATACCGTCGATGGCCCCGAGACCCCAACACGTGAACCCGACGTTGTCATCGACACAAACGACAGTGTCGTTCACCTCCTCCGTCCAGTCGAGGATCCCAGTGACTTCCAACCCGGATTTGGTATTCCGCTATCACCGATTGCTAATGACGTGCCTTTTCATGACATAGCAGAATGGGAAGCAGAGCAGCAGCTCGGTATATTCCGTAATGAGTATCTGCTATTATTCCCCTTTGTTCATGTACCCTCTACAATATCCTCGTCTGAGCTGTGGCATCAAAAGCCTTTCCTTTGGCTTGTGATAATGGCTTTGACGTCAAAGGATGTGGACAAGCAATTTGCGCTTGTAGACGTCTTTTGGAAGATTGTGTCTCGCAGGGTGGTGTGTGAACACCTTGCAAACTTGGACCTGCTACTTGGGATAATAGGCTTTGCATCTTGGTACGTTCCATCTGCCTAAATCATTTTCTTATTAACTTTACTCATGGTTGTAGGTCTCATTATTTTAAGAAGGACAAACCGTTCATGACCATGCTCTCCCAAATGGCCGTATCACTGGCGTTTGACCTTGACCTTCACAAGGATGTGTCGCCTAGCAGCCGGCAAAGTGCTAAGCCAGATGGCCTATCCGCAGCAAAGGTTTCAACGCGACCCGGAAGGACTTTAGAAGAGCGTCGAACATTTATTGCACTATTTCATTTGACATCAGCGTTAGTTTTCTTCCACTACCACTGCCATGTTGAGTACTCCACAATGTTCATACAGCTCACCAAAACATAGGACTTGGGCGGGATATAGGAAGACGTATCCTCTTGAAACAACGCCATACCTGGAAGAGTGTATCCGAATCATTGGTGAAGGGGAAGAGACCCTGTTTGATACTCTGCTAGCAGGTGAAGCGAAATGTCATTTGATCACAAACCAATTAGCCTCTTTTTCATCCAACCAAAACATTGGGAGCCGACATCACACCGCACCTTCGAAGTTTTTGTACAGTGCATTATTAAAAGAACTGGAAAATATCCGCCAGGAGTTGCAGCCGCATACCCAGTTAGAAAGTGAGACAGCACCCATATCCCTACAAGAAAAATTTGAGATATTGACCCGCAGTCATTAGAAGGTGCACGCTTCTACCTATTTAGTACGGAACTCAAAATTAAAGAGTATTTCCTGGTTCACACGGACCCGAATAACTTGTCAGGCGTGGCAAGAATCCATCGGGTCCGAGACCTAGAATCGGTTCTGAATTGCGCTGAACGTTTGATCCATGTATTTACCAAGTCTTCGCTTGCAGAATGGGTCGGCATCACCGTCGACACCTTCACTCAACTAACCCACTGCTTAGTGGTGCTCTTCAAACTCAACACATTGAGTGAGCCTAATTGGGATGTCGAAGAAGTAAAGAAGCGCGTCGATGTTATACAAATTCTAGATCAGCTGTCTGATATGGCCAGAGATGCAACAGAGACGCTAGGCATAGTAGAGAGAGACGGGGGAAATAAAGGAATGCTTTCAAAAGCACCGCATATGTTCAGGACCATCAGGATGCTGATGTGGGCTGAAATGGCGCCCGAGCCTACCGGGTCTTCTGGCTTAGTCCCGGACAAGAACCTCGCTGAAACGTTTCCGGGGGCAGGCGAGGACGCTCTAATTCCGGATGAGTTCATCATGAGTTTAGCAAACGAACCATGGTTGTCAGATCTGATGGAGTATTCATGGGATTACGTAGACCCTCTGACATATCCGCTATCAGAAGTGTAGACGGCTGGTTTTAGTTACCCTTACCATAGGGGATGGTATTGATTACGACAATCTATCACTGGATTGGCATGTTCCTTAGCGGCGGATGGTAGCGATAATAGTGCTATGTCATTTGCGCTTCTTTCCTTGGAAACGGTGAAATGCAATCCTCCAGCATCCCGCGTGTGGATTTGAAAATAATATCCAATTTAATATTTATAAAACGTTGCAATTGAGTTCAGACCAAGACCCCGGACGCTTGGGTGTAAACGCGCTCATTATTAACCGTCGAGTGGAATAAGGACCTCACCAACGGCGCAATGATAGAGTTGCTGAAATGGCTCCTTCCAGACAGGGCAAAAAGCTATTAGTAAAATCTTGCTTAGAAATATACCACCATTGGGCTTTGCTTACAGCAATGATTTCTTTAAAAGTCAAACGGGGAACATGAAAATATGATTTGCGGTGACGCTCGGCCCTCAGAGGCGGCGTCGGCCGTACATCCGCGCATCGCGCGGGCACGGGCATTCGGGCTTCATGTCTCCGTCTGTGATGAAAAATCAAGCATTCCAAGTTGGATTAGAAATCAGGATGCTTGTTGATGAAACTGCATCATTTATAAATAAAATGCACTCCCTCCCATCTCCAAAATGAATCCACATGCAGCAACCGGCATCTTCGATCCATACTCGGCTTTTGTTAACTGACGCATTTTCCAACATTTCAACATGAGAATTCTCATAATTGGCGGAGCAGGCTTGGCCGGAGGACATGCTGCTTTATTCCTTCAGTCCAAGGGCCATGACGTTTCTATTGCTGGTCGCAGCCCTCCCAAAACAGTACCACAGCTAGGAAAATTGCCATTCATCCAGGGCGACTACACTAGGGGTGATTTCAAGAAAGAGGATTTTGTTGGATTTGAAGCGGTCATTTTTGCTGCGGGTAGCGATGTACGACACGTTCCCCAGGGCGAAGACCCGGATGAGTATTATCTCAGATCAAACGGAATTGCAATCCCTGCCATTGCTTCGCTCGCGCGTGATGCGGGCGTCAAGAGCTTTGTCCATATTGGAAGCTGCTACCATCGCGTCGCCCCGGATCTCGTCGCTTCCAATGCATACATTCGATCACGAAAGCTGGCCTCTGACGGTGTCATCGGTCTTGCAGGACCCGAGTTTCATGCATGCAGCTTGGAAGCACCGTACATTGTTGGTACCATCTCCGAAATGACAGTCCCCATGTTTGCAGCATACACACAGTATGCTGAAGGAAAACTCGGGATACCTCCTTTTGCACCAGTTGGAAGCATAAATTTTATATCGGTGCAGTCGTTGTCAGAGGCCATCCTCGGCGCGCTGTCCAACGCGCCTCTCGTCTCCGGAAAAGGATTTCTGGTTGGAGACGAGAATCTAACATACTCCGAGTATCTTGGGTTGTTCTTCAAAGAAGTAGGAAATGGAGCTCCAGTGTTAGCTTCCGAGGACGAGCATCCATTGATGCCGAGTGCCAGTCTTTATGGCAAAGGTCGAGATCTTTCATATGAGCCTGACCAAGAAGAATGGGTCTTGCTTGGCAAGTATCGGCGGAATGATATCGGAAGAACAATCAAGGAGATTGTTGCACAGTATAGAAAAGACTAACGGCGGTTTGCTGTAATTGTCTCAGTAGCTCTCGTTTACGAAGACGGCAATTGATAAGTGGCTGCCTGGCCTGCGAATATATTAAAGCTCATTTCAATGCATTCCTACTCTCATATACGTACATCGCGTTGCATGACTGAGATTTGTGTCAAAATGCAACCTGACAGGGCTGACTAGCTCTAGTATGAGATTCATTGCTTTGAGTACTCTGCTAACCGTTGCACTCATGATAAATGGTTGGCATGATATTTACTCTTGTCACGCTGTGTTGGCTACAAGGGGGTTTGGATGATTCCTAACTTGTGATGGCATTGTTCTTGATTGATGGATCAGTAAGCGTCTTGGGAGATGAACAGCTGGATGCAGGCTTGTGCAAAATGGGGGTGGGGGGCAGATAGCGATTGGTATTCCTACAAACAACCTAACTTGATCGAAACCTAATTTTCCAAACGGCAGGGGAGCCCAGAAGCATCGGGTATTTTTAAGCTAAAGTTTCGAAGACATAATTCTGTTCTCATCATCTCCGTCTAAAATGGCTCAATTGCGGTCGTACCACGGTCTATCCTATTGACACGGCATCACGCAATATTATACTCTCGGGTCGGAAGGGCAAATTATAGGGCGGCGCGCGTCAAGTATTTTGGGAGTATGGCAATGTCGCCCGTAAAATACTAATCGGAACTTAAGCTTCTGGAGACGGCTTCATTTGAACTCTCCATAATAAGGTTGAGGATTTCTCTGCTCATGGTGACTCCCGGTAGGAACAACGGTAAAAAGGTTGAGTTAACTGCCTAGAGTCACTTCGACAAAGAGGACGGAATGAAAATCATTTCTCATATTCAGTGAATTGTTGTCTGATCTGAATATAGAGCAGCTTGTGTAGACTTCAAATCTGCTATAATACCTATATCAGAAGTGGGTTCATCTATTCTACCAAGACTTGCCTCGAAGTGGCTTGTAAAACTCATGGTATCCCGCACTACTTTCAAATCTGGGCGAACATGGACGTGTCCGGCCCATGCAGGTCCGTATTGGATAGCTATACTACCCGGCGGAAAAGTGCTATCCAGTGTTATTGCACAGCCTGGTTTGGAAAGGGAGATATTGGTACCGAGATTTAAGCTTTGTTTTGGACGGAATTGGATCTCAGGATGAAGGATAAACAAGTGGGAACTCTGCAAGTTGGCCGTAAATGACAGAAAAGGCGTTTAAATAAAATGCCCGATAAGATCTCGGACAGAAAGATAAAATCGAATAACAAAATATTCGCCGTAAAGGTTGAACCATCTGTTTAGATGACATATAGGCAATACTAGCCTTGGTGGAATTGAGATGCAAAAAGAACACTGGTTCCTTTACCCCACCACTTGATGGCTTCAAGTATAAATAGCTTTGTTAGACCAAATTAATCATATTATTCAAAATAAATATTAGGTACTTTAGTCCACTGATAGGAATTAATCTGACCTTGGGATATATCTGTTGAGCGATTCCCTCCGCTTCCGGTGGAGCCCGGATCCGGGCTCCATGAGACGCATTTGGACTAGTCTTACCCAGACAACGGACAGTAAGGTAGTTGGTCACCGCGACATTGACATGCTGCAAACCTGCAACATGTGCTTGAACTGGCAATGTTAGTTCTTCGCAGATGTGATGCAGCGTATAAAAGATCCCGGGAGATACAGACTTGTATCGGCAAAAACGTCCTTGGGTCAGCTGAGACACTGAACCCAGATCTTTGCCATGACTATCAATGGGGCAATGAAATAGAAATAAATTAGAGTATCGCCCCATAGCTTGTGGAAACAACGTTCTTAATCCACCTTTTGCATTCAGCCCCACTCGGGTCTGGGCCTAATCTACGTTGTGATTATTTCCACCAGTTTTGGCCGGCAACTTACACACTTCGCATGATTTCCCCGAGACTACAGCCCAACTGTGGTTATGCCGGTAGCCCGGTCAACCTCAAACGTAAATTATTGGTAAAGTCCGCATGTTGTCTCAGATAGCATTCCTAGTCTCCATTTCGGCGAAACTGAGGTCGATGGTATCAACATCGAGGCACGAAATAGTCATTATAAATATCCCGCCAAAACTGAGATATGTCAATTCGATTAGTATCATCTCCTTCGTTGCTCATACACTCTTCAACAGTGCCACAGGCGACCATAATACATCATGCTGCCCAGAAGTATTGGATATATTTCTTTCATTTTCGGGACTGCCCTTTCTCTTCGCATAAGGCCACCTGTTGACCCAGTTGTAAGCCTGACATATTTTCGCCATATCCATCTGGCAGTTGAACCGTAAAGGGTCACTAACATTAAATTAACCCCAGCAATGCGGGGAGAGTCGTATATCATGGGAGGGTGATGCTCCGGTTTACAGAATCACTGTTTACAATAGTCTCCGTCCACTAGGACCTCCAATCGGGGACTTCGAACCAATGGATGAAACCTATTTCACCTGGAAGGTCAACGCAAAAGCCTATTCATACTTGTTCCTTTCTATTGAGTGAGTAAATCGGTGTGAGAATGGAGTGCCTTGTTTCTAACTGTGGTATAGGGATAGTGAAGGCGGAACTGCTTTGTCTACCCCATTTGTTGTCGAGAATTCATTTGATAATTCGTGTCTATATGAATGAATGCGGGTCTGATTTTGGTAATAATATATGAGTAATTTAGCCCTATGAATACTACCAAGGTAGTTTCGGTACAGACGTACAAGCGCTGTATAGCAGGCAGTAGGATACGTAATTTTTTGATTTATAGCACATTTAAGGAAATAGAATACGTAATTGAGAAATGGCATTATAAGACCGCTCGTTTACGTAAAAGATATTGCGTTATTTATGGTATCTACACTATAATAAACCCCTCAACCTTCAATTCGGCAAAACCTTGACGATTTATGGAAGCTAAAGTGGATAACGTAGGTGTTCACACAGTGGCGACAGGTAGGGTAGAAACATGTGTTCTAAATAAAAATATCAATCTTTGGTGGTCAAATTGTCGATAGTTGAGCGAACCGAGAAAATCGCTTGTGATGTGAATGCAGAAAAAGATCAAAGGCATTTGTTAGAAATTAGCACATTTCCCCCTCCAGGTACGTGTATCTAGACAGCTTCAATTTTCTATTTATAAACAGTATATCTACTCTACTGCAAACAACAACGCCCTGCACAATATATCAATGTTTCCAAAAAGAATCAGGATTAACGACTGGTTAACAAGATCCGGTTGGACGAGGGAAACCTCTATGGGGAGGAATTCCCCATTTTCCTTTGAAACATTCATTCAACAACTTTGGTACATCATAGATCCAAACACAATACTCCTTCTGACAAACTGCAAGCGCTTCATGAGACGAAGTGTTGGGGGAAACGAATAGCCAAACTACCTGGATAAAGTCTACTGGTGGCTGGCACGGTAGGTGTCCCAGTAGCTGTATACGCGAGTCTCCTGACCAGCACTAAATCCGGTGAAGCAGTCGCTGGAGGCACGAGTTAGTTTTGTTATCTATGCTTTATCGGGTCACTTACTCATCAGAATAGTCCATATAGTTGGTAACAGGATCAGCTCCAGGATGACTAGGGCAGGTATCACGGCCAATCTCACATCCAAATGCCGGCTCAGACTCATCGGGGGTATCAGCGACGAAATCTCCAGTCCCACCGCAAGTTTCGCCCTCAAAGGTATGGAAAACTTTCCATATTGTCAGCATCAAGTGTAAAATAAATATTTGTGGCAAGAGATTTACTTACGACCGAGCCAGTGGCCCACTTCATGGGTAGCAGTGTGGCCTAGGTTGTAGGCGGTCTCACTGCCCCCAGGTACAGTGGTGGAGAGAATGACAACACCGTCCAGGTAGAAGGTGCTTGATCCAGGGGTGACATTCGTGGGGAATCGAGCATAACCGAGGTATCGAGTTCCTGGCATAAAATAGACATTCAGGTCTGCGTAGGTGCCCTTGCGGAGCGCTTGCTTCATAGCAAGTTCAGATCGGTCGTTTGCCCAGTTGGAGTTAATGGTCCAGTCCGCACCAGCCTGAACAAATGAGATGTCATGAGGAGCATAAGCCTGGTTCAAAACATTCAATTGCGCATTCAAAGTGGATTGAGAAAGATAACCCCCACCCACAGAGTTGGAAGTTGCGAGGACATGCCAGTACACATTGATAGCGATGGGACCGGCTCTTCTTGTCAGGTTTCCGTTCACGCGAGCATTTGACTCGGTGGTCATGAATGCTTCGGCAATCTCAGTCTGCTCCTCCGTAGGTCCTGGAGTTCCACAAGTACGTCGGGCAGCTACACTAGAGGCTGCCAGCAGGCTAGCAAATATGGAGAACTTGAACAACATGATGCTAAGATGATTGTGTTCGGTGGGTAAAGATTTGAAGACGTGAGAAGAGAAGGACTTGCAGAGTGCCGTGGTAGCAGTACTGCATCTCAAATACGGACAGCTGCTTTATAATAAAATCTGCAAAGTGGTCAATATTTTGCCAAGTTCATCATCGCCAACATAACCTTCCTAATTAAGCTACAACGGATGAATTATTGGAACTTTTCAAAGACGTGGTCAAAAAATAACCAGTATACGGTCATATGATATGATGGATTTAGCAGCAGCAGCAGTGCTTCGTACGAGGCAGCCCACGAGGTCCCAAGTAGGACCTGCCTTGTTCATAATGGTACATGTAGCCGAACATCTTCTGCTGCTCCGGTCTTGTCAACTTAAAGTGGGAAGTGATTGGAATAGACAAGTCATTTTTCTGTTATCATCAGTGCCAAGGCGGTCTAATTGTCTCAGCACGGAATTACTGTGCGTAGGCCGTTCTCTATGCGTGAAAACGATCCATTTTTCTCGTGTTCTCGCTTAGCTTTATTCCAGATAAGCTTGGCCACCGTTTGACTATTGCACCTGCTATATTCGGCAACCAAGTGCCGATTGTGCGTCTCCGTGTTCCTGTATTTGTTCATATTTCGCCGTAAAATCCGACTTTCGGGGACCCTTTTTTTACTTGCCAATTGAAGTATAGCGACTAAGTGAAGTCGACCTCTTTCTTAATGTGACCTGGATAATAATACCTGGCTTCAAGCTTAATAATCCCAACACCAACTCTTTATCTTCCATGGCAATAGGTTGTAAAACCTCGTATAGAGCCCCGCATAAAGCTTCGCCATAATCCCACCAATCACATGTCGAGAAGTTCATACTAGAACATAAATGTAATAATAAAGAGTCAGGATTCTCAGCGGCTAAAGAACTCGCATTGTTGAGATATATGGCGCAGGGCGCGCCAAGAGCGATGTCGCTGCCAGAAGAAATGATGTGATTAAGGGTTGGGCAAATGATGTTTCCACTGCTACGGCAGTATAATCAGTTCTTTCTTTTTCTCGTAGCTGAAGATAGCGGGTTGGATTGGAGTATTCAAAGCTGGGTGTGAGGTGATCTTTTTAATCAAGTGACGAAAAGCCTGTAAGTGTTTTTAATGTCATTCTAGTGATGTCATGGTGGGAATACGTAAATACATGTAGCAATAAACAGTGACAGTTAAGTGTTGAGCAATTGATGCGTAAAAAGACACATCGTACAATCCCTTGAATAATCCATCAGCCATCAACCTTCACGTCCAGTCAAAGAAATTGGCAACCTCAATCGTAGTGCATATTCCGGTTTGTGGCAAACAGTGTGGGCCATGAGGCTCTAGGGCTTTCCCCCCTAAATCCTCTTTAATTGCCCCTTTGAATCAGTGAGTACAGGGAAGTCATTCAATTGTCTCCAAAAGCATGCTTGATCTACTTGGGGTTTCCTTACTCCGAATTTGCTGTCGCTCCCGCATCTATATCCCCAATCACCCTATCGAAGGTGGCCCCTTCAACTAATCCACCTGCATACTTTATCATTAAACAAAAAATATCCTTGCCATGTGTTGCGCCTTCCTCCAAAGTTTCGAGAGGAACAGTCACCTTGAGGCTGATATGAGCAGGTACTTGGGCGAAAAAGCTACACATCCTTGGTTGCTTTAGGGTATGGCGCGGTTTATTGTTGCGCCAACGGCGACCATAGTCCATCCAAAAGGTGAGATGACGCAGGCTTGGCAGGCCGCTAAAGATATCCATAAGACGATCCCAGTCACTCTTTAGTCGGTCAGAAAGCGTGAAATCGAATTTCATCATGATGTGGCTGAGCTCATGAACGATGGGAAGCCGGATTCGACCCAAGAAACCCATCGCAGAGGTATCACCCAAGAATTGAAAGCAGACGTTGCTAGCGATCGACTTGAAGACTTCTAGATGACTGTACGGGGGCATGGATGAGAAGAAGATTACAAATTGCGGCTTAGGTGCTTACATGGCTTTGCAACAGAGCAGCATAGGCAAGAATGGTGAATTTCTTTCAATGGGAGGGTGCGGTAGATTTTTCGGATCCATGTGGGCGTCGAAAAAGTATTTGCAAAAGTAGCAGTCTTCCTTCCACATCGGATCTGTGCCGTCGCTGAACGTTGGGTCTGTTCCCTTGCGCCGCCTTGCCACTTTGAAATCCAGATTGCCGGGAGGAGGCCCTCTCCGGTCATCTGAGACCGGATCGTCGTGCGAAGTAATGCATTTGGTATGGTGAAACCGAATCTCTCCACGGTCAGATGAGTCAGGAAACGGCCTATAGGGCAGAAGGTGTTGTGATAGGCCAGCCTCATGCCAGATTTTCTCGTAAACTATGCCGCGAACCTCTGCTGGTAGTTTGGAGAGAAATGGAGACTGGAGCTGAGGGTCAGCGGTGTTCAAGTTGACAGGGTCATCTCCGTCGGCATGTCGGTACAATCTGGTGATTCTTTTTAGCCCAGGTTTAGGGGCCGCTTCGGATTGTTGCAGCCTTTCTCGCCTCTTCTGTCTTCCATTTTTGGCCATATCGGCGAGTTAGTCGCAAGTTCCACGCTCCAGCCAAAGACCTCTGTCCAACTTGAGGTAAGAAGCGCCAGGAATTTGCTGGTTGTTTTATAGGCGCCAGCTAGCTACGCTAAAAATAGGCTAGCTGAAAAACAACTCGACGGCGCGGTTTCAGGTCTCCACATCTTCACAGCTTCGCTTGACAGGGCGACGCAGAAAACAACGTGGTCACAACTTACCGTCAATCGCGCCTAGAAAACTTAATTTCACGGACCACAAAACCTCTGTCCACTGTTACTGGTTTCGTGGATAAATTCCATAGTTTCCGGTCAGTCAATTTGATCACGGCATGGTGTCTCATGCTGTAGGGTAGGCTGGCTGAAATATTACAGGTAAAGATATGCCACTCATTCCTCAGTAAGAACACACAACACAAATAAAACTTGTTGCAAAAGTATACAGAGTATGTATTGGCCTTCCTTTATGGTCGTATATGTATATGTGCTTTAATTCATGTAAACATACCTGCTTAGGAAAAAAACCCGCGGGTTTAGGTTAGTCCACCTTATCAAACGTTAACTTTTGGAACTCTACCTAATAATCACTAATTCCATTACATCTATTGAAAAGCCCGCCTACTCCCCCCTCTTAACAAGTTTAAAGAATGATAGTTTTATTCTAGGTTCCGCTTTCCTTCTTCTTTTACTCCGTTGGGGATAGATAAACGCGACAGAGGACAGCCACTTTATGAATGGTTGCAATTTGTCATCTAGGCTAATCTCGCACTAGGTGACAAAATAAGCCACACAAACAAATCAACAACGCATCTAAGAACGGTTGATTATTCGCAACATCATAAAGCCAAGCGTGCATTGTACAATTGTCGAGTAGGCGACTATCATAATGAGAAGGAACTACCAAAAAAGCTTCCAACTGGCCAATATTACTGTCCATCTCAAACTGAGGATGGAAATTAAAACACGACAAACATCTTGGATATATATTCAAATAGAAAGAAAAAAATTCGTTTTCATGTTACTGCACTATAGCTCAAAACTCTTTCATCTAGATTCACACTCAAGGAAGAACATCTGATAAATGATCTTTTGTTGGGTAAGTAGGGCCCTTTCCTTCGAGTTCGCATTAGACCATGCCTCTTTGTCACTCTGGACGCCATACGGCGTATAAGCTTGAGCTAGGCCTTTGAGTAGATAGTCATCCGTATCTCCGTAGCCCTTGTTGGATACCGCATCAATCTGGAAAGAAATATCCTGGATGGCGTATAGCCCCGGCGTTCTGGATGCAATCGCGGGCAGAGTGTTTAACTCCTCAAACGCCAGCTCTTGGGTTGCCTGCGCACTCATGAGCATGGCGTTGGGAGTTGGTTTTCCGTTTTCTGCGGGAGCTGCAAGGCTCTCGAATCTTGGCCAGGGCAACTTGAAGTACAGTGCTTGATCCGTCAGTTCATTGGGCATCTGAACACGGCGACGCCCAAACACGTCGTCCTTGAAGTCCCTGAAACCTAAACTTTGATCTTGGAATGCCCAGCAGAGCCGAATGGTGTCTCCCTCTTCAATGTTCTCTCCCGTCCGTTTTGCCCCGACCTTGAGAATACGCCAGAAGTGTACATCTTCTGAGCTGGACATGCCGGGAAGAAAGACACCTTGGGCATTGCGAAAAACTGCCAAAGATGATGGAGTCGTGGTCGGCACGTCTATGGTGTTTGGTTTGTTTGGATCCGCTGGCTTAGGCTCCGTCTTTACTGGCTTTGTCTTGATTATAACCTTGGAGCCGTGTTGGATCTGAAAAAGAGTCAGCTCGCGATAATTGTAGGAAAATCACTGAATTCCAGACGTACACTCTCATCAAAAGGAGCAATAATATTCCATACGGTATCCGTAAAGTCTTGAGTGTAATGACTGCCCAGGTCCGCGCGTTCGGCAGGATATCCCATAATAACTGGGGCTCGGTATCTATTTTGATCATTGTGAGACGGGAACCAAAACATCATTAGTTTTCTGTTTGAACTTACTGGCGGGGTGTAAATAATGGGGCGGGAGGATCTGAAGTAAATGGCCCATCCCAAAAGTTCTTGGGGTTGAGGAACGTGTATGTTGGAGAAACGGCATGGAAGGGGCTGTGACCAAGGTAATAGACCGCGTTCCCCTTTACTTCTGAAGGACGATTCTGTGGCTCTGTGGCGGCCTTTTCTTTGAGATCCCTCATCACTTGCTTCTTCAGATACGACAAGCTCAGCTGAGAAGATGGCGAAGTTAAACGGAATCGAACTGTGAGCTCCTTGTCCGAATCCGGAATCAAATATCTGCTAAGAGTGGGAATGGCCTTGAGAAAAAGACGCTTGACTGCCTCGTAGCCAGGGATGGCAGCCAGAATGTCCACCAAAGGCGATAATGAGTCGCGTTTGATAACTCGCCAGTTTTTGAATGCCGCTACACTGGGGATCCAGAGGTCTGGGGTAGATGCCAAGATTGTCTCGCCACCGACAGCCTCAAAAACGTGTTGTTCATTCTTGTCAACAGTAGTCTGGCTAGTGGCGTTCATTTTACCCTTCTCGTTTTCAACCTTAGTGCCCCCACCGCCGTATGGTGTTGTCACTTGCACTCCCACGGATACTTTGAACTGCTCCTTTTGTTCATGCTCCGAGGTTACCTTTGAGTCTGTCATGATCTTAGTTGACTGAAGCCGGCCGCCCAGAGTCACCTTCTTGCAGAATAGCTGTCCGAAGCTCTGCTGAAGTGCTCGGAGATCTGCGACATTTTTGGTCATGGCGACCCGCGCAATCGCAGCCTTCAGCTCTTCCGAAGGTTCAATATCTTCTGGGTTCAACATTACGTCGACTCGGGGAAACTATTCGAGAGTTAGATACTCTTCAGTCTGAAAAGACCTGCCAAGCAGTAGCGCGTACCAAATAATTGGCAATCATAGTCTTCTTGAACTCGTTTGTGGTATCGACCTGGGATGTTGATTTCGATTCAGCATATCCAGCGCTGACGCTGGCAGTGAATCCTGCAAAACCGCCTGACCTATGGCACTGTGAGTGGCAAGCAAACGTAAATGTCAAGTTCAACTAACATGGAGCCTTCCACACTCTTGCTACTGAAATCATTGCTTGCCATGCTCTTTTCAAACTCGTGGCTGACGACTGTGACCATGATCTTGGAGTCATCATTAACCAAGAAAGAGGGAATTTTGCAGCGAATAGCACTTTGCAAATTGTCTTCGCCAGGAGTATCAGCTTCTGCCGCGCTGTCGTCTGTGGAGCCTGACCCGGGAGCCTTCCGCTGAGCAGCTTTGATACGCTCAGACTCCGCTTCAAGGTCGGCACTGCTAGAGACGGATCGCAAAAACTCTGGAATCTTTCCATTCAGACTTTCGATGTTCTTTTCACGTAGTTGAAATGCTGAGGAAAAGGTGGTATTAGAGCAACATTCGGCCATGGAATATACACCAGCTTACCAGGTTTCGTTGCGCGAACAATTTCATTCTTAGCTCGGTCAATGACCCAGCCGTACATGAGGCCACACTGGCTCATGACAATAGGCCATTCCTTCTCTGTCAATTCGGCAGCAGATCTAGTTATAAATGCGTTAGGCCTATTGCATAATAAGAAATTTGATCGATATTTACTCTTACTTGCTGGATATGGCTTCTTGAACTTTTCCAATTTCGGCTTGGAAATCTCTTTCGATTGATGCGAACTCTTTTGTTGTCTTCATGTCTTTGAAGGCGTCCTACTCCACTGCATTAGCCCTGATTATGACTGACCAACTACCAGTTTAGAAACAAACCTGCGTGACCTTTGTCGGATTGGCCAGGTCATATGCACCTGGAAGCTTGTTCAAATCAACTGGCACGTTGTTGAACTTCGAATCGCGCTTATAGACTACCGTGACAGAGGCGATCTCGGGATTTTCTGCTACTTTTGTGGACTAAAATAATATGAGAAAGGTCACCCCGCTTATGTGTGCTGTGGTAAACGTACGTCGAGTTTCAAGTAATCTGAGAATGTCATGGTCTCATCTGTAACCGGAATACCTTTGGAGGTGCAGAATTTGTGATAGGTAGACGCGGCAGACCTGGAAGCGATAAGCGAGATATACATGGATAAACCATCACGTAGAACTCACATAGAACTCAACGATGAAAGCTTCTGTCTTAGAATCTTGAGAGATAGGCTAGCCAAACTGCCGTCTGCCACTGT
Organism: Calonectria multiphialidica; assembly: GCA_020623665.1. Classification (NCBI taxonomy): domain Eukaryota; kingdom Fungi; phylum Ascomycota; class Sordariomycetes; order Hypocreales; family Nectriaceae; genus Calonectria; species Calonectria multiphialidica. Next base: position 301,898 of record JAHVYC010000026.1, read on the forward strand.
ACCCGACTGGATTGTGGCTCGACTCTGAAGCTGGGCTGCCTCTCCTGTCTTTGCTTCCCATTCCAACAAATTGATGACGAAGTGTTTCTGTGTCAATACCGACGATTCGGTTTTATCAACTGTGGCTGGTGCTTGGATGTAGACTTTTCGATCTGCCTTTCCAACTGGAGACTCTGCGTCAGGCTTAGATTTGTCTTGGGCATCATTGATATAAGAAAGGTAGTCTCTAAGTGGAAGATTATCATCCGCAGGTGACCCGTCTGGAAAAATAAAGATATGCCCAGTTGTACTGTGGAGTTGTCAACGGTTTGGTCGCTTGCATTGATTGTGACACCTACATTATTTTGGGATACAGAGTGCGAATGTCACCGAGAGGAGCCTTTGCGACTAGACTGAGAGACCTTATTTTAGTATGGGGAGATGAGAGTGAGCTTAGGATCTGGTACCTGCTTGCTTTGATGGTTGCCAGCGCTTTTTCAACCGCAGCTTGTTCCCCTTTGGCTGAAATGTGTTGAACGATCTTGACCATGCTAGAGAGGCCATTGCCACTCGGCAGAGGTTCATCGTCATCTTCCACCTCGTCTTGAGCCCCATTATTAGTAGGTACCTGGGAAGATATGGCCTTCACGCTGAGCTTTGCCGGGTCCTCCTGCAGGGCGCTGTGCCGCCCGAGATCTCTTCGATCCTGCTTTTTTTGAGGCACGGCTTCACCCTTGATTGTATCTTGGTCTGACATTGTAGTAAGGGGCCAGAGGTCGTGTTTATCACAGTTTGACGAAGGAAAGAAGATGCGAAGTCTATAGGCTCTTGATAAATCGTAAACAATTTGAGGACTGGGTATTTGTATCAAATATGAAAATCGCATGAAGGCAATTTAAGACTTTTGTTATACGCACCTGATAATTATGGCCTTAGGCAATTGTCTAAAAGGTCATGTTCACTTTCTCGAGCGGCCTTATCCGGATCCCCGCATTCATGCCTCTCTAGACCTGCCAAGCACCAATAGTGGCAGCCATTGTCTCACAAAACCAAGCGTGGTGGTCGGTGCCCGCCCAAGGAGTCCCGTCTCGGTCCGCTCTTAGCGCCCAACACAAGTGAGATTTAAACCCCAAACGGGAAATGGGTGGAATACTCAGCTCCTGCGATAGCCCGCCACCTAACTTTAGAAATACCCCAACTTCAGCAGAGGAGCTCGCCGATAGGTTTCGGCAGTTAGCGATGCATCCTAGTCATGCGCCACATACCAGGTTAAGGAGAGGGTTACCCACTTGCGCACTGAAACGAATGCAAGACTATTACAAATCTTAACAGCGCCCAGATCAGGATCAGGTGTCTATACCCAGGAGGCTTATGCGCTTATCCTGCGGCCTGTATCGCTGCAACTTGGGTCTGGAACAGGTCTTCTGCTGTCTTCAGGCCGCCATGGTTCGTATTTTGCTTTTTACTAGAGAGAATTGGCGAGATTGGTGCCCCTGTAAGCGTGTGGCGACCTATGCTGGCCCACTAAAATATGCCGCGGGGAACTAGTTGCAATGCCAAGCTCGTGTCGGTATGAGCGAGACATTGTGAAAATCGATAGTCCAAGCTGCTACGCCTCTCGGCAATGGTCCACGTATGTGACGAGGGGCATCGTGCTATACAGCCTCAGCCCTGCGGCTGGCCCGAACCAGCCGGAGCTACTGAAACTTTTACTCAGCTCAGAAGAACCCTGGCAGGATGAGATTGGCAAGAATACCCGATGTCGGATGTGACAAATTTCCAGCATTTCTATTTAGATGCACACTATGGCATCTTGAATTCCTCTCGAAAAGCCAACTGAGCTCACACATCTTTTTCAGTAATTTCCTTGCTCAACACCATCCATCATGTCTCTTATGCTCGCCCCTTGGACCCCGGCCATGCGCCTGGGGCAGGGATTCAACTCCTTCACCCATGAACTTTGTATTGACAATGCGGTTGATGTGAAGCAAGAAGTCAAGGACCGATCCAAAACCCCCTCTCAGGTAAGAACTTCTGCAACTATGGAAATGTCTTTTTCTCTATACTGGAAACTATTGCTGAATTTATTCCCAGGCTGTATCGTACTCAGCTCGAGTAGTAGACAAGCTCAGCGATGTCATGGACTCGATGAACTTGTCCTACAGTGCTTCTATTAAGAAAGGAACCGTGGAGACAGGCGGTAGCTCAACCACAATCGATGAAACGAGCTTCAAGGACTCGGATGTCAATGCTGTTATCTCTGTCAAGGTGCGTTACTCTCTTCCCTCCGATGGTAAACATGTAATTTGGAGGACTCATAATGCTCATGCTTTGAAACAAAACAGGTGATTAACGAGACTGTGAGCTTGGGCGATGGATGCGAGTTCCAGCCAATGCAGGATGTGCTTCCTGGCAGCGCTAGATTCAATGAAGTCTACGGTGACTGTTATATATCAGGTATGATATGTTTTATGCAGTTTCATGGCACAGTGCTGACATATATTAGGATACGTCGAGGGCGGTGACTTTACCAGCATTGTGTCAGTTAAAGTTTTGGACGAGAAAAGGAAGCACGAGATTGTCCAAACGTGTGTTAAAATGTCATAATGAGATCAAAGCAGAGAAGGCTAACATTTGCCAGTATCAAGTCTACTTTTGGAAGTAACGCTGATGAAGGAATGACTTTTGAGACACTTCCTTCCGGAATTACCAACAACATGGAAAATATTAAAAGAAGCACGGAGACCTCAGTCTCTGTGACTTGGACTGGAGGAGGAAAGATCAAAGAAGGTAGGAGGTACTCAGTCATAACTACAACCTACTAACTGATTCAGACGAGACACAGTGGGATCTCCAAGCCGCCATGGCCGCCGCAGCAGCTTTCCCCGCCAATGTTGGGAAGTGCCCCCAGAGAACCTAGTAAGGCTTTTCATCCCTGTACAGCTAAACTCTCAATGAAATAAATCTGATGACATCGAATAGTGCTATCTTGACAAAGTACAAGGCAAACCGTTCCTTTATTCAAAAAGCTAGCAACAACATGTTCAAGGCTCTAGACTATGACCACGTCGGCAGTTTCACGGCAGAGCTATTTGACAATTATATGGACTACAAGCTATTACTGAAGACTGTTCAGAACATTATCACGAACAGGGATCACTACGAGATTCGTCGTGGTTGTGTGAATGCAATTGATACGTCAATCAAGACCCTCATCAGCCTTCGCTCCATGTTGAGAAAGGAGCAGGGGAAGATTGTTGAAGCGGTTAGTCTAGGACTTCTAGCTTACTGACGACAGCTGAACTTATTTCTTAGGTCGAGGTAATTAGCAAGGACCCTGGCATTCTTCGTCGGAAATCTCGCGAAGTGAGCGAGAAAGGAGCGCCTATTGTCAACGATATAGTGAGAGCCGCTTTGGGAGACCTAGCATTCCAACCATACCGTTCTGAAACCGAAAATGAGACGCCTCAAACTGCCCTGGCTCAGCCCGCCGCGCCCAAGTCTAGCGCTGATGGATCGACTTCCACGAATGACTCTAAGGTATCCGAATCGGCTGCCCATTACTCTTTCAACTTTGATGCCTTGATTCCCCCGGAAATCTGGGAGGACCTACTACCTGTAAGTGTGTATTAATTTGATTCAATAATTTGCGCTGATGACATCACGCAGGTTAGAAAGGCCGATCCCGTTTCTCAAGCTTTGATTCCTACATCAGGTTCGGCATCCGCTGCATTTGTTGGGATTACAGCAGCGCAGTTTCCGGCTCCACCCGATGAATATTTGTTCCCTGAGGCCAAACTTTCCCAGAGTCACTATCAACAACTTTCCGAGTATACACTTGAAAAGGAAGAGGCTCAAAAGGCGGCTTTGGAAGCTAAGGCTAGAGAGGAGAAGGCACTGAAGGAACTTGAAGACGAGCGCAGAGAGCGCGATGCCCTCAACCTACAATTGACAGCAAAGCTAGATGGGCTAGAGAAAGAAAAGCGTAACCTAAACCAGGATTTCGCCAAGGCAAACACAAAGGCTACCGAACTCGAATTAAAGGTCAAGCAGTTGGAATCTGTTCTGAACGATGCCAACAACAAAGCGACCTCGGCTCAGAAAACACTGGAAAGCGAGAAGCTGAAGACAAGCAAGCTGGAGCAAGAGGCGACGGCAAACCAGAACAGGATCCAGGCACTTGAGAATGGTGCTGTGCGCAGACAGCCCAATAACCGTGTTACGATTCTATGTGTAATCTGGGGTAGTGAAGTACTCATGGACTATGTGCTTCGCCCTGATCACCCCAACGAAAGCTGGATCAGGAATAAGCTGCTTGATCTTGCCAACAACAAAAATAAATTCGAGCTCAAGAATGAATTTTTCGGCAACAGAGATGGAATGCCTGGCACGCGGAAGACAGCTGTTATCACCTACAGGTATGACGACGGACGCCTCAGATGGTTGTTCGGCAAAGAGTTCGACCAAGCTCAATTTGACGGCTGGTAAAGTGGATTGTGAATATAGGAGAGGTACAGTGATGCCATTTGGTACATTTCCTTTGATTTCGCTTCTTAATTTCAAGTCTCAAGAAGGTAAACCAGTCAAGTTTATACGCACTGAAACTATTTGTCTCTATTTCGCTTCATAGTGTCAACTTTCACAAATGGTTATCAATCGACCCATTTTTAGTGTTATGTTTGGTGGAAGTTCGTACATGAAGTCAACATTGCCATGCATCAATCCAACCCCCTCTCCTTGAGATCGATATAAAATAGATTTGCGGAGGGTAGTTAGCCCAACGGGGAGAGATGACTGTCGTAGTGGCCCCATCCACCAGTAAGCACTAAAGCTAACCCCCTGCACATTTTCGGCCTTCCATTCGACCGCTAGCTTGACCCCTGGGATAATAATTTGGTTGGGATTCCCCAATGAGGCAAAACCTCGGCATTGCCACATGAGTCTGCAAGTCTCGAGTGACAGATCAGGGGGTACCCAGGACCCTTACAAACCCGGGGAAGAAGTTGATGGCTCGGGATTTATGAAACCTTAGAAGCCGCTTCCGTACATATTAGCCGTGACATGGTCCTGATCCCCACCACACTTTCGAGTTACCCATGGCGTGGACCGTGAGCGTGTGACAGCTTTCGTCATCCATTCTTCAGCGTTAGTTTCAGTCGCGGGGTTGGGGTGTTGCATTCAGGGGTGGTTGAAAGCTGGTAAGCGTTTTGGCTCGGAGTATTGGTATGGAATGAGGAACTCACCCCGCCATGACCATCGGGAAACATCCTCTTTTCTTTTACCAAGGTAGCAGAAGCCAGTCGTACATAATCGTTGAGGTCTTCACAATGCATGGCTGTGGCAATGCATGCGCAAGATACCCGATGGGTGAAATCCCCCCGCGACCCTGTAGTCTTGTGGAAATTGGACAAAATGGCTGCCGGTTCCTATTCCCCGACTGCAAAATTTTATCTTCTCACCAGATTCAACCAATATTTTAACACAAATGTTTGTCAACATGTATAGCCTCCAGGTCTGTCTCGTCGTATTTTGTGTTATCCCGATAGGTCTGGGTCAGATGGCAGCGATTAGCGAGACAGATCTTCCCGATTGCGCAGTGAGGACCTATATTTTTACAAGGCCAATTGGATGTTCATTTGGGCTGATAGATTACGAATAGATCGAATGCTACAAGAATGTCATTAACAACTCGTCATGTTCAGTCAACGAGACATGTATATGCGAAGACCCTTCTATATCCAGAACCATTAGGGAATGTACATCAAATGAATGCACCGTCAAGGAAACATATAGTGAGTTCCATTGACCGCCCTCTATTGCAATCTTTCTACTAAATTAATATTGTTCAGCGACCATGAATGTAACCCTGGCTCCTTGCGGGCGCCAAACCAATTACGAATCGAGTGAAATCAAGTTGGTCGCCTACACTCTTGGATCGGCATCGACATTCCTGGTAGTCCTACGATTAGCCTTCAAACTATACTCAAAGATTGTTATTGGATCTGATGATTGGGCAATCCTTACAACCTCTACCATCAATATCTTCTTCACCATCATCATCACCTACGGTTTAATGGTGAACGGGCTGGGCCAGGACATCTGGAACGTACCACACAACAGGATATACGGGTTTGGAAAGTATTACTTCGCGGGGGCAACACTGTACTTTGTTCAATCGACGTTTATTAAGCTCACCTTCTTGTTTTTCTATCTCCGAATATTTCCTTTCAAGAGGGTGAGGTGGACCATTTGGGGCACATTTATTCTGACTTGCATTTACGGACTAGTTTTCACCGTCATTTCCTTCTTCCAATGCAAGCCAATAAGCTATTTTTGGACTGAGTGGGATGGTGAGCACGATGGGAAATGCATGAATAGAAACGCAATAGCATGGTCACATGCCGCGGTTGGAATTGCCATGGACATGTGGATACTTGGTATCCCATTCCTGCAACTGAAGGCTCTCAACATGCATTGGACGAAGAAGGTTGGCGTGGGTGTAATGTTCTTAGTGGGTGCTTTGTAAGTTTCCTTATGTACTCATTGATGAGATAGTCCAACTGACTTTGGGTTCCAGCGCAACCGTCGTAAGCATATTCCGACTCCAGTCATTGATTGAGGACGGGTTCGGGTCCTCTAACCCCACGCAAGAGAACTATGCAATTTTAAAATGGTCAATCATAGAGATAAACGTGGCAATCGTGTGCAACTGTATGCCAACGCTGCGATTGATTCTTGTTCGTCTCTTCCCGAGGCTTTGCATCAGCAACCAAGCGTACGGCGTTATGCGGGAGCGGAATGAGAGCCATAACGGTACAAATATGCAGAGAGCAATGGGAAATAACGCCACAGTTCAGGCTAGCGGCCCTTGTTATGAAATGAAAGAAAATGGGATCACCTGTCAGAGTGCTTACGCGGTGGAGTTTGGGGAGAGTGATGAGATCCAGCTGGTTCGGGGACAGACGAGAGAGACATGATCAGATCTATCTGGTTGCTAGAAGTCGCACAATGGAAATTCCCCATGGCCCGCATGACAGAAGGGAGTAGGTTGAATGAATTCACAACAAGTGAATGATATTACATTATTTAGGGTTATCTCTATTCAAATTATTCCTGCATGTTCTGTTATCTGTCGCTCCTGCTGTGTCGGCCACCAACCTTCCCGCCAGTGAAATCAAACCAAGCACACAGACACAGAAACAAATTGCCGCTCGTCTGGCTCCTTTACATTCACTATGGCATTTTCTTATTTGCACTGCAGCATGGACTCCTGGTTCAATCTCCGCAGCACCATCTCATGATGAGTGGCAGTTGAAATGCCTGCCGGCATGTCGATCCGAACGCCGACCCTGATGCCTACCCGGCCACCAAAGTTAAGAAAGATGTGAAGTTTTGGCTCCTCCGAGCCCGACCAAACACACTGGCCAACTTCGTGAGTATCACAGGCATTGGCTCGTGATGATCAAAAGTGCATCTTTTCCCAAGTTTCAAACCCTGCGCGAGCCCACACAAGCATGTCAGCGACGAAGCAACCCATCTGGAGATTCTTATCGCCATGCTTTAGGGGCAGTGAAAAGGCTTTCGCGTAAATGGAAGCGCTTCGAGAGAAGGGGGGGGGGTGCCCAAAACCGACTCTCGCTTCATCATCAGCTCCAACATGACTTGTGTACACAGACTGCATGGGCTCTCCAGCCCATTAGTCAAGACGGGTATTCGGTCAAAGTGCAATGGCACTGGCTCAAACAATCCCAATTACGACCATACACCTTGATCGAAGGTATTGATGTCGCAATGACCATGGCTGGACTGGATGAACCTGGATGGGGCCACCGCCTTGCACACCGTGCCAGTGAACTACCAATCCAAATTGGTCAGACCTTTTGTCATCAAGGCCGATAATCCTCAACATGTTCCCAGCTTTAGCCAGTTGGAGATGCATTAGAATTTGTTTCCTGTTGCTGCCATTTGCGGCGCAGGAGGTGGCAACTGTTAAAAGATGGAGCTGAATACGGCGACGAAGACGCAGAGTCGTCTTTTTTGAGAAACCACGTAAAATACCACTAGATATTTTAGCACGATATTCGCTCTGCTCACTAGCTTATTCCGTCCGTAACATGTTTCGTTTTTGCTGGCCGCCATCAGCTTCTCCTTTGGAGGCCCAAATCCTGACTGGGCGGTTTTCGATGTTCGACAACCTTGATATGATACAATGTCGCAATTTCGTTACCTATCGCAATGCCTTGACAGAGGCACATCTAAAGTCTAGGGTCATTATGTGATGTTAATTATAAATACTTGTCCTAATGTCTTTTCTGGGAACCAAAGCTTCGCTGAAAAGGATTTCTAGGAGGATAATTATGTTGTCAAGCGCCAAGAGGTTTTCATCGTCCTCTTGACCGTTGAAGATTTGGGCTCAGCCACGGGGTGGTGGAGCGGGGTTCCAAGGATATGTGAACAATATCGGTGCTTCCGTGTCTTCATTGCGGCTCTGCTTTCGAGTGGAGAGATGTCAGCATTGTCTCACGAGCCTCGTACCAGTTTCTTAAACAGGAGCCCGATTCATAATAAGGGGTCGGGCAAGTTGAGGTATAAACACATTTGCGTTCAAATCCAACAGTCTTGAAATTGAACCTCTGTATGCCTTGATACAACTGTACTTACTGGCTCTGTGTCGGTTTGACTACTATTATCGTCGTCATTCGATGCTCTCTCCGTTGATGCTCTCTCCGTTTCTGCATCAACGGATGTTTGTCGTGGAGAAGTTCCGCGCTCCATTGTGCGCTCGAGGGTGAGTGACATCTTGTCGATTTCTGCGAGCTCTGCATGTGTACGTCGACGTGGTCCTGACCTAGAAAAGGCCCATGATTTTCGGTGCGGGATGCTACCCGTATCGTACGGTACAGCGGGATTCTTTCGCATATACGGACTAAGCGACGGCAGACACGCAATCAAGAGCCCGATATATGCATCCAAGGCACTCCAGAGTTCTATATTTCGTTAGAAAAATTTCCTCTTCTCGTTTCTTGCCCAGTTCGACCTGGCAGGAGTGGAAAGAAGTTGATTTCGGGAACGGGTAGGCGTACCAATCATAGTAACAGCTCGGAATGCAGCATTATGGCTGAACTGGATGGTGAAAAACCGGGCTATTGACATTGTGATATCAATTAAACCGAGTAAAAAGATACCATAAACACTTAACATCATACGTCTCTTCATCTGCAAATTGCGAAGCATTGAGAAAGGCAGGATGAAGACTTCCAATACAACTATTAGTGCAAGCTGGACTACGGCGTGCTGGATGACCTTTCAAATGATGGCACATACCAAGAATACTTCCCACAATGTGCAACGCCCAGGCGATTTGAAAGATGGCGGCTACTAATGGCGCATCGCACGCTTTTTCAGGGTCCGATATATTCCTTTCCCAGCCTTGTTAGCGGAAGGAAATTGAACCCTTGTTTTAGGGGAGCCTTTTGGCTCTTAGCTTACCAATTTCGATCGATCGGATAACAGGCGAAGATCATCATCATCATTGAGGCGATATATGCAGCGCCGCAATACATTGTCACCATCCATAACGCTATGCGTCGTTTTATCATGAAGGGGGGGAACAGTTTAAAATAAACAACGAGAAGGACGGCCTTGCACATATAAAATGTGGTATAGAAGGGTAGGGAGGAAAACCAAGAAATCTGCCAACATCAGCTCGCTGCTTCCTTATCGGATTCTTTCAAGGAAGCAAAAAGGGCCTTCGTGATAAGGCTTGGGCTCGGTCCTGGTTCAGATGCGGACAAATTCCCTACCTTCAAAATGTATACCAGCTTCGTCGGGTTATCGCTAATATCCGCCAACGACATATCAACGGTGGGTTTCAGAATCCCCTGCACCTTGAAGACAATATCGAAGGACGCATTGGTGAAGGCGCAGCACCACGCCGCAATCATCAGGTAATCATTGGGCAACAGCTTTTCCTTTTGTATTCGTACGCGGAGGTAGATTCGAGAGGCGATGACTGCGGCGCAGAGGGATATCAGCAGGTATATTGTGGCCTTACATGCTCTTCATCAGTACTGTTTTCCTTCACACCCGACTGCTCCTGTGAGTGAGGACGGCCGCGGGGGGGGGGGACGCACCAGGACGGCCGCAGTTGACGGCGCAGACATCACGACGACGTTGATGGTAAGGACAGAGTGGACAGAGAGACCACCCCCCTCCGGAAATAATGGAAGATGGTGCCTTATCAGGCACGAGCAACAGGTTTGGCTTTGCGTGGAGAGGCGCCAAAAAGCTTCCGAACCCATTCTCGATGCGATGATGCCGTATATGGCTAGCCACAGCCGCAGAAAACCCACAGCCTTTGGCCTACATTCCACAAGCACCAAACCATGGCGCCTTTTCTCGAGCACTATTGGAAGCGGATTAAAGCTTCCGCCTCTGATACCCACACGACACGTGGTTTGCAGTTGATCTCGAAGAAGTGGTGATTGAGTGGCTTGCTTGCGCGGAATGTTCCAAGCTACCAGTGCCCACTGCGAGGTGGGCCCGTTGTGATCGTTGCATTTGGGAAGGCGATTCACACTAACGCGAAATCCCGGCAAATCAGTTCCAGATCTTTGTTATTTTATTTCTATCTCTCTCCCCTTGTTTTAAATGAGTTGATCATTGCGGGCAGGGTGGGCGAGAAATCTCATAATGCGACCGCGATGTGTGCGTAAGCAGCTGCAATATCAATATGTTTCATATCCCAACATACGAAGTGGCAGCACAGCATATGATCATCGCAGTGGATGTGTGTTCTCGCATAAATGAGAGAAAGATTATTACCGTTGTATTTCCCTACTGCGCAGCAAATAGCACGATTCTCCCCGCTTTTGCTTGCTACCCAATCAGTCGCACGCAGTCTGTCTGACAGATCTGGCCCGAATTCTCTTTTGGCTTTTACCCACACTTGAGGCGACTGATGACTCCCTCTCCCCTAAACGCCATGGACCAATATACCATCTTCCCTATATGCCTCATTTGTGCCGTCAGAATTCCAGACCGCTCCTTTGACGAGCGTTTTGATGGGCAACGCCCCTACCCCTTGGCATCCAAAGTTATGGAGGGCCACCGCCATCGTATTATCTGGCCCGCGCTGTCCAAGGGATGAACTAGTTCCGAGTTCTGTGAAGCTCTCGGACGGCGAAATATCCACTTTTTATGCTACTGGCATAGGCGTTGATACACTCAACGAACCCGACTGCACTCATGTGCGGCTTCTTCCAAGCGGAAACAGCCTCCGCATACAGTATAAAGACAAACCTGCCAAAGTTGATAGAAATGGCCTTTCCAACACCTTCACGTGTGCTTTTGGTGTACATGTTGCCTGTGAGGATATCGCCACGCGAGTCATGAAAGACTCCAAGATCGCTCGGATCAGGTCGAGAGGGGATGTTTATATGACGATCGAACGAAGAATGGCTTCTGCCGAATGGAAGGGCCAGAGGTCCAGGAATAGATCATTTCTGCCTCCGATTCCACGAAATCGACCTGGAGAACCCATTGTAAACAAGGCCAGTGCGTATTATATACCAACTAAAGCAATTAAATCTGGCATACCAGCTGGATGGGTATGTGGAACAATATCGCAAGTGGTTTGATGTATACTGACCTAGAAATAGTGGGATGATGACCCATTATATATTCCAGATATCACTACGAGGCTCATCTCCGATCTCGAGAGAACCAAAGCCGACAGCCCTGTCCCTCCGCAGCTTTTGGGGCACTTTGGCAAGTTACCTGTAGAGATGAAAGATTACATTGCTTGCTTCATGTTAAGCGCCGAGATCAACTTGGAGTGCAACTATGTGGTACCGCAATCTTTCTGGTATCGCCTCTTACGTGAAATTCCGTTCCTGTGGGATCTTGATGTGTAAGTGTTGAACGCTAAAGTGCACGAGGGGGTTAACTAGAATTGGGAGGAGAAGCTCGCACACCAAGTTCTAGCTCCAGTGGCGGTAATGGAGACAAAGCCCTGGGACTACAGCCACGTTCGGTTGAATGTTCCCAACGGGCTGACAAATCGAAGGCGGATATGGCAGATCCTCGAAGAAATGTACCCCAATGACGTGGGGCTTGGTCGGGGAGATCAAGCCAAGGCCAGTTAAAGAGAGGAAGCCAGTGCCGGTCGTGGAAGTAACATTAGGAGTATTCCTAGGTCTGATAGATTAATATGAGTCCTGACTATCCGCAGTGTATGAAGCCAACAACCCGTGGCTTACAGCGCTAGTCTACCAAATGCTTCGTTCCAATGCCGCAATGCCTTTTTCGGTTTACCGACGCCCTTGTCCTGCTACAAATAAAAAATCCAGTTGTCTTCAAATTAATATGTTCTGTACTTAATAGGTATTTTATCTCATGGTCCGTATCAAGTTCTTTAACTAGGTGAGGGTGCCATTAACACCCATAATAAAGTCCACCGGTGACAAAGTTGATGTGCTAAGTCGTTTTTGCACTAATTGTTATCCAAACGGTTGACGAATCAAAAAATAAATCATGAAGCAAGTGGTAGGAACAAAACCGACCCATTCTCAGCCCCATGGTGAATAGTGTGGCGAACGGGCGCTGGGGACGCGCGCTCTGCCTGCGGATTGGATCCCGAGTTGACAGAATACTTGGGGAACCACCCTCCTGCAATCACTAGTCGGATTCTAGAGCCTGGAGATGTTTCGTGCGCCACCTCGTGCATAGTGATTGTGTGAGTGGCCTCGCCAACTTGACTGAGCCGCATAAACTGTTCCGTAATGTTTCGCGACTTGCCGTCTTTGCCCACTTCACTGAGACGAACGAAAAGGTCAGCATTGGTGGCGCTCTCATGTCTTATTTGCAATACTGGGCGTCCAAAGATTCTCTTTGGTGTGCTGAACACGCCGGATACGAATGCAAGGACGTCCGGCCGGCGCCCCAACGCGGTGTCGTCCACCGTCCCGCCACCAACTATCAAAGTTCCGCCAGCGGATGGTGTCGGGTTTGAAGGGTCGAATTCAAAACTTGATTGTGCAGGCTGGGGGCGTGAATACACGTCATTAAGAGTCCCGTCGGGTTGGAGATGTAGTTTGTGCGGCGCGGTACTCGGTGGCCAACTCGAGAGGTTCATCCATTCACTTCCATGCCCAGTTTTGTATACCCGCACAGCGTGAGGCCTGGAGTTTCCATCTCCCTTAGCAAGATGCTGATGTAGCCATTGAAGTATGTCCCTTGCCGTTTCCCCGTTCTGCATCTCGAGATGCGCCCAAGGCCCCAGTGTAAGGGCGACGTCGCAGCCACGGTCGCTCAATCGCTGGTACTGCTCCATGGTTTGGTCGATAAAAATGTCGTTTAACCCGCCAAATAAGAGTATCGGGATGTTGGCGTTTTCGAGTGCGTCGCTGTGTCGGAGCGGCGCCCAGCTTGACGCAGTTATATCAGGTTGCGCGAGATCGTGATTGAGCCATGGCGCACGCCCTTTGTAGTTCTCATTGATGGCATCTTCCAGATTTCCGCTTTCCAAAATTTTGCTCAGCCTTGCCTCAGACTTTAACGCCTGGAACCGTTCCCAGGCGCCCCCATCTTCCTGCAATGTTAGTGAGAGGCTCCACGACAAATGTTGGAGAGTCAGAGCGCCAGTTCCCCAAATATGCTTCGCATAGTCATGTGGCGCGGCAAGAATTATTGCAGTTACCAAATCGTCGGGTGGGTCGGAGAGCAATGCCCATTGAGTATAGCCTAGGAAAGATAGACCCAGTGTCGCGAATGTTCCTGTATACCATGATTGTTCCCTCATCCAGGAGACTACATGGTGACCATCTTCCGCTTCTGACCGCCCGGCATCAAATGTTCCCGTTGACCCGAATGTCCCCCGACAACTGACAAAGAGCACCTGGTAGCCTCGTGCAGCAAACATTCGGGCGCTGGCCATGGCCATGTGAATGCTTCTGCCATAGGGGCAGCGAACCAATATTGTGCCAGAAGAGGTGCCATTGGCCGGTTGGTAGAGGTCTGCTTCGAGGGTTATGCCGTTGGGCAGTGGGATTTTTTTTGGTTGTATCAGGTAATTACAGGACTCCGATGGGAGGCCTTGGGTCCAAGAGAAAAATCGGTCAAGAAATGCCCCGATGAACCCCCGCGTGGACTTCATTGCGATAAACCCCAAGAAATAACCATATCAGTCGCTCTGGTGAGCATCAAGGATCCAATATGAAATTGAGACCGGGTGGTTTTATTACTGGCGGGCGGGTCCCCGGGGCTTCACAGAGCCCGAGATGCGTCGAACTGTACGACAAACTGACCCGAGTGAGTTGGCATGCCCCACATGCAGAGGTTGCCCACTATAGCTAGCATGCCAAGCCTTGCTAACGCGCCCCAAACCTGTCAAAATTTCCACTGGCGATGGTCAAGCTGGGGAAGGGCAGCTAGAATAAGAAGGTTTACCGCGAACAAGAGCATTTATTCAAAAAATACGAGATAAAGAACATTCGAGCCAATGATACACCAGTTCCAAAGAGTGGCTATTTTGTGCAGTCTGGCATAAGTCAACGGGATAGTTGGAGGCCAAAAAGACCAAATAAACCCCCACGGATTCAATGAACACAGCATACCTTGCGAACCAGCAGCTACATTTCCATCAAAAAGGCAACTGAAACAACATCAAGCAGTAAAATTAAAAGATAGTTGTCCAATCATGGCTCTTGATGACATTAGGTACTAACGCTGCGACCCTTCCCTTCACGCCAAGACTACGAGTGAACATCACACAACATAAGCACAAATTCACAAGCGTATCAGGATTGCATTTTTGATAATGTCATTGGCTGCTGTCTGATCATCCTTGTGCCCACATGCGTCAATGTCTTACAACAAACATTCACTGGCCCGTCAGCTTTGCCAAATGGCTAGTGCCACGTGTCTTATCGATAAGATAAAGCCATGGACTGAATGGATACACAAAGTCATGTAGGGTAGCAAGAGATGACTTGGCTCAACTTCGTTCAAAAGTTGGTAGCCCCGAAAATAGGTTCCTAAGACATTATTGGAGAGAATCTTGTAGGATAAAGAAATTGTGACCGAAAAGACTACTTTATCCCAAACGATCGAAATGCGACGGGATAATCGTGTAAGAAAGATCTGAAGTACGAAATTATTCAATATGAGTGTAGGCATAGCTTTTTAAATTAGACATCTTTATCTAAATCCAACTTGTCAAATCATATATTTTCTATGTTTGCAGCGATATGACCAGAACTTTGCAATTCTAAGGGATTCGGCATCTCCATCCTGCTTCTAGATAATGCGATTGCCCCCTTTGGAACTGCTAAATTCGGTATTTGAAAGGATTCTAGAGTTTTGGCGAGTAAAGGGATATTGTGGTCGTTCCAAAGTTTATCCAACAACGAGCGCTGATGCCCTGTTGCCAGGTATATTGGTTCTAAAAGGTTGGCCATTTCTTGGCTATCCCAAATGCCTTCTCTGCGTCTAACGGAACGCAGAATCTGCACGCACTTCTTCTGGACATCAAAGTCCGAGCACATAAGGCAGGCGTTTTTCAATGCAGGGATTAGATTGCCATCCAGCGCGAAGGTAGGAGTGGACGGGAAATCTGAGGCGAGAAGTTCTGCTCGTTTCAGAATCTCCCAGCAATCCTCTACCCGGTAAGCATAACATCCTGAGCCAGCATTTATCATACTCCTCCATTCGGCCTGCCGGAGATCAAGGCCTCTGATATGACGCCGCTCTTGATTGGAGACCTTGTTTATGTCCGTTTGTTGTCTGAACAGATCGAATCGAGCGCACCAGTGATTAAAATAGGGCTCCAGCTTTTTGATCTGAACTGAGTCATCTTGAGGTGGGTAGGGAGAAACATTGAACCACGAGGTGGGGCCGATGGCGTTCAAATCCGGCGCCATCAATGACCATTCAAGATTTTCAAAATATCTGTCCATGTCAAACGACATGTCGATATCAAACATGTATTTCTCGGCTTCGGCAACGGAGAGGAACGGCGTGACGCGATCTGAAATCTCGAGGGCCAGAGGTAGGGCGACGTTGAGTTCAGGGGCGACGTCCATTGTAACATAATTGGAGCAGTCCTGGCTTAGCCGGTTCAGCATGCTCGCTATTACAAAGTAAAAGTCGGGCAGGGGCTTTTTCTCTTGGATGACGGAATAGATCGGCTGGCCAAAGAGAGATGTAAGAATGGTTGTTGCCGACTGTAGGTGCTTGATAGACTCGGCATAACGGCCGTGGAGATTTTCGAGACATACGAAAATAATACAACATATTAGAATAACCTCGACGTTTTCCATAGATGAAGTTTCTGTAAGGGACTTGATGTGGCATATCGCTCGGTTATACTGCTCGATCGACAGCTTATGCAGCTTATGATCCACTGAAAATGCAGAGTATTGAACCTTGAAGTGCTTGTGCGCGCTCCCAAGGGCGTAGATGGCGTGTCTGACGGGGGCTGAGGTATGGCCGAGGGGCAGAGCGAGATCGTGCCAAAACTCCATTGGGCAGTATGACGAGGTCAAATCCTCAATTGTAAATGTCCTCATGTGGTGCAATGACTCCAGTTCAACCAGGTCGCGACAGTTGCTAGGGTCCGGTTGAGGATGCAGCGAGGCATGCCCGGTCTGGGATACTAATGGAACAAGGGTGCGCTGTGAACGTGTAATTGGCTTCGTTTTCTTGCGAGGTTTTCTCGGTTTAATCTCATAGGAGCATGTCCAATTACTAATTTGACATTTTCTACATGTTGGCTTCTGCTCGTCGCATTTGATATGCCGTTGTCTGGGGATGAATTAGCGGCCATGTCTGGCCGGAAATATGGGAGATGGGGCCGCATACTTGCTGCAGAAATCGTTAGCAAGGGTTATCAAGGGAAACTTGCTGGGCTATCCATTACCACGCAGCGCATCCTGTTCTAACCTTGGGTGCGCTGGTCCGATTTAACTTGATGCCGTTTGGCTGTGTTTTGTTCGTGGTCATCGTCATTTTCGAGTTTCGTGGTTTTTGTGGTCCTGTTCCGGTTTCCGAAAGATCAAACTAGATGGGACGGGAGTTTCATTCCGTAAAATAGCCCGGAGGGGACGCGTATTTGACACGAGCCGACGCGTAATGTGCACCGCCATTAGGGTCCAAGCGCTATTCTCATTACCATTACACAACATCAATGGACACTAACAGAACTTAAAAAAGCTAAAACCTTGATGAGGGCCAGGGTTGTCCCTTGGGTAGCGCACACGGACGCCGCGGTTGCTTGCTAAAACCCGGTTGGCGAACTATTGCAAGCTGGATTTGTCACTATTTTATTTATAGTAATGGTATTCTCGAGCGCCGTTTCAAAGATTGGCTGACTTGACCCTTGGCCCATTTCGAGTTCTTAGCTCATATGGCCGCATTCTGGAACACTTCCGGAGTGGGTGAGGGAAACGTCCGTGGCATCACATTGATAGGTAGACATGGATTGGGTTTCTTGGTAAGGGATACTGTCGGTTTAATGTGGGGAATAGTCTAAAATGCTTTACGATCGGGGAGATGGGAATACATCCACATCCGTGTAAATGTATTTATCCTCCACCCACCAACTTGACTCATCGTCCAGGACTTTGAGTATCCGATTTTCCACGCGTAGCTCTTTTGAGTCAACCTGCCAGATGTCCGGCAGTTCCAAACTTTTCCATGTACTATCCGGACTATTTGTGACAGCGACACGGATGACATCTCGATGTGTAACTGGCTTTCCCCATTCGGATTTTTCAAGCTGCTCGGGAACAACAATTTGGAATGAAAATTTCACAGTCTTTTCCGGCTGCACTGAGCCCACATCCCTATTTCCGGGCCAGACCTTTTCAATACCAAACCCGGGATTCAGGTTCAGAACAGTCAGGTACAGCACCTGGTCGCCGGTGTTCCTTAATGAAAATCTTCTCCTGTTTGTGCCGTCCACATCAATCAACTCCCATGTGAATGGGGGGGTGTCGTCGGAGACCTGTGCAGGGATATCGAAAAGTACTTGTTTGAATCGCACAAGGCGCCCGATGGCCGTTGCAGACATGGCCGCACGATCCGTGACGTTGTCGCTCTGGAGCTTGACGCCTCGCAACGGGCCTTCATACCCTATCAGGTCAACATCGCCAGAGATATCAACTCCGTCATCACCGCGTCGTGACAACTTGAACGAATCCCCGTGTGGCGTCCCTGTGTAATTGGACTCTACGATTTCAATGTGGCCTGCCAGCAGCTCGCATAGCTTCTTGCGGAATGCCGTTTGAAATTCTGTCCCGAGGGAGCTATGGACCAATACGCGGCATGGGTCCTCTCCCAGGCCCCATTTTGAGGGCACCACATCCAGGGTTGACAGCGACTCAACATTGAGCCCGGGCGGGATTTGGGCTCGACATTTCCACTCTTCGACCTCGGTGACTTGGAACACGGTATTGAGTGAAAAGGGATGAAGTTTGAATTCTGACCCCTCGTTCAAGCCGTGGGCAGTTCCCATTTCAATGACGACTTCGTCTCCCTGTAAATGGGCGAGCACTGGGTTGATGATGAATGGCTCATAGTTGTCCAGGAACGCAAGCCTGTCCCTACCAAAAAGCTGCGGACTCTGTTTGTGACTGTCCAGTTCGAGGCGCTTGGATATCTTCTGGTGCAAAAGACGATATGTCGGTGGCACATTGCCGGGTTTGGTCTCGTTCAAGAGCCTGACCAACTCGCGCGTGAAGACACCCTGAGATTTGTCGCCAACTTGTGTTTCAGCCGCCGTTTCGTCGGGATTGCATGCCGTCATAAGAGTGAATCCATCCGGGTTGTCAATCCAAGTTTTTGGCAGTTCCGCATTCCTGTTGCTTCGATTTGCGGAGGACGACGACGGAAATACCTCATCCTTGAGATCAAAATCGTCACGCCAGTTTGGTGGGGTACGGGCTTTGCGTTCATTCCGCCATGCACCACCTGAATAGCAACTGTCTAGGATGACAACCACCTGGACTTTCTTTTCGTTCAAGCGTTTTAACCACTCGTTTAGTTGCCAGCCGCGCAGCGCAGACTTGTTGTTGCAAAAGTCGGAAGTAAGAATGGAGGGGTCATACGGGCGGGTAAGTGGAGGTGGCGCATTTGACTTCAACACGCCGCCATGGCCCGAATAGTGGAAGAAGAAGATGTCCCCCGGGTTGGAGGTGTCGTATATCCTGTCGAATTGGTTTTTGATGTTGTCAAACGTGGGCCATATGTCTGAAGGCTCCGCAGGTAACTTGGGATCGCTCGCATCGGCGGCGGGCGGGGAAGACGTCAAGACGGTGAAATTCTTGACCTTGAATCTCTTTTGGAGGACCTCTTTCATGGCATTTACGTCACTGACGCAGCCATTGAGGTCAGGCAAGGCATAATTGAGCTTTTCGTCTGTCCCCGTCCTCAGATAAAAGTCGACGCCTACCAGCAGCGCGAACCGCTGCTGAGACACTGCGTCAGTCATGCTGCGAAGCGTGTGATGGGAGAATGGAGATACGGCTGGAATGTGAATGGAGGCTCTCACGCCTACGCGGAGAAGGCTGCTCAGCCTTTTGTATTTTCCAACTGAGGCCGGGCCTTATCCCTAAAATGGGCCACCTGCAGATTTGGCCCCCAATGGCATCGAATCCCTGGTTATACTATCCACTTAGGTGCTCCGAAAACCATAAGCGCCGTGTGATGGCCCTCCTCTCAGCCACGCAGCTGGTCACGTTTCCCAATCATCGACCACGAGCCCGCTGCCTTCTGGTTGCCTCTCGGGTGCCTTTTTCTCAGCCGCCTCTCAGCCGCTCGGGCGTCAAGATAACCCCACCACCTGCACGTCAGGCTGTGAAGGCTAGAACCTAAATGCAATCGCGTACAATTTATATTTGCCCCCAAATTGACCTGCAAATTAATCACTGGGTAATTAAGAAATATTCTGCTGTATTGCCGATGAAATTGCAAGATGAATACAGATCGATCCACTCCAATGCATAGCTCCATCAGTGGCAAGGCAAAAAGCATATGGGTAGCGCAGCCTAAAATGCAGCGATAGATAACGCGGCTTTTTCGACTGCTGACTCATATTCGATCCATACTCTGACGCTTGGTCGTCAGGAGTGTCCCAAACCTCATGCTGCATGCATTTGATGGAGTGAAGTAGGCTGAGAAAATAGTCCAAGAATCATTCGGGATTTTACTTTATATGCTACACCATCGATCAAATTCCATCCTTGGCCGTCCTTGACACAGGGCAGAGTACTTGAGAACCCGGAATTGAGCATGTAAATTTACCGCGACATGCTGGAAACGCCCTGCACATTCCAACAGCTTAGATACCTATCACCACGAGCATGCAACCCAAGAAAGAAAACTCGTGGATATTAGAGTGCTTTTATTGATCTGAATCGTGAATAGCATATTTTCCAGACGAGCATATTAGTACTAGCTACTTACATTTGGCGTCGTGCACACAATAGCTGACTGATGATCGAGTTTTGTTCATTCAGATCACAACGCAACAAGCCCTAACCTCTGGACGAGACTCAAAATCATCGTCTCTACGTCATAACCGACGTGGGCTGATAATATTGGTCCATGTTTTCAGGTGATGCCATTGGCATATCGGCACCAAAGCGCGGTGTGATTGGTCTGCAGTGGTCCTTTCTGACAGCCTCGGGTATCGCAGCTGTATTATACTGCGGAGATTTGGATATCGCAAATTACTTACGGGCCAGTCATAGATGAACAAGAATATGACCCCACTAACGAGTCTTGGGTTTCTGTGCACCCCTCCTCGACAGTTAGGGCCAGAGCCGATCTTCTTCAGGCATATTTTACATCCCTCTATTGAGAGCGAATCTATGTATTCTTTTTAGAACAGGTGCTAGGCGACTTAATAGCATAACGCAAAATCTGCCACTCTTCCTGACGCAGCATGCCGAATAAGTCACGCCTGGACAGGGTTTTCGCCCGACTTCTGGAGAACCATCCCTATGGATGGGCCCTGTACAAGAAAGTAACCACAAAGGATCTACATCCAGGTTGCTGCGGTTACTTCGATTCAAGTGGCGATTGGCATACGCTAGCCGATTTGATGACCGAGGGCGAGGGTTTCACCAATGAAGGATGGAAACCCCCCAGTAGCAAGATCAGAAACCTCGACCAGGTGCCAGACAAATTGACGTGGGGTCCAAAGGAGTCAAATGCAGTAACCTCCCGTCAAATAGGTAATGGATTTGGGATTTTGTAAGTCCCCGCGCCTATGCGAGCCTTCATTCATATGGAAGTTTATCGAACAGACCAAACCGATTGCTAACGTTTCAACAGCCTATCTTCTATGACATTTCTGAACCCGTATGTGACAATGTCATTCACGTGCGACGCCAATGAAGGTGCCGTTCTCACCACGGAAAATCCTGTCCTCAAGCATCGAGTCGGTGACGAATCGGCCGCAATACAGTGGATGAAAGACAATACCACCAAAATTTTAAAACAGCACCGACCTATAGTCGAGAAGCATGGTCTCTGGGTCGTGACTAAAACTTATACGTCACGCCGATGCGGTGTGGCTATCATGTCTTCGAAATCATCCACTGTCAAAATGGGGCTCGGAAAAGGGCAATCAAGCCTTTTTAGTTTGACCCCATCGAGCTCGTGGACAACCAGTAATGGCGACATAGCCACCGAAATTCATGAAGATGACGAGGGTGTCGTGGCCTTCATGGGTGGAATCTACTTCGCTAAGAAGCTGTTGAAATCGGAACTCAAGTCCGCCCCCGATCAGGAGAACCAGAAAAGGAAGCTCTTTCGTGGTGGATATGTAGAATCGGATGGGGAGGAGGATGCGTTTGAGATGATCTTTTACTAAAGAATATCCATCATTCAACTAACGGTAAATCACCACTAACAGAAAGGTTGCAGTCAATTTAATTTAATTAGCAATTTTAACTGAATATTCGATGATATAAAGTGGAGTTGACACCTCGTCAGTTGTTCCTGAATAAATGCCCAAATCCTTGCGGATGGCATGACATTTGTTCTATCATTCGTAGCTTTTATTTTCCTCTCGTGCCCATCAACCAGTTGGCGAGAGCCTGGATCGATCGCACTCTCAGCACAGCATGCTCCTTGAACAATTCGTCAATTGAATGGGTATAGTTTTCCTCAAGCTCATGTATTTCTTTCGATTGCTGTTCGGGATCAAGCAGCACGGGGTGCCAGCCAGCCTCTGATGACCCAACAACATCCTTGACATATTCGTCACCGACATACACCTTGTGCCATGACCCGGCCTCCAATTTAGATTCAACTGGGCTCTTCTTATCCCTGGCGGCGAGAATTTGAATGAGCATAAGTTCGGCAGCATCAAAGATAGGTCGGTCTGGTTTTTCGACACCAACGTCGTATGAGATGCAATGGAAATCGATGTCGTACTTGTGGTCTGCAAGGATGCTTGGGTCCACTTCAGTGCCATAGCGCAGGGGGCTGACCTTGACACCAAACGAAGACAGAACATCTGGAACACGATCATCAGAGTTGGTTATAACTCCAACAACAATCCTGTTGAAGCGCCTTTGCATGCTTTGGTGCTTCAGCGCTTTTAAAAAAGTAGCAAGACCAGGCTCCTCCATATATGCTTCATTGGAGGAAAATCTATGGAGTAGCTTCGGGCCCAAATCCTTCGGTAGCAGTTGGCCCGACTTAAGAAGAGGTGTGAATGTATTGTTGATAACCTGGAGCGTGTGAGTTGACGGCCGGCTGGTGGGACTCTATACATGTGTATCTTGTAAGGGGGGACATACATTGGTCCACCATTTACTTGCACCAAGCCCCGTGACCTTTCCGTAGTTTGGATTCTGCTTTAATTCCGACTTAATAGCGACTGATAAAGTTGATTGAACCTCATCGTCACCTAAGCCGGTGAGGCCACATTGCCTGGCAACCTCAGCGTATTGGCTTGCGACCGGGGCTTTTGGTCGAAACAAGGTTCCGAATGCGTCGAAACACAATAGTAAATTAGGTCTGGCCATGATTTAATATAATGTCGATGGCTTCTTGATGTAGAAGGAGGTATTTTGTGCCTTCAAGCTTAGAACTGAGTTTCAAGTCTCATTGAAGGGCGCGGGCGGTGAACTGAGGCAGGAATGCAGTTTCGTTCGCTCTCTCGTAACGGCGTGGTTATGTCATGAGCAAGGGGGCTGGCCTAATTGGCTAATGGTAGGAGAAAATTGGGTACTTCAACCCATTTATTTCTGTTACGATAGCATTTTGAGCCGTAAAACGGTTACATTGCTCTCGTCTTGTTCCTTATTAAAGCCAGACATGATATTTTTATTATCCGTGTTATCAGTGTGTGTAGTTTAAAAATAGAGAGAGAAAGAAAAGCCCTGATGAGAGAGCATTTGTAGTGCGATATGTCCATTCCCGATTCCATCTTACTTTGCGGTTCGCCACTTTAACTCGTTGGCAACTTGGCCCGGCCATGCATCGACAATGAGCAAAAAGATTGATTACCTCCCAATGCCAGTCTCGTGGGGGGGATGGGTACCTTTATTTCTCTCGCCACTCATTCAACGTTGCGGCCATGCGCTCATAAATTTCCATTTTCAGAAAATAGTGCTAGCTTGGGTTAATAACAAGTATATGACTCAGGCGCTAACTAGAGCCGTGATGTCATTGCCGGACTTCGGTTCTGTATGTGCAGCTTACCACGCGAGCCCGGCTCAACTGGTATGTCGGGACTGAAGACTGGCCGAATGCATTTTATTTCCGTAGTGTCTCGGAGTGTCGCATAACTACCCTCAGCGCTCTATATCCACTAGCCGTGTTCACTAACTAATCACGTACCCTGCCTACTCGCGTCGCGCGCAATTTTCGGGGCCGCTCCACACCCGACTATTGCCTAAAATGGACAATGGTACCCCGGTTTGCCTAAGCGACAGCCCTGGCTGCATTTTGGTGGCATTTTGTTCCATGACTATGCGGCAACTCAATCTGAGCGGGAGTTTCCTTGTCGGCTTCCGGGCTCACCGTGTCTACGCGTGATCGCCTACAACATGAACTGGCTGATAAATCTGATCGGATTAATCACATAATCCCTGCACTTCAATATTTTGTTTACAGTTTCGTGTCTTGCTTGGGCTTATATAGAAGGTTGTGAAATCCCGTGTTGAGTATCAATCATCAGCTCACACTGTCACAAACGCATCAATACAATCCGAACAACTACTTCTCACACAGAGTGGTTTGGCATCAACTTCAAAATGTTGTACAAAAAGGCCGCTTATATGCTGCAGTTTCTACTGGCAGCCACTCAAATCCAACTGTCTTCTCAGATGCCAGTCGAACCTGTCATGGCTATCGAGAGCAGATATCCGAAGCAAACTATCGCCGGTGTCTCCGTCGTCGATACCCCTATTGTTCGTGCTGCTCATGAGTTTGCCCGAAACCACAGTTCAGAGTTTGTCTACAAACATGTCATGCGCGGGTGGCTTTTTGGAGCCTTGATGATTGAACACAACGAAACACTTCGAAACACTGTTGACTTGGAGGTGCATGCCGTCGCCGCACTTCTACATGACTTGGGCTGGGACCGCACCCCCAATTCTCCATTCATCAGCAAAGACAGGAGATTCGAGGTTGATGGTGCGATTGCTGCCCGGGATTTTGTCAAGGACACCAGCCATGGGAAGCAATGGGATGACAAAAGGACACAGCTGGTGTGGGACTCAATCGCATTGCACACTCAGCCCTCCATCGCTCAGTACAAGGAGAATGTAGTGGCGGTCACGAGTAGCGGTATAGTGGCAGACTTTGAAGGCCCGGCCCTTGGAATCACCAAGGAAGAGTTTGCTGCTGTAGTGTCTGAATTCCCGAACGAAGACTTGTACCCAGGTACCAACAGCACTATTGTTTGGCTCTGCTATTCCAAGCCGAATACTACATACGGTCAGTGTAATGTTTAAGCCACGGAGTGCACAACCACTAATGATTCTCTTAGATACCTGGATGCAACCATGGGGAGAACATTTCGTCAGCAATTACTCCGCAAAGGGACATAGATTGTTTGATCTGATCGCCATTGAGGATCCAGACTATACACCCTAAGGGGCCCCGCTGACTGGTTTGAGATGGTGGCATATGTCCAGCTTGGAAAACTTTATCCATGAAAAGGTCCCAAGGCGTACTTAGATGGCTGATAGACACATGGATCGTCATGAAAGTATCTCTCCACTCTCAATAATAAATTCCGATCTCAATCAGAAAATCAAGGTCTTTCTCTTGCATCGGTATCTGCGCAGCCCAATCTATCCAAAGAACCATCCTGTAGTGCTCAAATAATATGTCCTAATGACTCAAGTTTCAGATAATTCACGGTCAGTGAATGGCATTTTCGCTATAGGAACCCTATCCCATCGTAAGCAACGATGCACGGCGGTGATACCTCGCCTTATTTGCAAGAAAACACCGGCCATTTCACCATCACTCTCTGAAAAGACCAAGGGACGCCAGCAGTTTACATATTACCATTATGAACTCTATCGTAATTCACCATTAATATTCATTTCAGAATTTCAACGTTACAATATGATAAATCTAACTGAAATGCGGGGTAAGAAAGCGGCATGTGGAGCCGTGGTCATGAGTGATCGAGGGAGGGGATTGTGGTCCCGAGGGGCTTGCAGTAATGAACCAACCCGTAGCCGTGAAGATCTCATAGGTCAGGTGCACTTTCTTAATAAGTATATAATGTCGGTGGCTCTTTAATAACCCCTCCATATTCAGGATAGGACATATCTCTTCTAATCAACCAAGAACTGCCATTCTCATACTTGCCTACTCATTGCCCAGGCTTTATTTGCAGCCGAAATAGAGAGCAAGATGTTTGCAACTCAAACAGCCGAATCGTTTGTGCGCATCTTGCTATGGAGAGTTCAACACATAGCTAATGTCGTTGACGTTTCAAAAGCGACGATGCTTCTCCTAACTGGTATCGTTCTTGGGACCTGTATTTATGTCGGTCATCTTTCTAATGTCCAGGTTCCAAGCTAAATTATTGTTAGGTCGCATACCAATACTATTTCCATCCTCTGAGAAATGTGCCTGGACCTTTCTGGGCCAAACTTTCGTCATTCTCGCTGCGCTGGACCGAAATCCGAGCAGACAGAGCCCCAGTAGAGACCTTGAAATACAATTCGTTTTCATAAAAGACTAATAATAAACCGATAGATACTGCTTAAACTGCACCAAAAGTATGGACCGATTGTGCGCGTTGGTCCCAACGAGGTTTCAATTGCGGACCCTAACCTGTATCGCGAGATTTACACCAATAGAGCCAACACCAAAGAGGCACGGTTTTATGAGCCCTTTCAGTTCATTGGTCAGGGGAACGTCTTCGCTGTCACGTAAGTGAAATCATTAATTGAGATAAAATGCACGGGTTATCACTAATACGGGGTAGAGACCGGACAGCACATGCAGCAAGGAGAAAGATTCTGTCAACGCCATTTTCTCACCAACAGATTATTAGCAACGAAAGCATTATTGCAGAAAGAGTGGATGTGTTCATTGATCGAATGATCAAAGAGGCAAAGTCATCTCCCAGTGGATCAGTTGATGTATTTGAGCTCTGCGGGCTCCTGAGTCTTGAAGTAATATGCAAACTGTCATTCGACTACGACTTCAGTCAAAACCCTGAGATTTCCCGGAAGCTTCTCAGTGCCCTAGAAGGGAGCACCTTGGCAATGATTCTGAATCCAGTATTTCCGTTTTTGCGGACGGCGAGTTACAGAAAGAGACTCCCCGGTCCCCTAGGGCATGCGTATAGGTGCTTTTCGACTTGGGAGGCTATCACGAGGGACATGCTAAAGGGCTTACAAAGCCAAACCATTGATGAGAAAAAGATGAAGAGTTTTTTTGCTGCCCCTCTACTACATGAAAGCAACAAGCACCTCGAGAGAACCTACACTTTTGACGAAGCAACTGAAGAATCAATGGGCCTGGCAGTTGCCGGATCCGGAGTGACGGAGCATACCCTAATCTATTTCCTATACGCGTTATCTCGACCTGAAAATCTCCATATCCAGCAGCGTCTTCGGGAGGAGCTGCTCAAATCAGGAACATCATTTGCGGAGATATCAGGACTACCGTATCTTACGGCTGTGTTGAAGGAGATATATCGATTATACCCAGTCATCATGTCAACTTTGCCAAGAATCCTGCAAAATCCACTACCTACAAAAGACGGAAAGATCATGTTACCGCCAGGGACCGTTGTGGGTATGCAAAATTATGTGCACCACAGGGACCCGGACGTTTTCGTTCAGCCAGAGAGTTTTGTTCCAGAGAGGTGGCTGGAGGGCGAAAAGTCTCCATACACCACAAACCTGAAGGATATGGAGACTGCTCTGACCCCATTCAGTGCTGGCCCTCGAAACTGCTTAGGCCAAACCCTAGCAAAGGTCGAGCTCTACCTTGCCATCAGCGGGATTGTGAGACATGTCAAATTCCGTCTCAACGCGAGTATGACGGAAAATGACATGGCAATGAGAGACTTCTGGGCTGTGTTTCCCAAAGGGGGGAAACTGATTTTGGATGCGGTGCCTCTTGAAGCTATATGAACGCGACCGTCGATCTCACCAAGTAGATAGGGGGTAATCTAGCTGCATGTTCAAAATAAAGTCATCGATCAACTCGCACGCGTTCAACTAGTATGCAGAGGGTAGACTTGTTCATCACTGTGCACATGACTATTCCACTTTGGGGACTAGCAATCAGTATTATGAATGGCTTGAAGCCTGGTAGCCCAAAGGCACTTCACCATGCAACTCTATCGGCTCCACGACCGGCTCCACGACCGGATCTCCGTCAATTCGCTTTGATCGAAAGGTAAGTGACAAGGTGCAGAAATTGATGCAATGCAATGCAATGCAACGTCAGAATATGTCTAGAAGCCACTGCTTGAGGCGCTCCATACAATCACTCCGTCTTCCTGAAAGGCCTATGACTGATATCAAGAGTAGAAATTATGCAACAGCAGGCTAATCTTTGGGAATATGTGTGTTTACACTTGCTATTATGGCATGATCTGATCACCACCGTATTGTCGGGAGGGGTTAACTGAATATTCCAGGTGGCGGTTCGGCATATTTGTGCCGCGTAACCGATGTTTAATACCAGTTTTCTCCCACTAACTGTTCCGTCGGACCGGGCCCACAACGGGACCCTAGCCCGCGCAGTGGGTACGTATCCACCTGGTCGGTGAAAGATGCGGCCAAGAATTCCGACATGGAATCCTCGCTTGAGCCCATGTGCGTGTGCTGTTGCATCCTGAGATGCTCTTCAGGCTTCATCATTAAACTAGGGTGTAGTTTATCATGGTACTGACTCCGATTGTCCCACAACAAAAGCACATGCTCGGTTGTGACATGCTGTATATATACTCCGAAATTCAACGATGGACCTCTCCAGTCCCATAAGATGGCAGAGTTACTGTCGGGTCTCTCGATTTGCTTGAATATGTGGAATGAATGGGTGATGTCCGGCTCGAGAAACATTAGAAAGCTTACATTCGCCTCATCAAGAACACCGTTCACCTTGGCCGAGGGAATAAAAGACTTTTTTTCTACCAAATAGTACAGTGAACAAAAAAGAATATTGAAGGCCTTCGACCATCAATTGCAATGGAAGCAGATCTATATATCGCTAACCTTGAAATGCTCAGTAAAGACTTTGGGTCTAAAACAATATCAAGCTCGAACAAGAAAACCCCCAACAGGAGAATGTAGGTCTTATATCCAGAAATTGCTTTCATACAAGACGAGGAATCCAGTTCCTTATGATCAGCCCTCACATTGACAGTGACACATGCTTGAAGTTGTAATAGTATCCCGCCGATGAGCTGCCAAACAACCATCGTCTGGCCTTGCCAGACTTGTTTCCCTTTTAAGAGCATTTACTCAAGAGAAGCAAAACATGTTGACTGGTAATAGCAGGAGGCTTTCGGGTGACTATTCATCAGCGTAAACTTCGTGATTATGACTACCGCCAATTGTCTATTATGTTAAAATTTCCCCTAGCCGAACTCCTAAAACTGGAAAACGCTAGCATATTTTGTATTGAATCATGTGCATCGCCCTTTTATCTAAAAACTGGTTTACCGGAGTGTCAGCTATACCTGCTGACCCCAGCCTCGGTTGGAGAAAGCGGCATCGGAGTTTTGTTCTGGTCTGGAGCTGCCAGAGACGGCAACCTGAAACTGGTTTGCGGGCAAACCTCGGCTTGACATGCTGTCTTGTTCGATCTCTCGGGTAATGTGAATGATGTTGCGCGTCGAATCGTCGTCACCGTTGCTGTCCTTGTCGTGAAAATGGGCGTCCTGGTCGCCGTCCAGTCTGCTATTGCCGGGACCCGAGAGCTTAATGTGCCTTCCATTGCTGCCACCGATCGTCACCAGGTTTACATCTCGGGATCTGCCTGTTGGCCTATCGCTCATGCCATACGAAGGGAGAATGTTGCGAAAAAGACGACGTAGCATAGGCATGGAGCCGGCGATGATACCCAAGTCGCACTCGAGCACTGTCAACATGACAATTTTGCCGATTTCATCTATAGCACCAATCATTAGTGTCCTGTCATTGATTTTCTTTTTTTCATTATGTCAGTAGGCAGTCCTGCGACTTACAATATCTTTCAGTAGGCTTAGTATAGGCCCACGTGTAGCTAATGCGAATAGTAGTGGCCACAGACGCGAAAACACCCAATGATAGGATGCCTATGGTTAGGATCTTCATCTTCTTTGGCATCTGGAGGTGGCGGAGCAAAAAGATGGGGACCAGTGTGGTGCTGATGTCGGTAAAGATGTTGGCGGCCGAGACGAAGTATGACACATTGAGAATGACTTTCTGCCCTGAAGTGCAGTCTCCTGGCTCACCCCATGCCGCTGATACAGGTTTGCACTGAAAGATGGCCACGGGCCATGATATTTGCCATACGACCCAGCTCAGCACAAACAACCCCCATAGGATGTTCCTGTATACTTTGTCCAAGTCCTTGGCAAGTCGGAGTAGCGTCCAGATGATACTCGATTTGATGAGGGCACCGTCCAGTACGTATAAAAACTGCCAGATTATCGTCCACAATCCGATCTTGTACTGCATTCCGACCGTGATGATATCATCGTGCGACCCGATACCGCTAAATGAAAGAACAATAACAGAGGCATTGTGTCCAAGGTTAATGATCTAGACAGACACATGTTAGATATCCGCCTTCAATGCTGAGTGGTCTCGCGATAGAAAGAAGAGAAGAACTTACCCATCCAACAAGCATCAGCCAGTCCTCCACGGAAAATGCTTGTAATTTGATGCGGATATAAAACCGTAGGATCGCTGCAATACTGGATAATACGGTGAATATGATAGTGATCGAGAATAGAGCCATCGCCAGACCCTCAGGCCAGATGGGCTCATATTTCGTCGTTGTCAAATCCTTGGCCATGACTGTAGAACCACATCCGAATCGAGCTGTTTATACGCGACCCACGTCGACGTGATGACCTGCACCAAGATGGCGGAACAGAGAGAAACCCTCCACGAAGGACGCGGCATATTCTCTATATGGGATTCCACAATCCATGAAATGGTCCCGACTTACTGGGTTCATGCTTCCCCATGCTATCCCGGCGAGCATACCCTGCCAGATAGTGTCTCATAACTCATGACCTGCCAGGGAAAATTCCAGGGCCTACAACGTATGAATCTGCAAGAAGAAGACTAGCGTTGTCGTATGACAGTGGGCTTTAGAGTTCGGCGGGAGCGGCCCGGACGAATAGGGCCGAGGATTCGCTGGACTGAGGCAAGGAGAAAAAAATACAAGGGTTACGTTGTTACCTGGACCCGGAGGCGCTCCTTCGCGATGAAACTACTGCTGCATACACATCTAGCTAGCCTCCTTGCGTGTCCAAAGGAAAACCCCCACACTCCCACTTTTCATATCCCAGCTGCACAATATCGGTAACGAGGACTGTATGATGGTTGATTGCGAGCTTGGCCCACTCAACTAAGGCAGGGGTTTGGCTAGTTGGTCACGAGTGACTCCGTTTGCTATTCGCCTTCTACTCCGCCGGCATAATTGGTACAAAATATTTGAATACTGTGAAGCCGCACTATACATTACTGGCATCCTTTCCTTTGGTATTCAAAACATCCGGTTCCACAAGCGAATGAATTTATGGTCTATGTGAGCCACCAAACAGTTTGCCCAAATCATGCCCCGTCTGTGTGGGGCGAGCTAGCGCTTCTCCTATCGAGCGGATATTTTATGCCCGCAATATGAATGTATTCTGTCTGCAGGGGGGTTCGAAGAGACATTGTACGTCGTTCATGTTTAATCCACGTGGATTAGGATATTAAAAAGAAATTCCCGGTGTGGTTCATGCACAGATGTTTGTAAATGCGCAAGCTCTATCTTGCTTTCTTTTTTGGACCCAAACGGCAGGGTAGCTGCTACAGCCTCAATCCTTGGCACCATCGAGGCTCCTGATTAGTCCTAGGCACTGCTGCTTAGGGCTGTACCGTCCCGGGCGTACGGGTGGCATGGGCTGCATTGAAAACTTGGCACGAGGAACCCGCATTTGAACCAGCTTGAAGGACCAAAAAGCTTAAAAAAAGGATCTCGATTATTTAGAAAGGGGGTTCAATTGCTGTTTGATTGGGAAGAAATTGGTATCGCACGTGTTGGAGAGCGAACAACACGGGGTCGGCCTCTCCTCTTGAAAAATTGTGGATCGTTGCCCAGACTGTCCAGTTCGCCGTGAGCCAGCAAGAGTGGCAGCGACAACTCCTATCATGGATGGAACCGATTCAAATGAATAAATCAAAATACGGTTATGTTTAAACAATCCCACGATGCCGCAGGCCCCCGAATTGACTTTCTTCGATGGTGGCCCCCAAGCAACATTCACATGAACCACTACCATGAGAAACTTTCGGGAATAGCACCGGGACTGCCGACTGCGTATAATCTTCCCAATTCGGACGTGTTCG
Source organism: Calonectria multiphialidica (assembly GCA_020623665.1). Taxonomy (NCBI): domain Eukaryota; kingdom Fungi; phylum Ascomycota; class Sordariomycetes; order Hypocreales; family Nectriaceae; genus Calonectria; species Calonectria multiphialidica. Next base: position 333,931 of record JAHVYC010000026.1, read on the forward strand.
GTTGTCTAATAAAAGTACGCGTTTAAATAGGAATAGCGCGACTCGCTTAGTATCCTTGTTAGCACCAAATTCTTCGTTCTTCGTCGCGTTGCCAACTGTGGCAAAATCAAGACGGTAGGCACTCTTTTGGTGCATGGTGCATCGGTAGGGTATATTTCTGCGCGCCAATATTCGTGTTGGCTCGTTTCGCATCGCTACTAGAAACATTGAAACCGCCTCAAAATAGGAGGCGAGCGACGCCCATCCAATCGTCGCATGTTACGCTGGAGAAGGTGGCAGTCAAGCTTAGACGCAGATCGAATCGGCCGAGACTATATAATCTCCGGGGCACGATTTATACAATGTGCTACCCCATCACTTAGTTTAACCCAATGGAGAGCAGCCAGTGCACAGTTATGTGAAGGCGGGGTTCATCCGAAGAAAACAGGCGCGCCCAATGCTGGGCAACCATTTACCTTTGCAAAGTGAGGATTTTCTTTACGACGTCGGCTTCCCCGTGAGAGGCCGCGGAAGGCACAGGGAATAAACAGGTCATCCTATAAGCGATCTAACTAGTGAAGATTGCATTTTCTTGCCAGGGTTTCCCTTTACTTGGTCAATAGCCAGTCGTAGATGATGCTGAGCGGCTGACTGATCTACATTGGAAATACTAGAATCAGACTTCAAACGATTCCCCGGGAAAGAAGCCCCCCGTTACCCTGTCTGGAGCTAACGTCTCTTTCGTGTGGCAAGCTAACTTGACATCCAACCGGGTAACAGGGATGGCAGAGCCGTGCCCCATCAATAAAATTCATTCGAACGCCCTTGAATGAAGTCGTTCGAGTCTCGGCCGGCTCCCGCAGCCCAAATTCCTATTAATGAATCGAAAGGAGAACATACGTAAAATGAGACCCGGAACCGTGCTTGGCCGAGGCTCGCCCACATTCCACATAACGTTGCATCGCGGCACGAATTGAAGTCTAATCCACACCACTCATTTCTTGAAAGCCGATCTTTTATAAGATATTTTTATCATTACATGTAACAAAGCATTTCTATATGGCCTTACTTATTTGTGGTCAAAGAGATCGCGCTCCGACGTGCGAGTAATTCGTATCTCAGGATTTCGATCAACTGTAGTAAGAAAACAAAAACAAAGTTGTCTTCAGAGAATGGAAACATTTGCTCTCATAAACTGAGACAGGCTTGTGAAATTTGCGCTGTAATATTATATGCAAAGGGTTGTTTTTGCTTTGTTTTAATTGTGGTAGATAAACCACTAACAAGCTTGCTAAGGTCCACGAAATCAGGGAGGTATATGATCCATGAAGCTAAAAACGACCGATATGATATTTCTAAATACTCTAAATTACCATTATATATCGATCAAATCTCCTCGAAAGCTCAAGTGCTTCCCTAACGATTCCAGCTGTGTGCATGGCCATATTTCTGAGTGATATGGTGGCTTCTAAATGAAAAAGAAAAAAGGTATTCGACGCATTTCAACCTGGCACCGTTGTTCATCTCCAGTAGTTGAATGGCACAGTATCCAAACACAAACCCCCTGACAAAAGAAATGAAATGTTAAGAAGAAGTATAACCAGCACTACCAGTGCCAGAGCTGCCGGTGCCAGAGCTGCCAGCGCCTGCACCAGCGCCTGCACCAGCGCCCGCACCAGCACCTGCACTCGCACCTGCACTAGCACCTCCTCCGACGCTGCCAATGACAGAGACAATAAACTGGGCCGCAGAATCGATATCCGTCCCGTAGCTCAAGTGACCACCAGTACCACCGGATGCGGCCGGGGTGCCAGATGAACCACCACCCAGGCCACCGAGACCTCCAAGACCTCCCATCATGCCACCACCGGCGATGTTGCAGACAGGATCGTCAGCCTTGCAGAAAATCTTACATTTGGCACCATCAATGCCCTGGAAGGCCTGTCCCTTGACTATAAAGTGTTAGTTACTTGTTGCCTTCATGGGGTTGTAAACTTACAAGGATCGCCAAAGGTAACGGCGGCGGCAATTTTACCAGCATCGGCTCCAACTATCCTTGCAGAGTTGTGGGCAAGCATGGCGCCCTGTGAATAACCAGAGATGACGATTTTGGTATTGGGACATTTTGTAAGAGACTGCTTGATGTTGCTTGCCCTATTTATACGGTTAGCATGCTTTCCTGTGAGTTGAACTCTGTTTGACTTGCATTGTCTGGGAACCGGCAGGGGAACCCATCTGCATGTTACCAGCCATGTCAGCAGGATAGTCGACTCCCTGAGCAGCAACCTTGCCACCAAGCTTCTGGTTGAGGGCATTGTAGAGCGCAGGGCCAACAGTTGAGCCCATATTTCCCATCTCTGTGGTACCGCGGGCGAAGATGAGAATCACGTCCTTGCATGCCTCAGAGAGACCATTCTGGGTGGAACCACCAAGACCAAAGCCGGTGAGACCACCGAGACCAGAACCGAGGCCGCCGAGGCCTCCAAGGCCTCCAAGACCACTAGAAGAACCAGAACTACCGCTGGAACTGCCACTGGAACCACCAAGACCGCCTAGACCACCGAGACCGCTGAGACCTCCAAGGCCTCCAAGACCACTGGTAAGACCGGAGCTGCCGCTGGAGGAGCCACCAAGACCTCCAAGACCGCCGAGGCCGCCGAGGCCACTACCAAGATTTCCGAGACCACCAAGGCCACTAAGGCCGCCCAAACCACCATATTGACGAGCCACCTTACGTCTTTTGCTCTTTTGAGGGGTGGAGTAAGGAACTGCAGGGACTCCAGTGGGCTTCTCAGGAGGAACGCCAGTGGGAACGCCCGTAGGAGCGCCAGCAGGACTATCGGCAGGGGTATCGACAGGAGCACCTACAGGAGTCTCAACAGGAGTCTCACCGGGAGTCTCACCGGGAGTCTCAACAGGAGTCTCAACAGGAGGAACCTCAGGAGTGGCATCAGGAATGGTATACATGCTTGAGGTTGAGGTGGTAGTAGTGACTCCGGAGCCCGAGCCGTAACCAGAACCGGAACCGGAACCAGAGCCTGAACCTGAACCCGAGCCTCCTAAAAGACCCCCGAGACCGCCACCCCCAAGACCACCAAGAAGGCTGCCCAGTCCGCCACTAGAAGAACCGCTTCCTGAGCCTCCAAGGCCAGGAATCATCCCAGTAAGACCGCTGAGACCAGCTCCAGCAGAACCACTGCCTGAAGAACTACCTCCAAGGCCACCAAGAAGACTGCCCAGGCCTCCAAGACCACCACTGGAGCCTCCAGTCAGTGCACTGAGTGGGTTGCCCATACCTCCAAGGCCACCAAAAGTTCTCCTATCCACAGGGCTAGCCGTGGCTAGGGCTGGAAGGAGAGCAAGTAGTAAAGCATGAGAAATAGAATGCATGTTGAGAAGTAAGTTTCTGAGAATGAATGTCGTACAAAACAAAAAAAGACCAGCTTGGATGAATGAAAGTGCTCAGTGAGCTATTGGAACGAATGAACTTGTGAGATGGCAGGTGTCATGCCGGGAAGGCTGTCGTTATATATTCAGACGACTGCACTTATTCACTTACCCTTTTAGTAAAGGTTGACACATTCTATAGACATCGCAAAGGCTTCCTAAAACAGCCACCTGTCTCCTGGTCTGATGCCAAGCTCCCTGACTCGATTGACCACAAGGGTCCAGAACCTTGGCGCAAGCCACATCCCCCACCACTCTCCGCGGTGATGAACACCAGCACACTAAGAAAAAAGGTTTTACCTTCGGCCCGTCGAACCCGTGGACCCTGTCTAGGTTCCTTGATGGTGGCTGAAAACGTGGAGCAGTCAGCATGGTGAAACAAGCAAACTGCAGATACGATGAACCGCTTATCCAGTGGAGACCAAGTTGGAGGCCCGTGGGGTGAAGTAGGACTACGGTTATATGTCTGCACTAGTCTGGCGTCACACTGACCTCTGGGTGACGCTGAGAAAATGCTCGATTGGGTAACTACATTTACTATTCCAGGTTAGTCTTCAAACAATCGACTAAACATTAGCTACGCCTCGATTCCCCACCATAGAGTCCGTGTACTCTACAGTCTTGGCGCGTCACCCTACCCTACACTATAAACAGTGGCAGATATTTGTCGATTCGAGTTGCTTGTTCAAGATTTACAGTGATCTAATTGACCTTTGACCTGAATTTTGAAGTTTATTCCTCAAGTCGCTGCTGAAGAAACATGAAAATTGATGTTCTGCGTCTGATTCAAATAAAGAAAAGACAGCGCATTACATAAACACTCAAGTGATGAGAAAATAGACTGAAGTTCTCAATGAATTAAGGGTTTCGACACAGCCCTTCTTTTTTCCCCAGATAGCTCGTGTTTACCCTTCAAATCGTTGCGCCAAAGTAAACACCTTCATCCTCGCAATTTCGCATGTGATCGGTTCATGGTTATTCTGACGTCGGCTAACGCGAGCCTAGATAAACATCCATCGGCTTCTAGGTGTTTGACGAAGTCTCCATTTTTATTACTAGCTCGGCTATAGCTAGAGCCCGTGCTAGCCTTGATTTCGGCCCTTGGAATCCCGTGGCGCATGCAAATACCGAGGCTCATAGCCAGATTCCCCTGCCGCCTGTTCCATCCACCATTTATCTCATACATATGATATTAACCACGTAGCTCAATCACTTATATTACACTTTCACTCTTTCATTTACCGTTGAAACGATGAAACCACTTGATCACTGTGGGAGATCAACTTTCACGGCGATCATGTTCTCCGATATGAAGCCTGTCACAAAGAGCCACGCCTTGCGCTGGCCATTTTCCAGCTTGGGATCAATAGCGACAAGAACAGCCGCACTGGCAGTCCGGATCCTGTCACCATCATCTTCAAAAAGAAGGTGTTTTTCCCATTTGCCAGTGGAAAGCTGCTTCTGGGAGCTAGGGTCACGAACCTTGCGCTTCGTGTACCAAACCATTACAGCCTCTTTCCCTTCGGGATCGCCCGACGTTTTGCCAAGGTCGATAGCTCTTGTAAGCCCGGCCTCTACGTATCCCGAGGCATCATGTGATACATTGGCGTAGGGATCTTTGAAATAAGACGGGTTGTCGATGCTGCTGTCGAAGCGCACAGAGTCGAATAATTCGATTTTGTCCCCAAAGGCCCGCGGCAGTCGTCCAAAATGTAGTCCGCCATTGATGGCACAACCGATGCTTATTTCATTGGCGGATTCTCCTCTACCAAGTCCATTATTGTTTTGGAGCTGAGAGAGCGCGATGGCAGCCTCACACTTGTCGTTTGGGTTTGCCCCGCACTGAACATGAATGATATCCGACCATTTCGCTCCAGCATAAGAATCTTCCAACTCTCGCATACCACCGCGGGTGTAATAGTGATCATTTGTGACAAGGAATGAAGTTGGGCTAGTTGCAAGAACGTCGTTGGGGGTCTTTATGAGCGGGTGGCTTACGGAACGGATGTGGCGTGCCGAATTCGACCCTAAAAGATGATGGAAGACTTCAATTCGCGAATCAGATTTCGGGCATTTCGATTTATCACTACTGGTCGTAGGCTCTTCTCCCCCAAGCTTAGCACACTCGGCATTTGGGACATGGTTGACGGCAAATATGTAAACGGCAGCCTTGGAAGCGGGGTCGTCGATGACATCGATACCATGGGTCACGAAGGTATCGTCAAATCCAGTGAATTCCAACCTGCGAGATTTCTTTGTCTGGTCAAATGTAAGTCGTTTTTCTTTGGTTGAAATGGATGAAGTGTCCTTACATCCGGATCAATGACGTGAATGGATCCGCGACCACTGAGCCCAACATTGGGGTCTTTGAACAGCGCCAGAGGTGGGAACCACGAGAATCTCGTCTCCAGCTTGTCTTCGCATGCGGTGAACAGAGTTTGGCTCTTCTCATGATAGTGCAAATCCTCGCAATGCACAGTGTCCTGTATGACGAAGAAGTGATTTGAGTCGTCTATGGCCGTCTTCCCAACTTTTCTGAAGACGCCCAGCACGGTGACCTGCTGGTAAAGTGATAGATGATATGTGACAGCAAACAAGACCGGTAAAACGGCCATCAAGCCAAACCAGCCGGATTGCGTTTTCGCCATATTTGATTGAGTATGCCTGAAAAAAAAGACCAAGGGGAGAACGGGCGATCAGATGGTCAATCTTCAAACGGGCCCTCTAAGCTTTTTAAGTCGTGTGCACCCCTGCGTCAAAGCGACGCCATGTCTCACATCACTCAACAATTTCAGTCGTCACATCACACGTTTGCAGATGTTCCACGCCCATTTCCGGAAAGTATCGTCAACCGCTACGCCCTACCCCGCAAGAAGAATCCTTCTTCAAACCCGGTGCCCTCAGTTACCCCGCAAGATCCGATGAGGGGCTCGAACCTAAAACCACACAACGCACCGATTGCCAAGTCGCGGCCAGTCTGTAGCACCGGCCAAAACGAAAAGCGAATAAATTAGACTAGCCGCCGCCCATGACCTACATTTAACATTGGGTTCGGATTTTATATAATCTACTGCCTACTTTTTCTACTACAAAAAGTTGTTATATATTTGGGGGCGTCTCTTACTTAGCTTGGCTACGAATCTGCGGGGCCATGAAACTTGGCACAACGAAGCCGCGGAAAACGGGGCCCGAGGTCGAGAACTAGAGTCCGACCGAGGATAAACGGTCATGTGAAATAGCATCAGTGGGCCAAGGAAGCCTGTCACAGACATCTTCCGAATCCGAATCCGGTTTTTTTAACGATCGCGCGGTTATTATTCATGTTGATTCAAGTGGCTCCCCCAAATTTTCTTACGCCCAGGGGAAAAGATTTGCAGAGGCCCAGAACTACCCAGTTACATGTTACCAAGCCAGCAACTTTCAAATTCAGATCTAGTCATCTCGACAATTGATGAACCCTCGGCACTAAACTACAACCAGCAACGTTGTCTCGCTCTGTTCAAACCCCATTGCCTCGGCACGCTTGAACTCCTCCCCAACATTTACCTTAAATTCGTTCCATATATCATTCAAATGGTGCATATCGACATCCCTCGCACACATGTATGATAGCGCATGTAGATGAAGTTGTTGGCGATTTCATTCGATATATGCTGGTAGAGGGGCCCGCTCCGCCAAGGCGAATAGATCTGGGATATGCATCTCTAGTTCTCTTTGACCCATCACCGTACTTTAATTTGCTTTTTCTACTTCCCGTCACATATAGCCCCTGTACCTTTCTCCGCACGTAAGGGGGAATTATAAACACATTGGACAAGGCCACACCAACGAAGGACTCACGGCATGCCCAGTTACCTAATTACTTACCACCCCCTACAATAGTCTACTATCAACCTATATCAACTAGGTCAGATACAAACGGCCAATAAAATTTGCCAACAAGCCTTGGTCATATGGCTATAATTAATCTTAAATTGCTAGGCCTTATTAATTTAGTTCTATTTTCTGTAAGCTATGGTCTAAAACACTCATCTCTATTGATCCAAAACACACGTCCAGGAGTCTTCGTCGGTGTAGTTGCCAGGCCCAACAAAGGAATTGTGACGGGGATACCGACAGTGATTGCGATAATACTCAACCGTCTCACCATCATCGGCCAACTTGGCGCCGCGTGCAACCTCGGGTGCGTTGCCATTTTCGACCCAGTCGACCAACTTCAGAAGCAAGTTGTTCTCAGGCTCAGTAGCCAAGTATGAGCCTGGGAAAGCACCAATGTACGAAGCACCGGTTCCGCCTTCACAATGAGACATGCCACTAATTGGAAACAGCCGAAAGAAGTCATCCATCTCATCATGGGTCGAATTCATCTTTGTCGCAACTTGGTCATAGTACCACTTGCTGTTGACCGAATTGATGACTGGGTCGATCGTTCCGTGATAGGCGAGAAGCTTTCCACCATTTGACTGAAAATCTGACAGGTCCGTCTCGGCGGTTTGGAAATTGAGAGTGTCCTGGGCCAGGGCAGTCAGGGCGTCATCGGGGATCCACGACTCCGGGTCCCAAGATGAATTCTTGAATACAACGTACTCATACCACTCTCTGGAGTAAGGAAACATGGATCCACTGAAGTAGATGCGGGTTGACTCCAGCTCCGAGCCAGGATTCCATCCAGGGTAAAGAAGAGTTCCATCGGGCGCATATAGGCCAGACAAAGCCGAATCCACAATCTTTAGCTGAGCGGATGTCAGGCAATCTGAGCTGTTGTTGTTTGTGCAAAGCAATATTTCGAAATCGGGATGGCAGGCATCTGGGTTGTCAATGATTCCATCCTCGGCGCCATCCAGCAAATCACACTGCTTCAGTGTCTCATTATAAACCTTGGCCCACTGAGTTGCCGTAACAAAGTTGTCGGAGGTATTCAGGCCAGTAATATAAAATGCGCGTGCTCCCCAAGAAAATAGGTTCACGGCATTCACTCCCAGAGCGCCGGCGAGAACTCCGTCAAACTCGTCAGGGTAATCCTGGACGAGCTTGAGTCCTTGCCGACCACCGCCAGAGCATCCGACGTAGTACGACTTTGCGAAACCTTCATCGTAGAACTTTTTGGTGACTTGTTTTCCGACAACTGACCCGGTGTAAACGGAGCGATAGATGTAGTCTTTGAGCACCTCGGTGTTGTTCTGGAAATACACCGCAGTGTCTCCGTCGTGTCCATTATTGGCTCCTACGGTTGCAAAGCCCAATCGAGTCCCAAACACAAGATCATCGTACCGAATGCCTATTGAAGTTAGATGTTCCGCGGGCCACAATAAGGTAACGCAGACCCACATCCATTGAGACCACCATTTCCAGTGCTCAAAAATCGACCATTGTACTCCCGCGGCAGCCACACTTCAAATCGAAGGCCACTCGTCTTCGTGGTGGGAATAGTCATGTACAGTCGGCACAGATCCACCACTACAGGCCCATCAAGTCCTGGGCAGACATCGGGCATACCCACGGAAGAAATGTTAGTGCCGGCGGGGACGTACTCGGCATACTGCAAAGTCGCATTGGCAATGTCAAGACTGTGACCGATGGTTTCGCATGAATTTATGAAAGAAGTTGTATCGTTTGTGCCTTTTCCGAAGGCGAATCCCGCCGCTGTCGCAACTGCGAACAACGACTTCAGATTAAAGCCCATCTTAATTAATTGTCGAAGTAATCCGCAATGCTGCCCATTTGAGTCTCAACACCAAAACATTTCTGACATGCACTTGCTATATATATGTGTTTGTGGCTAATATCTTTTTCGTGTACCCTTGGTGTCACTCGCTCGCTGCGGTGTGAGAGTCATTCGGAGTCCCACGTACACTGCTCATTCCGGCGGTTTCCTGTTACGTCAGCCCCAGAAACAAGGGACCCCGTCCTTACCGCCAAATCAGAAATGATTTTCAAAAAGACTGGTTTAGAGCTCGATTAAAAACTGGAGCTACTGTGGCTTATTCTCGATCCTTAATGGATCGTATCTGACATGACATGGCATTCGGAGCTAAGCATTACCCACAAACAAGGGTCCTGTTGTCTGGAATAAAAACCATTTCCCCCGAAAGGTATCAGCGTGTTAGGATTCCTCTAGGAACTGAGGCATTTCTATGTAGTTAGTCCCCTTGAGGGGAGGCTCGAAAAAGACAGAACAGCAGCTCATACCCAAACTCACATCGGGAACCTAATATATCTTAGGCATATACACATAAATATTATTTAGGCGAGCAAGTCTTGAGGGCAAAGCTCTGGACTCCCGTATCTATTGTTCAGATCAGTGCGTCTGCATCGGTTTTTAATACTGCCAAGGCCTAGATAATCTAGAAAATACAACTCAATATCACCATTTGTGCAGCAGCATAAAACTAGGTGATTTGTCAAGCAAAGATCATTTTGCATTGGCCCACTCATTATTTAAATCTTAGCTATTCCACTTCTTGGTTCGGAGCAATGCTCACCAGCCAGTTGTAAGCTCCCTGGTGACCGAATCCGCAAGTGTCTCCAGCTCCGAATCCTTCAGTTCAATGCTCTCATTATCCGTCTTGTCGTACAATGTACCGCCTTCGGCCCAAATACGCCTCAAGGTATAAGTAACTGCATATGGCTTTCCCTCGTTCCACGCCTTTTCCTCTCCGGCTTTGACCTGGTCCAGAGAGTAAGAGGAGACGTCCCATGTCTTGCCCTCAGTCTGCTTTACGAACTCGGCCAAAATCTCTTTAGGTGTGGTGACAAAAGATTGGACCACCACGGGTTTGTTGAATGAAGCCTCGGGATGACGCAGAGCCGCCACTACGGCCTTTCCAACACTACTAATGGTTAGGTTTTCTCTTTCGACTCGATGCATGAAAGAACTCACTCGGGCATTGTAGTGAATCCCACTTTTCCTTCTCCATCATCAATCAAAACCGCCTTTCTGGTTTTGCTATCGAAGCCACCCGCCTCTGGGGCGCTTGGTGACAGAGAAAAGTACATGTCAATGTATGGTCCAGTCACTATGAATGTGTATTTGAGGTTCTTTGTATTCTCCCGCACATATTTTCGCACTTTGAGCTTCAGCTGATGGGGTTTCTCATGAGCGCTCTGAGGACCATGCTCGATATCCGTGCCGTACTCGGAGGGGAAGAACCATTTGACACTGGACGATTCTTCGGCAAGGCGGATTAGATCAATTTGCGTCTCGATGACATTTCGACCGACTGCGGACACGACCGTGTCAATGCCCTCATACGCAGCCTTGACGTCTTGCTCGTTGTTGACATCTCCAGTGATGATCTTGACACCTTTTGAGCGAAGCTTATTAATATCATCTGCTTTACTGTTGACAGTCTGTGGGGATGTAAAAATAGCGACCTGTTTGAATGCTGGTTGAGCTTTCAAAATTTGATCGGTGATGTATTTTCCGATTTGGCCCGTAGCACCAAAGATCAGAATGTTGTTAGCTTGAAAGGAAGTCATTTTTAATCCACGAGCTTGATATATTGCCTGGTCAATAAGTTGCTGTGCAGTCACAAATGAATCAAGCCTGTCATTTCCCTGGCGCTTGTTTTGAAGAAATCACTCACGAGAGTGGGGTCACCAAGCACGAGCTAGTTGACGTAAATTATAAATCATGAACGCCTCATCGGCCATTATCGGGCAGGGGATTGGATTCCTGTCTGGTTTTCTCCACTCAGAAGCCCCGTCATGTGAGGGGTAACCAGAATGAGCATTGCGTGTGTGGGTTTCAGGACGTATTCTATCTGCGCCACGATAATTTAGAGGCGGGGTATCGATTACCCGAATCTGTGGACATGAATGATACAAATTTCTGTACTCAAGGTGCAGCCATCATTTTTTATCTAGAAAATTCATATCTCAGTCTCCACAAGAGGAAGGTTTCCTTCATTGAAATTTATTGGAGCTGTTGCACCGCATCGCACCATGCGTTTGTCAACTTGCAGTATTTATTTTCTTATACAGACATCGAAGCTAGTGACACTTCAAGCAAAGCCATGACTGAGCACCTAGATTATTACCCTCAGGAAATTGTCTTGCGGGGAGAGGAAGTGATATGAGGCAAGCGTATGAGGACATTGGCGGCCCTTGACCCTATTTTGACTTACAAGAGATCAATACTTGGGAGATATCGCATTAGAATCAAAGCAAATCAGGGCTATTGAAAAGCCTTTCAAAGAACTTAAAATATTTCTAGTTCCATCGGATTAGCTGCAAACCACAGCAATCTATCTACATAGTAAGCTGGAGATTAACAAAATTTCCAAGGCGGTAAGTCAATTCCTAAAACATCCGAATGACCTCTTCGCTCGCTTTCTGCAGCCATTTGTTGGCCCAGGACTTTGTCACCACCAGTCCAATCCTCTGAAAATCTGAAGAATCCGGAGATGTTCTCTCCAGTCGTAAGAGATGCGTCTCTATATCGTAGCTGTCGCTGTAATGAATGTCTCGTGAACCTGGAACGAATTTGTTTGTTCGAATAGGCATCAACCAAACGTCTTTCGCTGACGCAGCGCCTTCAAAATCGTGGTGCACACGGAGGTTTATCTCTTCTATTCCATTTTGAGTTTCCGGTGGTCGGTTGGGGAAGTCTTCGACAAAGTGTTTCACGCAGTCCATCTTGGACTCTTGTAAAAGCTTGCAGCGCAGGGTCACGCATCCGCCGATTCCTTCCAACCCATAATCGTTGATACTCCACTCGATGACTTCGGGGAAATAATTAACATCATGGTACCAAACTGATGGCTTTGTTTTACCAGAGGGTATCCTCGCATAGTCAATCGGCTGCGATAAAGAAGCCCAACTCCAAGATGGACAGTGATAGGGACAGGCAGGTCTGTCTATATTCTTGGGAGATGTCATCCACAAGAGGCTGGCTGCGAAGAACTTTCCTCGCCAGAGTCCGGCAACTGGAGTATCACCCAGAATCTTTCCGATGGCTCCCTGCACACCACTCAATGCTGCAAGCCTATCCCTTGGCTCTGATAGATCTCGCTTCAAAAAGTCCTCTACAGCCTCTGTCCAATAGTTGAACAGCTCTTCCTCTTTGATTGCGTTCCAGTCTCCGAAGCCCTTGAGTCCCGTCGCCAAAACCGGCCGCATGGCGTATTGCCACTTGTGGTGGCTTTGGATATTGTCCTCCTCTGGCATCCTCTCGTTGCACGTTGATTCGAGGCAAATCCAACTGAGCTCATCTTTTCCGCAGTTGAGAATCCGACGAGACAGTAATTCCTCTTGTAGTGTCCAGCCACGCGTTTCCAAGACAGGCTTATCCTTATCGTTACGCCCCGTCCTGTGCTTTGAGAGTCCCATGAGTCTGTTGAAGTAGGATGTACGCGTATTTTTCATCCTCCCACGAATATCTGATTCTCTTTCTATCGTTCTCGAGGGTAATCGGATATCAAGTGGAACAATCGCACTGGTCGGCCAGGTTCGCGGTTTGAAGCAACCGTCGGCGCAGCCTGGCGAATCCTTCGCAGCAATAGTGAACCACGCGTCAGAAAAGATATTGCCCATATAGGCTAGTTCTCTCTCTAGATCTTCTTCCGAATCCTGCAGGATACATAGAGCATCAACCCACAAGTATTTGACGTCCATGTTCCGGGTTATCGTAATGGCGTCCATAATTGTCCGGGGTAAGAGGGAAGGTGGGATGGACTCCGTGTACGAGTCGATGTTTGCAGATATCAATCGGAGATTCTCGTCATGGCCCCAGCAGTAGGACAGCGCCGCATAAGGAACGTGTTCGCCCGCCGTCAAGTATATCCGAGGTGGACTAGTCTCACTGCCTACGTCGATAACTCGAGTGGGTAGCTTTCCTAATTCAATTCTTCGACAGGAGGGGTGTTCGTCTTCACACCGTTGCATCCAAGCTTTCGCAATTGCAAGACTTCTGTCGGAGCCAGTGCCCTCAGTGTCAGAGGGTGCAGTGTCAGTGACGGCCGCACTGATCCGTTCTATTGCAATTAGCGTAATCCTACAACGTCAAGAAGAGGCATACTCTGAACATGGTCAAGATCCATGAATGCAATCTTTTCATTGCATATTATAACCAGTTGCTGTTCGCCCATTCTAGACGAGGTGTGCTCTCTTTTTTGGAATCTCAAGCGCACTTTGGGGTCAACACCAAATTCTCTCAGCCACTTCTTCTCGATCTGATGCAAGAGGCACCAGCGATTTTCGAGAGCCTCAACCAAAAGTTGGCAAAGGTTGCATCCGTCTTTCGAAGACTGAGTCAATACAGGCAAGTCCGCATAATGGTCAAAAGTCTTGAATACATCATGGCTATCTTGGGTGTTGAATCGCTGGCAGACAGCGCAAAGATCCCTATGCCAAGTCAAGGCACCAGAAATTCCAGCCTTGCTTCTCAAGAATGCATCCATTTCAGAAATCAATATGCCGCTCAAATCCTTGGTATTTCCAGCCTCAGAAGTGTTCTGGCTTATTATCCCCAACAAGTGTGTCTGGAACAGGGATGCATGCTTAGATTCAGTGTTTCGTACACCATGCTCTAGAAGGTCAGAAGCGATGCCGACTTGGGTATTGTCTGCATCAGATATATGACCACTGATATCCTGGAAGCTCCTGTACTTTATTTCCGCCGATCCCAGGTCGACTCTCTTCAATAACTCATCAAGAACTGTTTTCTGGTGATCCAAAATAGCAATGTCCAACGACGTCCAACCCACTTGGGTCCTCGCCAGGGGATCAGCGTCATGGTTCAGAAGGCACTCAACTATATCTGGAATTCCTTCCGTCACAGAAATATGGAGAGCTGTGCCACCGCATAGAAATTCAGAAGCGATTGGGGTCTCATGCTTTGCTCCTCGGTCCAACATAAGTTGGACAATGTTCCCACTTGATAAAATCACAGCCTCTTGCAGCGCTGTACGACCCTCCCAATTGTGCTTGTTGGGGTCAGCTCCATGCTCAAGTAATAACTCAATCTGCCGGAGCTCTTGGTCCAGCACGGCGCTGAACAGGGGTGACGCGCGTCTCCGTTCATACTCGGACCTCCATTCTTCGTTTGGATCATAACCAGTGTCGAGGGTCACCTTCCACTGGTCGCAAATAGCGTCGGGATCTCCTCCATGTTTTTGGTAAAATAAATAAGTACCTCGTAGCTCATCGAATGTCATGTTGGAAGTTTGGATCGAATATGAACAGTTTCAATCCCCGGGGATGTTGATTAATTTGCTGAGCACTCCGAGCCGAGGCGGTGTTGTGCTGACAACGCGCTAGTCGAGTCCAGCCACAACATTCCACAGCTAAAACCCCAAGATGACAAATTTTAAGTGGACCCGAGTATTGTTTTAGTATTTTTAGAATATTCTTGACTAGACATGTGCTAAATTTAATTGTTTGGTTAAATGTGTGTCTTTTTTCAAGGGCGGGTGTTTGGTGTCGACGGCCTGTTGTCATGATCACGAGATTTCGAAATGAACGCTATCGGAGCTGTCAGCCTTGCACATAATTACGTGCATAGACATCCACTTTTTTATCATAATCCCTGGCTAAAATAATGAATAGTCATCAGGATGCCTCTGTGATTTGTTGCCTTGTAGTGGCTATAATACGTAAACATCTCGAACCAAACAATTTTCGGCGTAGAGGATATCTAGTTCCATTCTCCTTGTTTGATCGGATGATTGGACATATTGGAACAAAATGTTTAAAAGTCAGTAAGTTGGATCGAGTTGAGTATCACGGTCAATAAAGTTCCGAAACAGTGAAACATGAAATTTGAATAGGTGAAATAACATTTCAATTCCATTGCCCGCCGTTGTTCTAACGTCTAAATTCCTTCGCCCTCCTTTTCTAAGAATCTAACAAAAGCCAAAAGGAAGGTAGCAAGACAGTAAGGAATCATATTCTGTAACCCGCATAATATCTTCCGTTGCCTCCTTAGTTATCGTTGTCGTGGTCGTTGTCGTCGTCATGGCCGTTTCCATCATCGTCGTGGTCGTTGTCATCATCGTGGTCGCCGTCGTGGTTGTTCCAGAGCCGGTTGACAACCTTGTCGCCAGAAAAGTCGCTGTTGCCGTCATAGGGCTTCTGTTCATCGATGTCATCAGTATTGACCGCCCAAACTGTGACCTTGTTCTTCTGGAGCGCGGGGTATTCGTTGTCCTTCCAAATGGTGCCGTCGGCGATCTTGTCTCCGGGGCGAACCAAGACCCAAGCGACACCTGTAGATGCAGCGGCCACGGCCTCTCGAATGCGGTTAATGAGCTTGGTGTCGTCGTTGTTGCAAGCCTCCTCCCAGACATTGTACTGGTGTTGGTGGTAGATGCTGTTGTAGCTCCAGCCGCCTGCCAGGATGGCAAGGTTTGCGGCGTCATTAGCCGTAGTCTTTCCGGCATAGAAGACGGTGTTGTTTCCAACGCTAGTGTTGTCCTTGAGCCAGCTGGTGATGGTTTTGACAGAAGGGCAGTCGTCGCGGGTTTGAAGACGGGAAGTTGTTGGTGCGGCCATGACAGTTGAGCCGATGGCAAAGCTGGCGGCAAAGATTGATGCAAATCTCATTGTAGCGAGTTTGAGGTCTGAAAGGTTAATTAGGATAGGAAAGAGGAAAGTGAGATGAATTCGATTGAGCGTTGTTGGAGTGTTGTTTGCTTGCTGGGTTGCTGGATTGCTGTGAGTTGCTGTTGTGATGATGTTCCCAAAACGAAGAACTGGTCTGGTCCTTTATACTTGGTTTTTGAATCTTGGCAAGGCGCTTTGTTTCTGAACCGGAGAGGAGTATTGATCGGACATCGCTCCGTAGGATTCGTACCAAAACATGTTACACAGCGCATTACAAAGAAACAGCAAATGAGCCAAGTCAGACATTACCCAATTCCGTGTGAGGAATCTAGTTGCGTACTGCATCGCATGCGCAAACACTCCGTAGGTGGTGGTAGAGAAGCCGCACTGCTGCTGCAATCAGGGCTCCGTTGTGAGTAAGCAGCCGGGCTTTGACGGAGAGCGTGTTCTACAGTGGTGGGCTTTCAAAGTGCTGTCACTAGCTGCAGGCGTGAGTAATCTCATCAAAAGTCCTTGCGGGGATGATCGGCCCCGAATCTCTCGGCTGCGCTGCCGAGCGGAACAGGCAAATATGCGAGGTGAGCGAGCCTTGACTGACATCTGTGAGATTCTCTTACTCCATCTCCACACAACTTGCGGGACAGCGGCGTCGATGCTCGGAGACGCGCCGGAGGATCAATCAACCATGCTTAGATTCTTGTTTAATCCTCGGTGGATATTCCATTATGTTTTTACGTGCGGGAGGGAATGCACTTGGGACTGGTTTGAGTTGTTTCCACCTCCGTGGCATAACGGGGGATTCCGGCAACGCCCTGTTCAAAACACCGTGATGATGGATTGATCCACCACCACCTTCACAATCTCGTCACATATTGAATATGGGTCGCAAAAAGAGTAGAGAAAGAAGGTGAAAAATATTCATCTGCAAAATGGCCAAAAAGACCAAAAAGAAGGGTCTGGCCGGGGATTGAACCCGGGACCTCTCGCAAGCTATGCTGTAGGGTTTTCCCTAAGCGAGAATCATACCACTAGACCACCAGACCAGATGAGCTCGGATGAGCTCTAAGCGATGGGCGATGCTCGACGAGTTCCTAGCGCGACCTACGATGGCTTGGTCGGCCAATGGTTGCTGTGTCTGTGCGTCTCATCACAACCCGACAATTTGCGATAGCCGACATGATTTCCGATGCGGCAGTCGGGGCCATATGATCTGCGAGATGAGAAGCCAATTTCCTACATGTATGAGTCAGGTCGATGCGATGACTCAACGCATTTTCTCAGGACCGCGCGCGATCAAAAATGTCAATGCAAATGCAAATGGGTGCGGCGAACTTGGCTCACTCCCACGCGTCGCGTCTCCCAGTCGCGAGCAAGCTACCCTGTACCGTACCTATTTTTGTTTCCAAATTCCAATGTGCGTTGAGGCTCTTTTTAGTCAACTATTCCGAAGGTAAATTCGAATTAAGTCGTTTCCTCCAGAATGCTTAGGTTCTCTCCCAAAACTGTACTTTTCGGTTCGTCGACGTAGAATGTCGTTGTTATTGTCACTCACAAAGTTACGTCCACCAAAGACATGTTAAACCCGCTATTGACTCTTCTCACTGAGCGAAACCATTCACGGTGACCAAAAATTCTCAACGCCAAATCTCTGGCATCAACTGCGCATCAATCCAGCCAGTGAGGGCCTCGCTTTTCAAGCCCCTAAACCCAACGCGTGACTCAACGCATGTGGTCGTGAAACGTCAGCAGACGAGTATTTCCAGATGGCCGTAATTCAATTGAACACCAAATTCAAGCATAACGAGCTGACGTATTTCAGTGGCTAGGTATGGCAAAATTTACCACTTTTGTTACGTAATGAATCGTCCAGAGGATCAAGGATCCATTTTGAATTTAAGCATTTCCCCGAGTTCCATTCATTCCCATCTCAGGTTCGCCGACAGACCGCGCTTGGGCCAGCCAGTTACCCCAAATCGCGGAGATAAGGATAAAAAAAATAATTGGGGATATGCTTGCCTGGACTGGCAATTGACCTTTTCATAGTTGTCAACTTATCGCAGGAACCACCGCGGAACAAGCCCATTCACACACCCGGCTGGGCATCCAGTTTCCAACGAGTGCTTGATTGGCTTAAACGAACATGATCCTTGGCGGAGGAAGGACTGATCACTCCGCGCTGGGGTAGAAAGCGGGGTGAGTGGCCTGATTACGTACTAATGGACCACTCAAACCTTGGTGTTGTGGTTTAGATTGCCTGCCTTTAGGCCGATAACAGTCACCTGTTTTCGCATCCGCATGCTAATCCCTGGTTATCCCCATACGACGGGACGACCGCTAGCCGTAAAATTGTTGATAGGAACAAAAAGCGGGCGCCGAACTCGGACGCGGTTCGAGTACGCCGACACTAGCCTTGCTGGCTCCACGAAGTCCTATTATTTGCCTAAATAAACTTTTACGTTGAGAAATTCTAGGTGCAGTGAGTCTGTTAGTCGACGATTTGACAAAGACAAGACATCTTCAAGTCTTCAAGTCTCGGAAATAGTATTGTTCCATTCCACCGCTCTGTTTTTTTGCTGCACAAGGGAGAGCGAGGGAAGGACAACTGTGGGGTGTTGCCCTTGAAGACCCCATACTAAGCTGTATGGGGCAGCACTTTTGTACATCGTGCGGTTTTGGTTGCATTGAGCCGTCCAACCTCTGAGACTTTTTGCACGCCTTCCCTTAACAGACCAGCCTTGTCTTTTGAAACTGTGCCGTCCGCCCATGCAGCCCGAGCCTCGGCCATTCTCCCTCTTGACCATCTTGGCCACAAAATACATGTCCTGGCTCCGGTCACTTCTCACACAGATCTGGTGCATCACGACTTATTGTTTACTGCTTCCAAATGGGCCCCTTCAAGTCGCTCCGCCGCAGCGATGCGGCTGTGCCTTACACTAGGTCCCCAGAGGAGAAGGGCCTGGTTCGCCGCCTGGACATCTTCTTGATGACTTTTGGTTCCATCTCTCAGGGTGAGAAATTTTTTCTGTTGCCTAGTATCGAGTTGAAGAGCTAACAGAATACCAGTCATCAAGTATCTTGACCAGCAGAACATCAACAATGCCTACGTTTCTGGTATGAAGGAGGACCTTCACCTGTACGGCAATGAGCTCAATTTGTGAGACCCTTGATGAATCTATGCATGCACTGATCGACAGGCTAACATTTGCAGCTTCTCCACATATTTCAACATTGCGTACTGTGTCATGCTTATCCCGTCGCAGGTCATCTTGACCTATGTGCGGCCAAGCTTTTGGCTCCCTGGGCTTGAGATTATCTGGGGTATCATCACCGGACTGGTCGCGATGACGACCAGCGCAAAGCAGGTCTACATCCTGAGAGTATTTTTGGGTCTCTGCGAAAGCAGTGCATGGCCCGGCATGATTACGCTACTTAGTAAGTAAACCTGGATATCGAGAGTACTTTTGTGGGAGGTGCATGTGAAATGAACTTGTGACTAACTGCTGCAGTGTACTGGTACACCCCCATGGAACTGGCTAAGCGTATGGGATTCTACCACTCATGCCAAGCTGTTGGATCCATGATGTCGGGTGCTCTGCAGGCCAGTATCACAGAGACTCTTGAGGGCAGCCATGGCATCGCTGGATGGCGTTGGCTGTTCATCATCAATGGAATCATGACCGTCATCTGGGGCGTTGCTGGAATTTTCATGATGCCCGATCTGCCCAACAACCCCAACCCCCGAGCGTTCTGGTTCAGACGTGGCGATGCCGAGCTTGCCATGGCACGACTTGCTCGCCATCACCGGGCTGAGCCCACCAAGATGACCTGGGCTGGAGTCAAGCGTACCTTTTCCAGCTGGGTTGTTTACTTCATTGCCATCCTATATGTCGCCACCGTTCTTGGAACATACGGAAACGTTTACTTCTCGCTGTTCCTCAAGTCGCTCAAGAACTCTGATGGAACCTCGAGGTGGACCACGGCTGAGGTCAATGCAATCCCTATCGGTGCCTATGGAATCAATGTTGCCTTTGTGTGGATTTATGCCCTGCTCTCCGACTTTTTCGAGACGCGATGGGTCTTGATTGTGCTCCAAGCCATCATTGGCATCGTTACGTGCATCATCATGAGTATCTGGACATCACACCCCAACTCAGTCGCCCTTTCGGCCGCCTATGCGGCCTATTTCATCGCATTTACCTGTTTGGGTACTGCACCCTTGATCTTCTCTTGGCTCTCTGATCTTATTCCCCAAGATCCTGAAGCCCGGTCGTTGATTGTGGGAATCTCAGTTGCCCTGTACTACGCAATCTCCTCGTGGTCGCAAGTCTTGGTCTGGCCTGCATCTCAGGCACCCTATTACAAGTACGGATGGCAATCTTGCCTTGCCTTGCTGGTTCTCGTCATCATAATGACATGCACTCTGCGCTATATTGATGTGAGATATCTGCTGCCCAAGAGGCTGAACTTTTGCCCCGAACCAGAGGAGCAGCTTGATGAAGACGGAAACAAGGTCCCAGGCGTAGCCGTGGTTCAGGCTGCGGACGATCAACAAGCGGGTAACAGTACGAGAAGGGACTGAAGAACACGTGAATTTGGAGGATAAAACGTGTAACCTACACTGCTATGCATACGAAAGAATATATCCAAAACTGAGGTTGGAGTGTGTGCATAACTAGTTGGAAGCCATCATACTTATGCTGTGACGATGACCCACAAAATAAATTATGGAAACTTCTCGTTCCTGGCCTGATATTATCACCTTAATAATAACCTTAGATCGTCCTTGGGCCAATTCCTTGCGTTGTAGTTGCAGAGTTCGCGACCGGTGGCTTCACGAGCAGAATTTGTCCATCCCGGCCTCCAACAACAAGAGCCACGCCCGGTTAGCTCAATCGGTAGAGCGTGAGACTCTTATCAGAGTACACGAAATCTCAAGGTTGCGGGTTCGACCCCCGCATCGGGCTGTTCCTATAGATACGATTGCGAGCATATGCGAGGCTTTCTTTTTTTGCTGTTGTTGCGATGCTATGGTGCTGAGAATTGATGGTGGGTTCTGTTGACGTGCGGGTACGTAGTTTTGGAGA
Organism: Calonectria multiphialidica; assembly: GCA_020623665.1. Lineage (NCBI taxonomy): Eukaryota > Fungi > Ascomycota > Sordariomycetes > Hypocreales > Nectriaceae > Calonectria > Calonectria multiphialidica. The sequence goes on from JAHVYC010000026.1 coordinate 354,984, forward strand.
CGGATGAAAAAACCTGGCAACTCCTGCAGAATGAATGCGCTTGGCCGACCAATTCCAATTACTAAAAGTAAATAAAAATAAAAAAATAAAAGATAAAAAATAAATAAGGCATTACTTATTTTTAGTACTTGACTAAAATAATCTTCCTGTGAAAAGAAGGAAATAAGGTCGCTAAACTTTAGCTAACAAGTTTGTTCGAGGTAGGTTTGAACGACCAAGATACAATGTGAAATGTAAGACCGGTCATGTCCACCTCATCAACTCATTTTTAATTATTTCATATATGTGGTATGAATGCAGACCAGTCTACTATGTCATAAGCCCCGGCGCGCAAGTGTCTTACGCTCAAAAAAGCCTCCACGACAAGAAACACCCTCGCCGCGAGGTACACTACAAAATGGCCCCAAGCAATCACCAGCACCGTCCGCTTTGACATCGAAGAAAGTGAGCCACTCTTGGAAAGTTCATTGGAACCCATGTAAAACGCGAACAAGAGAAAGTACACCACGCCAGCGACCGCAAGATCTACACAAGCAACATGCCAAAATACCATCTCGATATGTGTCGCAAAGTCCGAGTTCCAAGCCACGCAGTGGACGCCGCCATAGCCTGTGCAGAGTAAAAAGAAGACAACAACGATCCAGAAGAGGTTGGCATCGCCGAATGAGTTGAAACCCTCCTTCTCGGGTATCGGAAGGTTGCTCGGTTGGCCTTCAACGAAGTAGCATCTCGCATCATCAATACCTATGTGATTATTCCCCAGAACCTTGGCGGCTCTCTCCCAGCGGTGGACCATCTTTGGCGACAATTCGATCGCAAGGACATTCCAGGATGTATCTGGGCCAATACCGCCACTCAAATGCTGTCCCGACTTGATTATCGCGATTCGCTTCTTTTCATCCGGGAGTAGGATCTCATAGTCTGGGGCTTCTTGACCAGCGAAAAAATTGGAGTTCTTGTCAATGATGACTGGTGCGCCCGTTTGCTGAGGTTCTGGCGTCATCATTTGCTGAGCCCCATCCTCACTGGTCTCCGGCATTCCAAGAAGCCCATCTCTCTCAGACACCGACCCAGCTTGCCCACGTCCTTGTCTCACGGGCTCAGTCCCGCGGCGCTGAAGTACAGTCTTCCCCTTGGCTGTCTTTACTTCTGGCACGGAAGACAGATAGTTGTTGAGATACGCACTCTCACTAGTATCATCAGGACGAAGCGTGAGTCGTTTCAAGTGCAACCCATCTTCTTTCATTTGATTGGCGATATCCTTCATTCCAATGAGCTGAATAATCCCTATGGAGATTTGATTCCAGATAGATAGATGGCTCGAGTTACGACAGTTGCGTTTTGAACCCAGGGCGGGGGCAGTTGCCTTGCCTCCCAGCTTGGTGCAGCGCACAAGCATCAGCGCTATCAGATCAAGGAATGCTTCGTGACTAATGACACTCGGTTCGGAGATGTTGAGGGGCTTTTTGAACCACAGCGTATACATGGCTAGCGCGGTGACTACATGCACAAGTGTATGCCCCTCTATGATAGTCACCGGCAGTCCGGCAGCCAGCCTGCTGCAGATTTGGACAATCATCCATGTAACTTGCAGCATGACGATAATCTTTGCGAAAGCATCAGACTTGCTCTTGTCCTTGATCGTCTCGTCGGAGATGTAGATGAAGTGGCCCTCAGAGGCGAGATGAAGGAGCCCCTCTGGGGTGATGGTCACACGGGAGTATTCGTCGTGAAGGTCACGAACATCCATCACCAAACCACCCATGACGACGTAGTAGCCGTACAAAAGACTGAACCGTTGACACTTTTCTTTTTGGTTCTGCGCTTATGGTTAGCATGATGCATACTCAATAGGTAGGTAAAAAATACCTTGGTCTTTACTTCAACCCATGGCGATACATCTTCATCATCTGCTACTTCATCACCTTGATACCTCTGTTTCTCGGCCTCTTTATTAAGGTCGCTGCACATTACGCTCGCCATATGCCACTGCACGTATGCAGCGTACAGCACAAGTTCGGGGGCGAAGATGGCGACAAGAACCCATTTAAGCTTGCGCCAAAAGAGTTCCAGTCCTGTTTCGCGCCGCTTTGGCACATTGAGGTGAATAGCCGTGTAGACACAGAGTGTCAATGTGAACAGGCAGCTATAGAGGAGTCGAAATGTGCCTCTGGTATTCGGCTCGGAAACCCATGCTGGGGCGAATTCGACGTTGTTGTCGGCACGATGAATGAGATGCAATTCTGTGGTCGCTTGGAGGTTCTCTAGCCTGGGCGCCGTTTCTGAGACTGGAAAAGCTTGAGAGACGGGCAGCTGGGCGACAAGAAATAGCAAGCCGGACATTCTGAATGTGCAGGTCAGACCGGGCGCTGAGCCGGTCACTGACAAGAGCCCTCAAAGTAGAGCAGTATTGATCTCTTTCATTTCATGTTGATGGGGAAGAGTCAAAAAATTCTTGGTCGAAGCCCAACATACAGGGCATACTCTTTAACCGTAGCCCCGCGGCGTGACACAAGGCAACCTTTTAAGGCTGCTTTTTAAAGACCCATTTCGGTGGCTGTGCCCGCATAAATGCGCCTGCCCATTGAGCGAAGGCGTTTTTTGGAGGCTCTGGGCGCTGGCGATAAAAAAGCACGCTAACACCAAAAGTAGCATTGCCATACAGCCTCAAGTTCAACCAATTATTTCCCGAAGAGGGTTGACGCATAGGCGAATGACGTAGTGCTGATATTGATTTTCCTGTCACATGACATCTAAACGAGAATGAACATGATAATCCGACTTTGCTTACGCGTAGCGCAGGTGGCGAAAAGTGATGTCCTTAACATCGCCTGCGGATGCATTACACTGATATCCGCTCTAGCTCCAGATATCATCTCCTGTGAACGAAGTGCAACCTATCCCCAATACCTTTACCCTCTGTTAGTAAAGAAGATGATGCAAAACAATACTGCAGGGTCTGCACAATTTGAACCTAGAGAACATCCGCATTACACGATGCGCGACGACGAAGGTTACCTGAGTGGTAAATATCGAGTTCATATTATAATCATCGATTCAGATGAGGGACGAGCATACGAGAAGCTCACAAGCGACCCCGAGCGTTTGGCCTACATGCGTGACCACGCCCACGATAGCTGGATGGTGGTCCAAGTAGATAGCGTTTTCTTTGAAGACGAAGCCGCAGGGAAGGAGTACGTTATCAAGATGGACACACCACAATACGAAGGTTTCAAAAAGCTGCTTCAAGAAGATGGCGAATTCTGGCCCGAGGGTACAAAAGAGTATGAGAGAATGCTTCAGTATTATAGAGAACACGCAACTGAGGTCCTGGATATATCTGCCAAAAATGCAAAGTAAATTGCATCAAAAACAAACTGCGTTTATTGATCTATTCCTGTCTTGGTAGAGATATTTCGTAAAAAGCTGGTAGTCAAGTGCACCCGTTCATATTCGTCGTAAACTGCCTGAGAGTTTACGCAATCCGCATTCCCTTGATAGCAGTTTCATCGATCGAACCACCACTCGACACCTCTGCACCTGATTTTCCAAACCAAGACATGTACTTTCCAACAACAAATCCAAGTCCCACGCGTTTGTACAAGTTACTCCCATCCTCCTGCTGCCTTACTATTAATACCGTGCCTCTGGGCCCATCAAACGCGTTCTGGGCGTGAAGTAGGATGCATTCTACGTCCGTTGGAGTGTTTGGGGCATGGTCTTGGTTAGTATTTGAACCTGGATTTATCGAAGTGAACTCCCTGTCCAGTGCCGCTTCCGCCACTGGCTGATCCTCATCTTTGCGCAACAGGAGCGCGGGGTAGCGCGGCAGTTCTCGCGTGTCGATGCCGTCAAAGTTAAAATAAGGACGCCCATGGCATTTTTCGTGTCTCTCTTTTGAGAAGGAATCGCTATGAGACAGACGTGCCTTTCTCACAGGACCTCGAAGCGTGACGATTATATCTTGTGTCCCATTGGAACTGGCGCTGACATTGCTATCTTTGGCAACCACTTGACAACCTGCATCGGGCAGCGGGCCGTGGGTGCTCCTCCAGGACCGAAATTTGATGCGAACCTTGCCAACAGAAGCCCATGACCAAGATGGATCATTGCTATGCTCAGCAACCTTGCGTCGCTCGTTCAAACCAACGTACCAGGCCAGTCCAAATTGGAGATCCTCACGCCACAGCCCCCCTATAAAGTTCGTGCCGTGAGCTTCACGGAACAACTCAGCCAAGCCGGTTACGGCGTGGATGATGTCCTCAATTTTGGTCAACTCTTTGTCGCTGTACTCTTCAAGCATTTGATACCACAGGTCGAACTGATTTGTGAGAGTCTGGGGGTTCCGAGGACCAGAAATGCCCCCAATATGGCCGTATAGAGACGACCGCAGTCTCTCTAGACCCCAAGCGGTGCTGCCCTCTGTATGAGCCTTTCGCAGGCGCAAGACAGGCTGGGTTTCCTGGGCTTCACCCATGGAACACATCCAAGCCATTTGTTGGCCGAATATCAGACACCGGGAGGACAAAACCCACTCCTGAAGAATCCATCCACGCGATTTGAGGTAATCTGTTCCCGTGCAAGTGGTGGCCAGAGTGAGCTCTTGTTGTGCAGAATCGTCCATGATGGTGACTGTTACAGTGATTTTACACGGGCGGTACCGACGCGCATCTCGGGGTTTGAAGAGACCCGCATGAGAATCCTTGGCGCCCTGGGCGTAAATGGTGAATGCGGCGTGACGGTAGATGTCACCCATCTTGGGGATCTCGCGGCTCTTGTCAGCGTCGTCATCCTGAATGATGCAAATGCTGTCAATCCACAAATAATTGTAGCCAAGAGCCCGCGTGACATGAATGGCGTCTGCGAAACTCTTGGGTAGTGTGCCCGTGGGAAGACATTGTTTGTGGATGTCGTAGTTGGAGTTTACTGTTCGAAGCAGATTTGCTTTGCCCCACCTGTGACTGAAGGCCAGAAATGGACCTTTGGTTTGGCTGGTTGTCTCTTCTAGAAATGTTCTACTGGGTGTCTTCACATTGATGAGCCGTGTAGGCAAGTTGACCTTGGTCTGTGAGACGTGGTTGATTTTGCAATGGGGATGATTCTCGAGGCACTGGTCCAGCCAATATTTGGCGAGCTGGAGGTTCTCAGATGAGCCGGTTGTTGAATCAGGATGGATCTGGCTTTCTGTGCCTGGGATCTCGGACTCATGTGACACTGTGTCTAGTCTCTGACGTTTCACCTTCGGCTCTGCAATGCCCCCAATAGACCTGCGCCGCGACTGGGCGGCCAAGGGGGGAGACGGCTTGGGATAAATGAAGGAATACTCATCTATGGGACCATGTCAGTAGGACATCATCATATGTTTGAAAAAGGCGAATGATACTGACCTGGAATGGGGTCTATGACGTCTAAGATAACGGTGCCTAAGAGACTAACAACGGTGATGGCAGGCAGAGGTGCTTCACAAGGCCTGCAATGAGTCAAATCATTCCTCCGGGAGCAGCTGAGGGCGACAAAGGCCCCAAGGCGTTTGCAGGTGTCATTGCGAATGTAAGTAGTCCCAAGATTGCTCGAAATGAGCAGGCAAAGATCACAGCCTAAATCTAGAGATTGGCGAAAGGATTCATGATCTCGGTGTAAAACTGTAAACAATCTGCTGGTGTGCCCAGGAAGTCTCAAATTGAAGTTGAGTGCCTGACAAGCGTTGCAACGCATTGTTAGTTGAGTGGTAGTCTTAATTTGAGGCAAGAGATGAAGCGAATCTTCCAGGTTGGGTTTATGAAGGGTCATCGAAACGACGACGAAGAATGAGAAGATGACTGCGGCGTGGCGCAGTATGCATCTCAGCCGCACCTCAACCAAGGCTGCCCAGCGTTTACTGCTTGAACACCGTGATCTCGCCACCCTCAGAGCCCAATTGTCCACCAATTATATTTATTTGTAGTTCTGCCGCTTTCCCCACCGCCTTTGTTCAACCGAAACACCATAATCTGCCTCGTTCGTCTGTTGACTTGAGCGATCTTTGCTTGAAGGAACAACCTCGTGTGTTTTTATTTTCAACTTAATCGACGCGCCCACCAGCACCATTTAATCTCGCCTTTCTTCCTCCTACACCTGTTTCAGTTTGACACACACTCGATTCGATTGGGGGCTCCGTAGCGGCCATGATCATTGAAGATGGCGAAGAAATTGAAGCAGGAGGATTATAGCGTAGGATGGATCTGTCCGCTTGAAGTGGAACAAACAGTTGCGCTGGAGATGCTAGATGAAAGGCATGCGAGGCTACCGCAGCCTCCGACAGATCATAACGTGTACAACCTGGGGAGTATTGCCAGCCACAATGTAGTGATTGTGGGGTCGTATCAACCTGGAAATAACTCAACGGCAACAGTTGTCACTCAGATGAGAACCACATTCCCAAACCTTAGGTTTGGACTGTTGGTAGGTATTGGAGGTGGAGTTCCTACAAGAACTGATCATGGGATGGTGCGCCTCGGGGATGTTGTGGTCAGCAAGCCCGCAGGCGAACATCCGGGGACTGTTGAATACGATCATGGAAAAGCCAAAGTGGGCTATTTCCAGCGCACTGGGGTACTTGCCCCACCACCTGCAGTGCTTCTGAATGCTGCACAAGATCTTGCCGCAAAGCGAGCGCAGTCCCGCAACGACCCGCTTATAGAAAATATTAATAGGCTTGATACTAGGATCCAAGGCTTGCGACATTACAAATATCCAGGCGTGGCTGAGGATCGGTTGTTTGAACCAGATTACGTCCACCTTGATCCCGACCTACCATGCGAGGAGTGTCATTGCGATTCTTCAAAGATGATCCCCTGGTCCACCGAGGACATGAGACCGAGTATCGTTGTGCATAGTGGCACAATTGCCTCGGGTGGAGCAGTGATAAAGGATGCAAAGTTGCGAGATCGACTTGCAAAGGAGCATGGCCTCTTATGTTTCGAAATGGAAGGGGCTGGTGCATTGGCTGACTTCCCTTGTATGGTGATTCGAGGAATCTCAGATTATTGTGATTCTCATAAAAATAATAAGTGGCATGGGTACGCAGCATTAACTGCCGCTGCATATTCCAGACAGCTCTTTTTTCATATGCCTCTCTTGGAAGCCAGGAGGTTTGTTTTATTATTCTAAAACCTCTAGGCATGGAACCTGACAATGCATAGATACATATGTGAGGCCGAAAGAGAAGAAATCCATCACATTAGAGCACAGCAAGAAAGACAAGAGAAAGCCAAACTTTTGGATTGGCTCACCTTGATGGATTATGGTCCGCAACAAAGCGACTTCATAAGACGGCGACAACCTGGGACTGGCCAATGGCTTCTAGACTCAGTAGAGTATCAAGAATGGCTAAGTGAACCTAGCAAGACACTGTTTTGTCCGGGAATTCCTGGATCTGGGAAGACAATCATCACATCCATCGTTGTTGAAGACCTAGTTCGCCGATTTTCTGGAAATGCTGGAGTCAAGATTGTATACATATACTGCATTTTCAAACAAAGACAGAAGCAGAAGCTAGAGGACTTGCTCCTTAGCTTGCTTAAACAGCTTTCACAGGACCAGCCATCGTTGCCAGTCAAATTAAAATCCCTGTACGATCAACACAAAGACAGACGAACTCGACCATCATTACCCGAAATTTCTGAAACACTGCACTCAATAGCTAGGATGTACTCAAAAATATTTATCGCGCTTGATGCGTTAGATGAATGCGAGGTAATCGACGAATGCCGTTCAAAATTTCTATTTGAGATTTTTAGCCTACAGGTACAAACGGGAATCAACCTCTTCGCAACTTCCCGACCAATACCGGATATTCAAAACCAGTTTTTGGGTTCGATATCTCTTCCTATCCTAGCAAAAGATGCGGATGTGGATAAATATATTGATGGTCGCTTGTCAGATCTTCCGCGTTTTATCTCTAAGAGGACCGATTTACAGCAAGAAATCAAATTAGTAATTTCACAGGCCATTGAGGGAATGTAAGTGGCTAATTCCACTCTGAACATGGCGTGAATGCGCTGATAACTGTCTAGGTTTCTCCTTGCTCAATTGTATCTAGAATATCTGAAGGACAAGATCACACCAAGGGCCGTAAAAGAGGCTTTGAAGCGGATAAAAAAGGAATCTAGAGAATTAGGCAGCGACACGATATCTGCTCTAGCTGGAGCATATGAACACGCTATGGAACGAATTAGGGGCCAGAGATCTGGATTTAGGGCACTCGCCGAGAAAGTTTTGCTTTGGATCACAGCTTCAAAGAGGCTACTGACTATTCTAGAACTTCAGCATGCTCTCGCCGTGGATATTGACTATCGCAACTTGGATGAAGACAACATTCCAGAGGTTGAAGATATGATCGACTGCTGTGCTGGACTGGTGACGGTTGACACAAAAAGCAACATTATTCGATTGGTGCATTACACAGCACAGGAATATTTCGAAGAAACGCAGGGTAGGTGGTTTCCAGATGCAGACACAGAGGTCGCAACCATTTGCCTCGCGTATCTATCTTTTGATGCATTTGAAGTTGGTTTCTGCCCTTCGGATTTGGAGTTCGAGAACAAACTGAGTTCATATCCACTTTACTCGTACGCTGCGCGGTATTGGGGTGTCCATGCCAAAAATGCAATGGATAAGGTTACGCCACTTGTTTTGAACTTTCTGGATAGCATGACAAGAATCGCTGCCTCTAGCCAAGCTTGTATGATTTCTAAAGACGTGGCTGGGTACAGTCAGAGAGTACCCCAAAACCTGACACCATTACACATTGCGGCTTACTTTGGATTGTCAAAAACCGTGTTAGAGCTGCTGATCAGGGGCCATGACCCCAGCCTTATAGACACCTATCAACAAACACCTTTATTGTTAGCTGCAGCAAATGGTCATGATGAAGTTATCGCATTACTACTGTCGCACCACCAAGTTCATCCAAATAGCGGAGACAAGTACGGTCGAACACCATTGTCATGGGCTGCGCAAATGGGCCACAAAGTTGTGGTGCAGCAACTTATGACGAAGGATGCTGTTGACAACAGAGATATATATGATACAACAGCACTACAGTTGGCTCGAGAAAATGGACACCAAGAGATCGTTGAACTTTTATCCTTAGCTGGGATTCATGATCCACCACTGGAATGTCATTCGAGAGCCTCGGATCTTTTGCTGCGGGCATCAAAGGATGGGAACTTTATGGCCGTAAAGCTATACTTGACTAAAGTTGATGCCAACTCCAAGGATCAATTTGGCCGAACGGCACTTTGGTACGCGGCAGAGAGGGGCCATGAGGCCATCACCCGCCTACTCCTTACTGTGGATAAAATTGATATCAATTCCGAGGACAGGCGCGGCCAAACGCCTCTCTGTATCGCCATTACGAGGGCAAATCATACTATCGTCAATTTTTTACTTGATGTAAAACATATCCAACTTGACTCTCCCGATACGGCGGGAACAACACCGCTGGGGAAGGCTGCCTGTGCTGGCCATACAAATATGGTCAAATTACTGTTAGAAACAACGCGAGTTAATCCTGGCCACCGAAATGCTGAAGGCCTGACACCCCTATTATGCGCAACTGATAGAGGGCATGTGGGTGTGGTGGAGGTATTTCTGGAAAAGCGCCTGCATATTTGTCTTGCCGACCAGAGCGACAATTCAACGGTAAAATATGCTCTGGAAATTTGTAATTTCCTATTGGAGAACCATAAGATGATGGATGGCAGTTTTGGAACATCGCAACATCTACAACTTCTTTCACAGGCTGCAGAACGAGGCCATGTTACCATTTGTAAGATGATTTTTGAAAAAGGCGTGCCTAGCTTGCTCGAAGACTGCACTGCGATGAAATTGGGTTCATATGCACGCGGTGTCCTGGAGCTAGTTATAGGCAGCCTCAAAGGTGAAAATGTTGAGGATATGATGGGAAGAGTGCTATTGCATTCCGCTGCTGAAAAGGGTCATGAAGAAGTGGTGCGGATGGTGGTTGAAACCGGACTTGACATAGAGACCACTGTTATCGAAGAAATTCAAGTTGAGGACTATATTTCAGACGAGAACTTTATTCCTAATGATGCATATTTGGGAAATAAGAGTTTTGGGAAAACAGCACTTTGGTTGGCGGCTGGAAATGGACATGAGAGCATCATACGGTTCCTAATCGACAAAGGGGCAAATCTGGATGTAAGGGATAAACTCCTTGGAAGAACACCGCTTTCTTGTTCCGCATTCCAAGGACACGAAGGGGTTGTCGAGCTACTTATTGAAAAAGGCGCTGATGTTAACGCCTGGTCTATCGAGCCGCCACTCATTTGCGCCGCAACCAAAGGTCAAGATTCTATCGTTTGGCTTCTCCTCGAAAAAGGCGCCAATATGGAGTCCCGTGATTTCGTGCTTGGGGATACGGCTCTTATTCGAGCCTCTGGGTTTGGGCATGGGGAAATTGTTAATATGCTGATCCGGAGGGGAGCCAACACTGAAGCGCAGAGCTTGTTTGGCAACACATCACTTTCGGAGGCAGTGATGCATAGCCACACAGATATTGTGCGTCTTTTCACAGACGAAGATGCAGAAAGAATAATAGTGAACCCTAAGCCTGCAAATCTCCAACTGTTCAGAGCCGCTGAGATTGGACACACTGATCTTGTGCAACATATTCTCGAGACCCGGGTTGATCTAGAGGCGACCTCCACGGATGGCAGAAGAACGCCGCTTAGTTTAGCAGCCGAAAATGGGCACCTGGCTGTGGTACAGCTGCTTATTGGGAAAGGGGCAAACTTTGAAACGAGAGACCCTGAAGGCTTTACACCATTGATGATAGCCGCAGGGAACGGCCACATCCACGTCATACTCCTGTTGATGGACCATGGCGCCGATATCAACAAGTTGAACGATTTAGGCAGGCCGGCTATTTTGGAAGCTTTGTACAATGGGCACAATCATACAGCGGAAATACTTTATCAGAGAGGAGCCAGCCTTGAGCTCAGAGACAGGAAGGAGATGACAGCCCTCTCGATTGCCTCGCGTGATGGAGTTCAAACTCGGGTGGATTTCTTGCTGGAAATCGGCGCTAATATTGAGGCATATGATTCAGACAACTACACTCCACTTATTCACGCCGCAAGAGGAGGAAACGAGGCCGTTTTGCGCCTTTTACTTGCAAAGGGGGCAGATATTGAAGCAAAAGACTGCTACGGCCAGACCGCGCTGGTTCATGCTATTGATAAAAGGCGCGAGGCCATCGCGCGTATTCTGCTCGAGGAAGGCGCAGATATCGAATCTAGAGATTCTGAGGACCAGACACCGCTGGTTCATGCCGTCTATTACGAATGGGCCAGCCTGTTAAGATTGTTGGTTGAAAAAGGCGCCGATGTGGAGGCTCGAGATTGGAAGGGACAAACCCCGCTAATGCATGCCGCACGCAGCGGCCGGAAGCGCAACGTGGAAACCTTGATCAACATGGGTGCAGCCATTGAAGCTCGAGATGAGGAAAACCGAACTGCCTTGATGCATGCTGTGCTCGAGTCAGGTTCGATTATGATTCCAGGTGGAAAGATATTATACCTGGATGGGTATGAGATAGATGTTACGGCGCATTTTCTGATTGACAAAGGTGTCAGCACAACTGTCAGGGATAAGGCGGGAGAAACAGCAGCCTCATATGCCAGTGCAAGCGGTAACGACAACCTGGGACGCTATCTTCGGCGGTTTGTTGCGCAAAAAGAAGATGCAACGATCCATAGTCACAACGATTTTGGATGACTTTCTTTTAGTCATTTTGTTGTCCTAAATTATCAAATGATCTAAGCACACCCACCACATACTAAAACTTGGTTCTATCAAAGTGATTGGTAAATTAGGCGAATGAGTAATTATTTTACCATAGACCATGGAAATATCAACCTGGAGCTGTTGTCACCTTGATTGACAGATATAATCTGGCACATTAATTGGCTTGTGCTTTTAGCGAACTTGTGATCCGATGGGTCTAATTCTCGCATGCAGTATTAGAAATACATTCTATAGCCAAAATAAGACATATGTAGTATCTAAAAGAGTTATTAGAGTAGCTCAGAAGTCTATACTGATATATAAATTTAATATTTGATATACGAATTATTTACGTTGAGAGCAACAATGGATCTGATCTCTTCGTTTGAAGGGTTAGGGTTATGCCTAGGGTTGCACGTGAGGGCTGAGCGGTCCTTTTTCACCTCTATCTATTACAGGAATGACGTCTAAAATCTGAATGTCGGACAGAGAAATAAGGTCGACCCTAGGTGATGACTAATGGCGTGATTTTTAACTACTCATAGTGTCGCGCAAATCATCAGAGGGGGCTCCGCACCATCTGACAAACCCAATATTTGAGAGCTTCAGAAGGCCAAATGAAGGTGGCCTTTCCCATGTGCCGAACCCGGCTAAGCTTGCAAGCTGGGAACCAGCTTCTCGATATCTCCGTAATCGGATGACCTCTCTCTGCCTTGGTTGGGCTGTGGCAAGGCTTGCGTTGAAATTTTAGTGGCGTTTTTGTTTGGTCGTCTATTCCGGCTATCAGCGATGCACTGCAATTTTAGGGTACACAAACCTGTTCAGCCAGCACCCCAATGGCTTGTGGGGCCAGCTTGTTTGAAGGCTTGGCCGAGCCACGCTCGCTGTAAGCTACGGGCTGCGACAGAAAATGCTCCTTTGCATCTCAGCAAAAATGCGAACCAGTTGGGCAGCATTTTCTGCCTTGTCTGACATGCATTTGACGCCACCCACGCCGGCAAGTCCGGACCCATTCGGGCATGTAAGCAGGCTGAGGCTCAGGGACCTTCACTGCAATTTTAGCGCTGCGGAAGTATCACTTCACATATCGGCAAAAATGCGAACGACATAAACGGCTTCGTAAGTGATTGTTTGTTGTGCGAGGATAACAGCTCGGAACTCAACAAAACGGTCCCCGGTTTGACACTGCAAGTCAATATTGTTGGATACCTTTTCTTTTTTTTAAACCTGCCCACCGCTTTATACGATAAATAATCTAGGTCTTTCTATCCCGACAACGCCAAATGTTTTTCAGCTGCACTTCGCTTTCGCTGCCTCTGATCGGCCAGCCGCATGAGGCTGAAGCTGGTCTGCCAATGATTGGCTGACACACAGAACCTTTCTCTTGCGAAAGTCGCTTGTTATGCGCCAAGTATTAGAGCTGGACCAAGCGAGCCACTCAACTTCAGACCACGAAAAACCTCGTGCAGTAGTACCCATCTGCCTTCTCATATAACTGCATGGGTGGGTTCACCATTTATCCCCTTTAGGTCGCTTGCATTGCACTCAGGCAGGATCTTTTATTTTCCGCCTGACTGCCGATGGAATTTTGCTGCATTTTGATTACCCTCTCTAAATCACGCAAAAGCGGCTGCCGCATTGTCTATGAAGAATACAACCACTCCTTGACCCAAATTTCTCAAGCGTATTGTAACCATTATTTTTCCCTCATGAAAATTCTTTATCATTCACAATCCCAGATAATACTCTCGGTCAAGATTACGACACTCGAAGATGGCTGACTCGGGAGAAACCGTTCGATTGGCTCAACAACAACTGGATGCTACACTGCCGGGCCAACCTGATCGTATGGACCGATTGAATTACATGGGGAGCTTACTGATGGAGAGATTTGGAAAATCCGACAATATAGCTGATTTGGAAAGTGCTGTTACAATCGCTCGAGAGGCTGTGGATTTAGCTCTGCAAGACCACTCAAACCTGGCCATGTGTCGAAATAATCTTGGCATCTATTTGCGTCATAAATTCGAGAAAACTGATAACGCCGAGGACATTGATGAGGCTATTCTAAATGGGCTTGGGGCCGCGGAGGACGCCCCGGATAATGACCAATCGCTGCCCACCTACTTGTACAATCTCCTGGGCCATTATCATGTGAAGTACGTACGGGAAAATTCGGTGGCCAGCTTAAATGCGGCAGCTGAGATTGGGCTGAAATGGATGAGTGTTATTGAAAGAGACCTTGCAATTCACAAGCCTGAACTGGAACACGTGTTGAAAATCGTTGGGGAGGGGTTCATCCAGACAAGGGGAATAGACCATCTCGACAGGATTTTCTTGCTTGGACACCAAATTCTCGACTTTTTCACCAGTAAAGACTGCGACCAGGTCAAGATGTTTGAAATATACGTCGGGCTTCTGCTTATTATAAGCAAGGAGGAGATTGTGCAAGTGACGTGCCTGGACAGGACCATACACGTTTTGCAGAGGATTTCAAATGAGATACAAGAGAGCGGTTCTGAGAGGGTAGACCTGGAGTCAAAACTTATGATACTTCATCACAAGAGATACGATGAAGGAGGCTTTGAGGATGACCTGGATGAAATCATTGCCCTGGGCCGGAAACTCGTCCTGATGACGTCAAAGAATGACCCAGCCCGAACCCAAGTTGCTAAAGGCCTTTGGAACGCACTTTGTGTTCGGTATAAAAAAAGAAACGACCCGAATGACTTCGAGGAAGCTCTTTCAGTCTGCAAAGAAGGAATCGAGAATTGTTTGCCAAATGATCCAGCCAAAATTAGGCTGCTCATTGAGCTTGGTGACCAGCTTCACCAAAACTACTACAAAGCGAGAGACCCTGGCCAATTGGAAGATAGCATTCAAGCGACCAGACATGCAATCGCGGCTATTCCTAACGAAGAAGATGAAATTCGAAACAAAGTGCTGGTTGAACTTGGATGCAGGCTAGTGGACATGTTCAACATAACGAACAAATTGTCAGACCTGGACGATGCCATTCAGTTAACGCAAGAAGCTCTTAAATGGGCTTCAGATAAACCGCCATCCCGTGTATATGTACTTCAATGTCTTGGAAACCATCTGAGTGTTCGCTCAGAGAGGCTGGGAAATATTGAGGACTTGGATATGGCTCTGCAGTGTCAACGGGAAGCCCACAAAGCAATTCCTAAAATGCACCAGGCCCAGGCCTCTATCCTAACCAATATAAGCTCAAATCTTGGTCGTAGATTCTGGAGGCTTGGGTCTATGGATGATATAAAAGAGGCAATTGAAATCGCACGGGAGGCGGCAAAACTAGCACATGTTCAACAATCATTGACTATGAACACCCTCGCTGCCCACCTTCACCAGCTGTATTCAGCGACTGGAGATTTGGCTTACCTGGAAGAGTCTATTCAAATTGGAAGGCGAGTATTGCGAATGAATGATAGCCATCCTTCTTTTCGAATAAAAGTAGTGAGCAATCTCGCATCACGACTCGTTGAAAGTTTTTACAGGCTTGGAAAGGACGCAGATTTGGACGAATCCATTACAATCACACGAGAGTTGGCCAACGTAATGCCCGTTGATCATCCAGACCGGCCAAGAATAATAATTAATTTAGCAAGTCGATTGAGTATCAGGTCTATGAAGTATGTGCCCTTGCATGAGTTGGAGGAGGGCGTCCAGATGGCACAAGATGCAATCATATCGATGGAGCCTGACTATGCAGAAAGGTCTTCTATGCAATATCAGTATGCAAATGTGCTCATGATTAAATATAACCGGCAAGGTCTGGTGTCCGACCTGGATAGATCGATTCAAGCAGCTCGAGAAGCCATCAACAACACAACTCCTCAGCATGTAGAGCGGCCAATTCGGCTGATTCTACTCGCAATTGGACTTGGGATGAGATATTCAAAAATAGGGGCCATGGATAATCTCGAAGAGGCCATTGTTGTTTCTCAAAAGGCAATTGAAGAATCCCGGCCTGGTTCACCGAGTCGTGGCGGGTATCTGGACCATCTTGGCCACTGTCTTAGGGAAAGATTCGGCAGAACGGGATCTATCGATGATCTCCAAGAGGCCATAAAGTATGCAAGAGAAGCTGTCGATGTAACTCCTCAAGAGCATTCAGACCGACACATTTTCTTGTTCAACCTTGGAAACAATCATTCCGAGAGATTTGCAATCTTGAAGGAGTCGGGTGATTTAGAACATTCTGTCCACTTCATGAAACAGGCCGATAACCTGACTCCCAACGATGACCCTGGTAAAATCATTTGCTTAAGCGGCCTCAACCGCAATTATACAGAGATGTACTTGCAAAGTAAGTCACCTCATGAATTGCAGGCGGCAATTCAATATGGCGAAGAAGCCTACACAATGACTCCTCTGAACCACCCTCGCCGAGCCGATGTTATCTTACGTTATGCAAAAGCCATTGACTGCAAAGTGCGGGAAACAAAATCTGCACACGACCTAAACCTCATCATCTCCCTCAACGAAGAGGCAATGCGCCATGAAGGCTCAGCCATCAGCTCTCGAGTCACAGCGGCCACGCGGGTTATAGCGTATTGTGCGACCATGTCGTTTTGGGAAAGGGCTTACGAAGCTTCAAGACTAGCAATCTCACTCATCCCCCTACTGACGTTTCGATCTCTGGAGCACTCTGATAGACAGGAACTGCTGAGTGAGGTGGCCGGAGTGACCTCTGATGCGGCCGCGGCAGCTCTCAACGCTGACAAGGGCCCATCTACTGCTCTCAGTTTCCTGGAACAAGGCCATGGAGTACTGGCCACCTCTGTTAAAGAGATACGTGCCGATATACAGAATCTGAGCAAAGAGCACCCTCAGCTGGCCGCGCGATTTGATTCGCTCCGGAACGAGCTGGAACCCCAAACCATGTATGATGGGATATCAAAGTCTTTAAAAACCATCCAAATAGCTGGGTTAACGCAGCAAGAGAAGTTACAGCGTCGTTATGACGCGGGGAGAGAGTTTCAGGCATTGCTTGACGAAATTCGGAGACAACCCAACTTTGGCAACTTTCTGGGCGCTCCGAGTGACGAGGATATGTGCATCGCGGCTCAAAATGGGCCGATAATTGTTCTGAACGCTAGCAAGTACCGTTGTGATGCTATTGTGGTCGAGAAGCATCAAATACGCCTGATCCCGCTTCCGGAGCTTGCTCTCGGGGATATTGAGGAGATGTCCAGTGCTGATGCTTTGGGGTCTCCTAAATGCCTGGCTTGGTTGTGGGACTCCATTGTGGATCCTATCCTTCGGGCTCTTGGGTTTATAGACCGTCCAATTGGGAATGACTTCACTCGAATCTGGTGGATTCTCACCGGGCCTCTGAGTCGATTCCCTCTTCATGCGGCGGGTCACCATAACAATGATGATTTTAGGAACGTTCTTGATCGAGTCATGTCATCATACAGCTCTTCCATCAGGTCAATAATACACAGTCGCCAGCTCAGAGCG
Organism: Calonectria multiphialidica; assembly: GCA_020623665.1. NCBI lineage: Eukaryota > Fungi > Ascomycota > Sordariomycetes > Hypocreales > Nectriaceae > Calonectria > Calonectria multiphialidica. The sequence goes on from JAHVYC010000026.1 coordinate 372,258, forward strand.
TCGTCATCTGAGTCAGTGCAAGCAGTCCTGGTTGCCATGGAAAATACACCGGGTAGCTATAATAGGCTCCAGTATGCTCCGGGTGAAATTGAAATACTCCGTGATCTATGCAAGGATATGGGACTGGAGCCGGTAGAACCAAAGCGAGAGAAGCAGGTCATTCTATCGCACCTAGTTCAGTGCAAAATCTTTCATTTTGCCGGGCACGGAAGCACAGTCGCAGACCCACTACACAGTCACTTGCTGTTGGATGACGGGTCCAGCAATCCCTTAACAGTCGCTGACCTACTGCGGATTAACCTTCGAAGTTACGCCCCTTTCCTTGCGTACCTTTCTGCCTGTGGTACTGGGCGAATAACAGATGAGAAATTTATTGACGAGGGCATTCATCTGATATCCGGGTGTCAGCTGGCCGGCTTTCGACACGTCATTGGGACGTTGTGGGAGGTTAACGACGAAACATGTGTAGAGATGGCCAGAATCACATATGAGGTAATGAAGGACGGAAACATGTCTGATCACTCTGTTTGCCTGGGCTTGCATACAGCAGCTAGGGAGCTCCGAAGCGATTGGCTGAAGTCTCAAGGCAGTGATGAAGGTAATGGTAGAAATGCCATCCTCTGTGAAGATAGTTGGGGTGGGGGGGTATTGCCATGGGTTCCTTATGTTCACTTTGGCGTTTGATGATATGTATTTGATAGGACAATTGGAAAAATCACGTAAGTTACAAAGGACAAATGCTTGGGTTCTTGCAGTATCAAGAATTGCAATCCATCTCATCCCTCTCAAATCCAGCCTTGGCGGCCCGTTCTTTGTTTTCTTGTTGGTTTTTCATTTCCTAGTTACTGGGTTAGAAAAAAGGGATATTTAGAATAAAATATCTCCTTGCCTGCTCAACCGTGTCCTTCATTAAATAGCGCGTCACGATGACCTTGTCTTGCTGTCGAAGGCGAATGGCTCGCGCGATGGCCTGGTACTCAACACTGGGGTTCCACTGCAGCTCGACAATGAATATCCTGTTGGCTGCGGTGAGATTCAGCCTATAGTATTGTCAGTATAGCTTATTGGTATTAACCCCAATGCCACTTACCCAAAGGCGCCAGTCCCAGTTGTCATAAGCATGATCTGAGGACCACCAGTTTCAGAAAATCTATCCAGGATCTTTTGTCTTTTAGACATGAGCATTTCGCCATCCACACGGAGGAATTCGATATTTTCTCTTTTGAGATATAGTTCGATGAGATTCAATGTCCGTGTCCAGCAAGAAAAGATGATGCTAGAATGCATATCAGTACATTGCACATGAGGCCGAATTTCTTTGGTTACCTTTTAGCTTTCTGTGTCCCGTTATCCTGTATGACAGTCTCATTGAGAGTTTCTTTCACATCCTCTACCAAGGCTATCATCTTGGTCGAACAACCATCGTGATTGAAGTATCCGTCGTCATTTTCTTCATCCTCAGCGTCAGCATCTACCATGGCAACATCGCCATGTTCGGGCAAGGTCGAATTGTTGGCTGTCTGATGTTTGTGCTTGCTACTGCGCAAATCACACAGCGGACAATGGCTGTGAGATTGCCCCTCCTGATATTCTGCCATCTCCTCCAAACAATCCTGGCAAAATATATGGTCACAACTTTTTGCAAAGAAGTTTCGCATTCTGCTTGACATAATCGCAGGGTGTGGCTGTCGGCAGAGAGCACAGACCTTCTCGACATTGACACCGAGCTCCGTCAATAGAGCCTCTCTCCCTTCAGTCATGCTCTGCTTCTTCTTCCACGAGCCTGGCTTCTGGTGCGTGCCGTGGTTGCAGAAAATGCGGAGTTGCAGATGGGCTTGAAAGAGGCCGAAATTTGTCGCAACCTCGTGTTCACCTATGAATTGGCGAATTGAGCGATTGAGAATCTTTTCCGTCCTTTCATATTGACTTCTCTCCTCAGGGCTCAGATCCAGCTCCCGCGTACGGTTTTCTTGACCTGGAAGGATAAGCACGTCTTTAGTTCTCCGAAGAACGACGGAATCGTAGAGCATGATGAGTCTGTCTACGGCGACAGGGTTTTTTTGTTCGAACGGCTGGACTAGATACCATCTAAAACGTGCCATGCTGTGAAATTGCTCCACCTTGAGGAAGCAAAAAAGGGCACCTATATCCTCAAGTCGATTTTGTATGGGAGTTCCTGAGAGGCACCATCGAGACCGTGCGGTGAGAGCAATGCATGCCTTGTGATACGTTGTTGCGGGGCGACGGATGTTGTGTGCTGCAGCGCTATTAGCATGATTCTATATTGGGTGGGTACTTTAACAACCTTCATCTAGCACGACTCGAAACCATCCCATGCTGTGGAGTGGGCTTGTTGTGTGCTTTTTGGATGCAAAATCAGTTGCCAACGTCTTGTATGTAGTCAGCACGATATCCGCTTTGGCGAGAAGGCTCGTCTTTCTCTGTCTTCTGTCCCCATGATATCTAATTACTTGGACCGCGTTTCCAAGATGTCTATAATATTGTCAATCATTAAGACCTCTGATAGGTGGACTATATTAAGACTTACATTTGGATCTCTTTGACCCAGCTGTTAATTAATACTTCCTCATGTTAGTCCATCAATACTCCTATCAAACCTAAACCTATATTTTACTGACATGCTGAGGGCACGATGATCAGAGTAGACTGGGCATAAGTCTCAATATCTGAATGAGTTAAATCTTCATTGTTCTTGTTTTCGGCCCACTGAAGGCCTTCTTCCTTAGTTTTGAGAAGAAGTGATAGAATGGAAAGTGTTTTTCCCATTCCCATTTCGTCGGCCAAAATTCCACCCCCATTTTCCTCGGGTTGCAGAGAGGACCGGGCTTTGGTGATCCTATGAATAAAGCTACAATAATTAGATCAATTATTAATTCCTATATTAAAGTAATACTTACATCTCTCTGCCTTCAACCATTTCAGGTTTCCAAAGTCTGAACTCTGGCTTGATCTCACCAGACTCTCGTTCCAGCATGAATGTCAGCGCTTTTTCTTGATGTCTATCAAACGTCAAAAGTGAATTTCATAACAGAATTGGAAGTACTTACTCTAGAAGTTTCGTTTTTAGACGTTGGTCAGCTGTCGCACGTTCCAGTCCCGCTGCTCTGTGCGTGGAGGCCTGAACCTGTGAAACGACCCGGGCAATGTCGCGTTCGTGGTCGCCCACAGCACCCGGAGGCTCATTTCTGACCATTTCAAGTACTGGCGATGCCTGAATTTCAGGGAATTCGATCATGTGTGGGTTTTTGTAGACGGTATCTCTCTTGTGGAATTCTGGTTTCTGGAGCCAGGCCTTTGCCTCGGATAAAATCCCACCAATCTCAGCAGCCTTTTCTGGCGGGCCATAAATATTAATATCTACTTGAACTATTGCTTCGCCAGCTTTATTGACCTTGGAAATCTTTCCGTAAATATTGCGGTACGGGGCAACAGCCTCAAACTCGAACTCATCTCGAGACAGAAGTGAGCAAAGTACGTTGGTAAAGTTGTCCCGTGGGTATCCAAAGTTGGTCCCGTCAGGAAGTTGAAGCAGAACATGGTCACTTTTTGGTTTAAGGACGAACCTCTGGACGGTCGATCCAGTATTTTCTCTACTTTGATCAAGATGCGCGTGGAGTTTCTCCATATCGTTACCAGTCAATTTAACATCTAGATGATGTATCTAGGACATGTTAGCAACATGTTAAGGGCTCCAAGAGCGACTCACAAGCTATCAAGTATATCAAAGCTGAATTGGGCGAAATATAAGGGGATTATACGTACCATACCGTAGCAAACTTGTTCAGCGTTGATTGGGGAACCATTGGATGACGGCGATGTGGTTTGTTCATGACTTTCAGGCTGAGACAAGGCTACTACACCATCACTTGACGAACCGTCGGCAATTTCCTGAGTTGGCAAATTGGTCAATGGCGGCTGATTGTCGGTGAATGCACGAGCCCAATCCCGGACCCCATGATGCATGGGATCTAGGCTATTGTCAAGCACGGCCTGTGGATTTACATCGTAGCCCGCCTGGGATTGTTCATGACTGGCAAGGTTCTCAAAGTCCTCAAAATCCAAGTTCCATAAACCTCTATATGATACAGATTAATAACTGCTAACCTTATACCTGATTGCTTTTTTTTCATCTTTACCCTTGATCTGAGATCCAGTCTTGGAATGTGCCGTTGTTGGTGGGGTCGATGGGGTCGATGGGTTCCTCTTGCGGGTTCAATATGTAGTTCAATGACATGATGGGTGGTTAGCGAGCATTGGATGTTACTAAGTTCTGTGGTGTTTGGAGCTAAGGGCAATAAAAGCAAGGTTGGACCTGTTTTTCTTTCCTGTTCACTCTGATTGTCGCAATTGAATACATTGTGGGAGGGCGGCTCATAATCCGCCTGCAAGTCAGCCCAGCCGCACGTATTCTCGCTCGCCCAGTCGATGGTGCACAGCCGGCGTTGCAGTGCATCATGAGGCGGTGGCAAGTGAAACTCAGGTGTAAGGCAATCAATACGACCTAATGCAGCCACATGAGGGACAGCCTATCAATTCAGAGTGCGCGGTGAAAGCGCCAGCGTGTCGAGACACGCAGCAGCCATTGGGATGGGCCGCCAACGAAAGTGAGGCGAGGCAAACGGACCCACCCCCAATCACCCCCCCACGCGCCTTTTTTCACGATTCACTGCAATTTTAGCACCACACGGGCAGCGCAGATGGGCCTACATCTGTGACCTTTTATTAGGAGTTGATTCACCACCTCCACCTCTTGGGAACGAACTGAGGATAGTTAAATTAGACTGATTCCAATGCATGCCGAGTCGCTAATATGCAAAGAGATCAAAAGTATGAATTGGCAGTTCATGGAAAGAATGGAGATGGTCTAACCATACGCGAGTGCTCATGACGGAGGCCTCTCTTCCGCATGACGTCGCAGAACCCTCCCTCAACTCCAAGAAGGAACTTTTGGGGCTCGTACCGGTGGCGTGACAGGCAGCAGCAGTCTCTTTGCCTCGTAGTTTGCCTTGTTGTCCGCCCGCGTTTTGGATGGCCTTGATTGGACGCCTGATGCTGATGTCTCAAAACCAACATGCACAGCGACGGGGCTTGTCCACGGGCTGACCAGGGGGCTCTCGATAGGCGGTGCGCGCCCAAAGGGACAAGGCAAATCCCCTTGGAGGAAGCCGGTGGCTCGATTGCCCCCAGCAGCCAGAATTGCACCGCAATTCTACCTCTTTTTCGAGTACCCTCACATTGCCGCAATCAAGATAGAGGATCGTGTCTCAACTTAATCGACCATCTGCACTACCGGATGCTCAACTCCAATATTCATGGGTCGTGTACCAGTGCCTTGCAAACATGGAAAAGATTCTGGCCGATGCATTGGTCAGGTTCAAACTGACACTAAGTGAGGACCGATTGCGAGTCTTCAGAAACACAACAGCGCGAACCTTGCAAACATGCATCGTAACTATTCAACATGACCAAGAAAAGTCCAAGGGAATGATGGATTTCACAAGAATTTCCCGCTTCATACAAGCTTTCGAGGAATTTGAACAGGTTGTACGACCCTTTGTTAGTCAAAATCCAGAATTATCCGATTTGTTGTTTTGTATCTGGGGGCCCACAAAATCAATTATCGAAGTACGTTAATTTCAACAACCTATTGTCCTATCCGTGGGGCGAATCTGACAGAGTCTGAACTTGATAGAGTGCAAAAGAGAACAGCGCTGCATTTGACCTGATTCTCGAAACTTACAACAAGCTCGGTGGTACATTACCCCTGGTGGCTGAACATGAATCTCTATTACAACAACAGCCAGAATGGCGTATTTGCCTAGCTTGGATTTATGAAGATGTTCTGCGATTCAACTCGGAAATTCTGAGTTTATTCAAAGTTCGAGGTATACTTGCTTCCCTTGCCCCCACCTCCTAAAACAATATTTAGAATGCTGATATAAATAACTCATCTATCAGATTGGGCCAAAACCTTTGTCGTGAACCGGAAAGACTACGATTCAAAATTTGAAGCGTTGCTCGGCCTGTTTGACAACCACAAGACAGTTCTGGAAACTGCTTTGAATATTCAAAATTACGGAGCCAGTTCTCAAATTACTCAAATATTATGTGATCTTGCAACTAGACAACAACAAAGATTTGAGGAACAACACGAGTTTGCTGAGCAACAACACGAGTTTGCTGAGCAACAACGCCAAATATCATCTCATATCCAATACCAAGTGAATGAGCTCCTGGAGCGAAGCCAAGGTAATTTCGAAGATCTTCGAAGCCTAATTGTTCAAGGTTATAATGAAATGCGCCTGTTTTTCAAATCCCAGTCTGAGTCAAAAGAGCAACGTCGCAGACAAAAGCAGTATCGTGAAGTTATAACATGGCTCCGCAGCCCAGGCGACCAGAAACCCGAAGTGCAATACCATGAAGAATTTCAAAAAGTCACATCAGCAAACCCTAAAACTGGGACATGGTTTCTCAAGGAAAGCCTTGTAAAGAATTGGATGGAGGAGGATATCCCAGACTTTTCAGGGATTTGGGTTAATGGAAAGAAAGGCGCAGGTACATATAATCAGTTTCTCAACCCAACTGTAGAAGAATATCCTAACTCAGTCACCAGGGAAAACCATTCTTGCCTCTACTTTGATAGACCATCTCAAAGAATGCAACAAGGAGTGGAAAACGAGCTTTTTCTATTGCAGGCAAGACAATCGACAAATTATCGAACCACGCGTGCTTTCCATTCTAAAGAGTCTTCTTACTCAAATATTAGCCCATGACTGGGATATACTCCCTGTAATGCACGATAAGTCATCGCGGGGCGGCCCTGAATTGAAGGATGAACAGACAGCCCAAACTCTCCTGAATCATTTTGCTGAGATCGACAAAAATCGCTTCATTGTTATTGACGGCCTAGATGAATTAGAAGAGGGCGACGCAGACCGTATTGTGCACATCCTCGGGGACATAGTACAAAAGAGCGACGAGAATAACCATCCAGGAAGGATCAGGGTGATGTTTCTTAGCGCCGACTCCGCTTCAATAGAAAGATATCTGGGAACCAACGAGAGGTTTGAAGAATTTCCAATACATCCCAAAGGCAGCGCGGAAGATATTGGGATATTCGTATCAAAGAAGCTCGATGAGCTCAGCACAAAATTTAAACTCAACGCCGAGGTCACGGAACAGGCCAAGAAAAGGATTTGCGAAAACTCGAAGGGTACATGAACACCCTCATACACCCTCAAACAATAGTCCGCTGACAGTATTAAAGGTGTATTTCTGTACGCATTCCTTGTGGTCGATAACCTTTTCGCTCAACCTGACAGCCATTATGTCAAAAAGGAATTAAATGACAAAGAACTCCCTGACGACTATAAAAAAATGTAGGTCAAGATCCATTCCTAGGATGATGATGTATATCTGCTGCACAACGCCCATTATGTACTCTTTTACCAAGGTTTATCTTAATGACATTTTTCTCCGTTTTTCTAGGTACGAGCGCATCCTCGAACGTTTGCGCAAAACTTTGCATCCCAACATGTGGAAACGATCCAAACAAGTTCTCAGCTGGCTTGCATATGCAAACCGTCCTCTTAAGCTGTATGAACTTAATGCCGCTCTGGCTACTAATATTACAGATCGAGGGGATGTTTATCCCCAAGATGACGATTACAAATTACGTAATGACATCCGCCACATGTGTGGGCCATTAATACATGTAGTGGGTGAGGCGAAAGTAGAGTTTAGCCACCAACTAGCAAGAGAGTAAGTCGGATTCAAAGAATGAAGGTTCCTACCACTGACGAGACCAACCTTTTCAGATTTGTCATGGAGTCTGAAAATTTAAATCCACATGCCGTGGAGTGTGACTTAGCTTTTCACTGTTTGAGTTACCTTTCACATGTTTCCTTTGACAAGAAGCTTTCGAGCGAAATCAGGGAATCGTATGCGAAGAAAGGCGTCTATGCATTCCAGGACTACGCTGTATCTCAGTGGCCGGCGCACTTGAAAAAGGTGATCGAGAATTCCGGTTTCATCTTTGACACTCAGGCTGAGTACATTACAAAAGCGACTATTGCCTTACGAGCTTTTTGCCAGACCTACAAGGTAGAGCCGATAGATTTTAAGCAGGAACAGGAAGACCTGAGAGCACAAGTCAAAGAGAACGCAAGAAGGGAGTGTGACGCCTTTCAGAAATACGACTTTTATGGAAATCTCCTCCAAATATGGACTCACGTGTTGGGCCATAGCGAACTCCCACTGAAAGAGAGAAATCTAGTCAGCATCAAAGACCTGAAAGAGGTGGTGAAGTACAACCGAGAAGCCCTCAACAAGCTTTCTGCTGAATTAGAGAACGACGACGCCCTTGCCAAAGCCATGGAAGATTATTACGGAATCAAGTTTTTCAAGTGCGATCGCATCAATTGTGCGTACTTCTACGACGGATTTGAGACGGAGGAAGCACTGAAAAGCCATTCAAATCGGCACGACCGGCCTTTCCAATGCATTGTCCCAAACTGCTCATTTGCACAGTTCGGCTTTTCCTCAAACAAAGATCGCGACAAGCACAACAGGAACTACCACCCTTCCCTTTCTGATCAAGCCAGTGGGTTTATTCAGTTGAACCGGAGAATGATCGAGAACGCAAAACATAGTTGCGACGATTGCGGGAGGAGTTTCACGAGGAAGGCAAATCTTGAAGATCACGTAAACGGGGCACACAGAGGATTGCGGCCCTATGCATGTTCCACTTGCAACAAGGCATTTACACGGAACAATGACCGCAGGAGGCATGAGAAATTGCACGTCCGGCGTCAAAGATGAAGATCTTTAGAGTTGTTACAGTTTCGAGACGTTGCTTTGTTCACAACATGGAATCCTTTTTTTATCTTAGTGAAATGGTCAATGTGGATATCAATTATATAAGTTCGGTATTTACAAGATAGGGCCCGTTAAAAAGATTAAGCCCCTTCTCCCTCCAGCCCCTCGGGCGCCGTTTCATTCCCATGCCTCACCACAGTCTTGATGTCCTTATCCGCTCCAAGCCACAGCAGATCCGGTCGGCTATAGTGTCCAGTACAATCGACAAACATTCTGGCCTTGAGGATCTGGTCCATATCAAGATCTGCATACAGAATTGTCTCGGTTGTTTGGTCGACTGGCTCAGTCAAGCGGCGACCGTCGGGCCCGAAGATAGCAGAGCTGCCACCTCCTGGAGACGACATCAATGCGCCACCAGCTGTTCCCAGACTCTCAATTCCCTTCTCGGTGATCAGAGCAGTACTGTGAAGAACAAATGTACCAGACTCGATGGCATATGTTCGAGAGAGATTTTGGCAGCCTGGACAGGTTAGCATGGTCGGTGGCTGTGCTAGGGGCATTGTGTCACTAACCTTCAGCACTCATTGACCACAGGTCAGGTCCGCCTGAATGCGGTGTCACACTTGGCCAGGCAGCAACGTGAATCTCCTCCTTTTGGGCAATTGTGTTGTACTTCAACAATGGCTGAATGTGCTCCCAGCATGCCAAGGATCCCACTCGTCCAAAAGGAAGCTGAGCAACACTCTTCAAGCACTCTCCTGATGCATCGCCAAAGACGGTTCTCTCCATGTGTGTGGGCTTCATTTTGCGCCGGTGAACCTTGATCTCGCCATCAGGCCCAATGAGAGCTTGTGAAATGAACAGTGAATTGTGGTCGTTCTCGGAGAAACCCAACGACACGGCAATGTTGTGGTCGCGGGCGCATGCCTGAATCTTCTTCATCTCAGGCGAATCCACACCCATGGAATTCTTGATGTATTTCACATTGAGGTCGAAGTCGACCAGGCGTGACCTGCTAATGTTTTAGCCAAGTGTAAACAAAGTGATTTTACCAGAAATTTGGTGTCACATACCAGATCCAGCAAGGGTAGCCTGGAATCCAGACCTCGGGGAAAGCGATAATCTGAGCACCCTTCGATGCTGCTTCCTCAATAAGTCGGCATGTTTTCGCAACAGCACCAGGCAAATCGGCCCAAGCAGGCTCGGCCTGGGTCACTGCAGCTCGGACGGTTTGGCCAGACATGATGATGACAGTGGAATAATGTAAGAAATTAGAGAGATGCTTAATTATTAATGCTTGTTCACTTCACATCTGACAACGGCTCTTCATTGTCTTTTATAATTCACTACGTGCCGCCACCTCCCTTTCCCTGTCCATCAAACGCACAGATGCGCCCTCGATTGCGGGGGCGGACATGACACCTCCGCACAGATAGCGCCTGCGGAATCCCCATTCCGGCTATCTTCCGCTTATCAGCACACCCAAGCCCATGATTAGACTGCTTGTTAGTGTGGTGGGCTTCTTATCGAGCCAAAATTACTTCTTGTCAGTGCTGCAGTAAGCTGATACCGTCCATTCGATAGTGTCAAGCCCTCTGACCACCCTCGTGTTGCCATTGGTCCCCCCGCAAAGACCTTAATCCGCATCGATTCCGTCGAGCCACGTGGAACGAGCCATCTCACTAATTTCCGCCCAGCCAAAGTTAATGCTTTTTATCACGGGTAATTATTAACCGGATCATGGATTTTATTGATAAAGATGATTTCCAGGTGTGAGTATTGACAATGAACAGACACTCGTCAATCATTCATGCTTTCTGGACACCGCTATCATGATTAATTTGACAAGACGTATTAAATAACAGCATTCTCCACCTTAAACGTCACTAGATACTATGCGATAACCGTATGATACACTAAAACATTGCTTTCATTAATTATAATGGTGTTTATATTCTTCATTGTTGCTATTGCTATGTGTGCGTCGACTGATGTTATCGTCGACGTATTGAGCTACGGGCGCCAGGTTATGATAGTCTTGAGGTTGGCCTTCATTTATAATTTAAGGCTCAGGCAGGCCATACTGATCACGTCTATATCCCAAAAGTTAAGTTGGCCTGTTGGATCCATGTGTTGGATTGGACATCAACCATGAAAAGTCTTCGCAAGTTGCCAGCTCCCCAAAAATGTCAAATATGTCCATCTGATGGTGCGTGCTATTCCCCGCAAGCTCTGGCATATAAAGTCCTCTGAGGTCCGCCATGGAGGACATGTCCAAACCTAGGTCCGGGGCCTGTTGCATAGTCCATCGAGCTTCATCCCCTTCATTATTTATCTCATCACGAGAACCAGTCAGATTCCCTGAATCGCTGATCTCAATCTTGTAGCTCAGGTCAAGCGGAAGAGATCCAGTCACCCCCCAGCGTTGTGCCAGGACTCGGATAATCGTTATGCTTCGCTCAACGCGATTAGGCCAGGTACAGCGTAATTCTTGGAGGAGCTCCAAACACTGGCGGACATTGTAACCGCTTTGACTGCGCAAATTGGTAGTTCTGCTTGTGGCATTCATGAGATGCACAATTGCTGCGCTGAGTAAATGGTGAATGAGGATAGGGTTTGGGGGTATTTGAAACCCCAAAGATTTTCTGTACAACCGAACCAGGCGTACTGTTGTCGTTGCAGCGTTTGTAAGAGATTGAAGGACCAGAAGCATGTATTCGGAGTTTGGTCCCAATGATGCCATCTCATCTGCATTGGACAGCGAGGCAAACACTTGCAGAAAAGGTGGCATAGTAATAAGAATCGTCATTTGATAGGCGAGGTGAAATAGAATAACTGGCTTTGGAGTAGTGTCGCCAGTCAAGTGAAGACGGTGGTCTCGTGAGCGGAAGAAGGCGTTGAGGGCATCTTGGCTGGCAATCAATAATTGCACCTGCTGCGATACCGATAATGAACTGAAGCTGACGGAGAATCTGGAAATCTGTTAGCTGATTCGGCCGTAAATAGTTGTCGTATAATCTTCTTACACTTGGTCCATATGCTTGTCATGCAGATACCACAGTTGGCATTGGGCAGCAAAGGACAATTGCTCCAGGTCTGCAGTAGCGGACGTAAAGGTGGAGTCAAATTGCGGCACATTCACCCTTCGCCACGGGAGCGCGCAATTCCTGCCCAGGATCGAAATGGCTGTGCGGTCGATGATGTAAAACATCCAAAACGTTCGAATATCTTGCTCGCTCGCCTGCAATTGGCGGGAGTCGCACTCCTGAAGCGCAAGGACGTGGAGTCGTAAGTGCACGCACATACCCGCAGCCATTGAGATGAAAATCCACCCAAACTGGTCCCTACCCAGCGCTAATGACCTCCAAGACGACATGGACAGGCCTTGAATGACTTTGAGAGACGGCGCCTGGCGGAAACATGAGAACACTAGGCTCTCCGCAAATTCGGCAAAGGCATCCCCTATCCTGGCTGCCTCCTTTCTAGTTGAGAATGTTGCGCCGGTAGCAATGATCACGGAATGGAGAAATACATCTTCGTTGTTTTGGAACGGAAAGCCCGCCAAGAATTCAGTAGTAGTATACGACGTGAACTGGTGCTCCTTGTTGATATTGTCAAGGAACAACGAAGCAAATTCGTGAATCAGTTCCGTGTTTTGGCAGTAAGCAAGGATCGCATCTGGTGGAGTCACAACCGTTGTGGGGAGTGAATCGCGGGACAACCCCAGCGAGTATTGAGATCCGGTGTCCTTGTCGTTGATGATGGTGACGCCATCCCCAACATTGGTTCTCCATAGCATGACGCAAAGCTCCTCCATCGCCTGGTTAGATCTCTCCTCGCCTTCCCCGCGTTTTGGGGTTTGGGTTTGGGTTGCGCTTGGAACAGTGCTGGGCGCATCCGGGAAGCTTATGCTCTCCAGGGTCTGGGTTGCATTTTTAGTGCAGGGGTCGTCTGCAGGTTCGTGAAGGAGTTGGTTCTCTCTGTCGGCCGGCAGTTGAGGTGCCGAGGACCCAGGCTCTTGGTTGAGGATGGAGAGCAGCGATTGGACCTGCGCCTCAAGGGCCTTGACATAGTCTTCATCCCAGTATTTTCGTCTTGCAATTAATTGTCAGTCGCTTTCACAGACGCGCATGGGCGAGGCAGCCTACTTTCGCGGCCGGTTTTCGATGTAGACGCATTCCCGGTTCTGGCGCTTGCAGAGCGAACACACGGGCTTCACCGCATCGCACTGCTCATGACATTAGCGTGCTGCCTCGTATCAAAAATGAAGCAAGCTAGGCGGTGTCGCGTGATCTAAACCATCTGTCAAATTGACCCACCTTTCGTTTGCCCGCCCTGCATCGCTCGCAGGCGAAACTGACTGGCTTGGACATGGCTGAGAGGCGGATGAAGGAGTAGGTTGCGGAGCAAATGCGTCCGCCTATGTGACGTATTCATATTCTGCGGGGTCGAGAGTCCCGCCATCTCGAACAGGAATAAGTGCGGCTCGAGCTTATCGCGGAGGGTGGAGACTAAAGCTATTAGTCCAGCGTTAGCATTAAAGCGAACTCTGATGCGGAACCCTGAGTCCAAGATTCCGCGAGTCGCGATTCCGTTATTGTCATCATATCAGTGCGGGCTCCTTACCTCCGCAGCCTGAAGCTTTTGTATGATCATCACTTTGACGGTGAATAATGCTGGTTTGTCTACTTAGTACTGTATCAATGTCGGTGTTGGAAGCAGGTATAAAAATGGCTGGCAGCAGCCCCCAACATGTAGTTAAGTGAAAAAAAGCATCGCATCACTGATAAACTCATCGAAAAAGAACTCCCATCCAATCCTAGAAATAGCCCAAAATGTGGGGTGTTGAACTTGAAGGTGACGCCCAATTCGTATACTCGGTTTTTGGTCTTCAATACCGTGGGGATGCCCTTGTCGAGCCTCAACTATCTTTAGCTGAAAGCTTTCACAAACTTATCAGTACTAACGCTGCTTCAACCGAGCAGCTCAGCCAAGATGGCCCAAACGACCGTCGCTCTATTGTATGGCTTGCATACTGGCCATCAAAGACTGCATTCTACGATTGGTGGATGAGCCCAGCCACGGCGGACTTTTGGACTTCTCTGCCCGATGATGCCGGCATGTGGAAGGAGATTATGGCCGTCCCAGGTCGACGAACCCAATTCGGTTCCAATTCAACCGCGCCCAATGGACTGGCTTCGGTTGCAAAGCTGGTGCCCTACAAAGAACATTCAGGCTACTGGGGCTGCTACCGGGATCGAATCAAGGAGGCTACGCCTGAAGAGCGGCTACAAACTTCGCTAAAGGCGCTTCCAGAGCGTAGAGAATTTTCAGGGGATTCCATCCGACTTGGGCGGACAAAGGTGGTCAAATTCCCTGACAATCTATGCTTCGTCGTTGAGGGGCAGGATCATTCTCTCATTACCCCAGAGGAGAAATCCCACTGGTTCGACAAGTTTGATGGCTTGGTGACGGCATGGATGAACGATCTGGCAAATGCGGAGTCTTCTTCCGGGATCCTGGATGCAAAGATATGCTACTTGAAGCCCTCGGGGCAATATCGATCCGCCGAGCCACCTGCTCTCAATTTTAACCGCAAGATTCAATTGTTCTATTTCCTTGATTTGAGGTACATGGAAAAGATTGGTCGGTCAAACAAGGGCCATGTGAAGCTGCGAGACAGCTTTATGAAGTCGTATTGCCCAGCTGGCCCTATGGAGCAAGGCAAATTGACCCTGTGGGTGGAGACAAGTGTGCTAAAGGGAAATGAAATGGAGGCAGAGTATATCGGATGTGTTGAAGGCACGGGTTTCATGGCTTATGAAGGGAGTGAAGGTCTGGAATATGGCCATAGTGTCAAGGTCTAGAGATTCCAATCAATCTTTAATCAAGGTTTTTTTTAGCCCGACATCATGGTATGGCGGCTTTCAAATCGCTGCATTCCGCGAGCCAAGCTGTACCCGTCAGCATTTGATGACGATTCCTTTTAGCGTTCCACACGACCCGCTGCTTATTGGAGTAGAAAATAATTTATACTAATACACTCTCCAATCCTATACAGAAAGCCCAGCTTAGGCTCCTTCGCATTTTCCCGTCGTGTCAGCCAAGCCAAGATTGGCGCACTGGGCTGACAATGAAGAATGAGATGTTCATTCGCCTTAATTGAACGGAAACTTGTCTTAGGAGTAAGCGGTTCATTTTCCGAAGAAAACAAAACATATCCTATCACTATAGCTCCGTTCAAATAAAATTGCGTGTCAAATTGCGCATCTCCGACGCTCCAGAATGCATCGCCGGTCAGGAGCGGAAAGTTCGGGTTCATACCGTGGCAACTGGGCTGTGCCAGGACGCGTGTATACTTGCACAGAAGGTTTTTATGGGTCTGTAATACTCCGCAAGCCACCTTCCACAATAATTCGGACTCCTCTCAGACACAGTCCTATTGGCTGCTGGGTTTAAATAATGCAGTGTATTCATCGGAGCCCATGCGATCTTGTATAAGCCGGCCAGGAACACTGCAGTGAGATCTTGCATATTGGGCGGAAGGAAGCAGAGGTGCCATTTTCCCTTTTTTTTTTTTTAATTGTTTCCCTCCAAATTTCTCTCATACGGCCACCGGTATCCGATATATTTAGCGCAGACATACGTTGTGAAAAGTGTCGGGTCGGCAAGATTGGGGGTATATTGTCAGCAGTAACCTAGAGTTTGTGAAACGCGATTCAATTTCCCACCTCTCAAAATCACATAGCTATTTGGTTCTTTTGTCGACCAGACCATGCCGAATTACAGGCTGTCAGCCAAGCCATCATTTAGGGGATGACAAAGATGGTTTGAAGGGACCTGCACGTCAGATAATGCACACTGTTGCTCAAGATCAAGCACACACCATTTCGTGTTGGCTGAGGAATCAACCAACAACATTGAAAGCATAGCCACCAAAATAACACATGCTAATTATGGAAGAACAAGAGGAGGCAAATGTTTTGAGAAAAAGAGGAGGCGCTAACTTGGGGTCGAGGAAATATAAATACTGTCACCCACGCCAGCATGTCCAGCTTCAATCTATCATCATTCCTCAATTCTCATCAGCAAGAACTCGGGATATCCAGCACAAACTCTCGTACTGCCCTAACTCCCGTCGTCCACCTTTAAAATGAAACCGAGCTTCGTTCTGCTTTCTGCTGTTTTCAACGCGGCAGCTATCCTCGCAGCCCCCACAAACATGGTCCCTCGCGGGGCCGATTGCGCCAATCCAAGTAATACCGACCCCGACACAGCCCGCATGTGTGCTGCCGAACACCCATGGGCGCCTCAAGTTTGATCGACTGGGGCCTGACACGGAGCCATTATGGCCATAGCCATTCAGAAAAGCAACGTGGACATGGTAGGGAATGCTGCAGTGCACCGTAAGATGCAGGCTGGCAGTGCCAAGATCTGATATACGCTTGGATTGTATACAACTATGGAAACCCTTTTGTTGGAGATGAACGAATTGGGAGGGAAGGCACAACACAGGGCCCTTTTGGACATTCTGAGGGAAGAATAGACATCGTTGAAACATAAAACATAAAATTCATCCCTTATTTTTGCCTGTCGTAAATAAATAACTCTATCTGTCCATGGGTAAATCTGTCATTTCAACTGCTGGGTGCGAGACGCGAATTTTGCACTGCAATCTTAGCCGCGCCTGAGGGCACATCGAGTGAGTCGCCATCCTGGAACGGTCCAATTCCGATGATAAACGGAATAACACAGAACAACCCTAACCATGACTCAGCTTAACAAGCGATGGGTTGCGCCGGTTTTTTATTGGTAGTTTGCGTGCTTATGTGAGGGTCTAGCTTCAAAGAGACACGACTCAGTATTGCATTTCACCAACCCGATCCAAGGCCACCCTCCATGACAGATAATCAATCCAGTTCTAGTAATAAAAGTTGTTCCTGTGCCGTGTTGCCCATCTACATTAGAATCTTGGTGATGTCAAAGGAGAGCCCATCTTCTGGTAGCTAACGCCATCATGCTTACATACACATCGATGAACGATACTGGTGGGGACATGAGCATGCTTTTCAATTAGATATTTATAGCTAATCTGGCCCTGGAAAATGCTCGCACTCTATTCCGGAAAACATCTAAATTCCAACATGAATTTGATCATCGCAATGATCCCAGGACGTGTAGAAAAGGCTGGCGAATATATTTGAGTAGCGCGAATTTGGTAGGCCGTTGAAAGAAATTAGGATAATGTGCGCTTTGATACCCCATTAAAAATGAGCAAAAGTTATCGACAATTTGGTGTGCAAAAAAAAAAGAAAATAGTCAGAAATAAACCCAAATCGCCATCAGAAAAATTGAAGAACTGTTATTTACGCCAGGTCACCAACCCGCGCTGGTGTATGGATTTGCGCAGGGCTTTGTGGGGCATCTCTTGATTGAAGCTCTGGCTTTGCAAAGTCCTCTGGGTTAGGTGGCTGCGGGAAAGGAGAGCTCTTCTTCTTTCGCCTGTAAAGCATGAAGAACGAGGTTGCCAGGATGGTAAGAGCGATGCCGCCAACGCATGCTCCTATTCCTGCGCGGATGCCTGTTGATAAACCTCCGCCATTCGAGTGTTCGCCGGGTAAGCTCGAAGCAGTGGCAGTAGAACTTGACAAGTCTGAACTTTGAAAGTTGAGTTGGTAGAGCGGCGCGTAAATGGTGAATTCGTCAATAGTCGATGGGCTTGTACTGTCAGACCCCGCGCTCGTGATTGTTGCTGGCATGTGTAAGAGACCAGCACTTGTACTCTTTCCAGCGCTACAGCTGGCGGTTGAAAATGATCCAGTCTTTGCAACGCTATAGCAAGTCTGCGCATGCTTAGCATCAGGATCGAAATGGCATTGATAGCCCCTAGAAAACAACAGGTCAGTGATGGCGTGTCGGGCTTTTTGAACAGATCGTTACTCACGATGGGCAGCATCCAATGGCCGTCTCTCCCTTTGTTAGCGGAAACTGGAAGTTGAATCCACCATCTACACTGGCCGTCGCGGAACACGACGTGGCGTAGCCGACTGGGCACGACAACCCAGGCGAATAGAAACCCCAGCCCCCCGATGCGGGTTTTTCTGATAGATACTGGCCATCCCGTTCTGGCCAACAATTCGTGTTATCTTGAACACCTTGCGAGTTGGCCTTGTTATCGCTGCAAGTCTGGGCTTTCCGCCCAATCGTGCAATTGCTGCATTCTGGAATCACAATTCCACAGCTCTCTGGAACTTTGAATGCAGTCGTGAGGGGCCCAAGATTCGTCCGTCCCGACATGGTGAAAGCTAAAATCCCGATAAGAAGTGTGTGTGAACTGGTTTTTGGCGTAACGCGGCACTAAAATGAAAACGTGGATGGAGGGGCAGTGTTTAGAGAGACAAAGACAAGGCTGTCTATATCCGTGGAGCCTTGTATTATAAAAAGGTCGGCAGTCATGATGTGAAAATTTTCTTAGACATATACCATCATGATGAGAGCAACTTTGGACGAATGTCAAAGCGACAATGCGTGGGTTGTTGAGCTGTTGCACGTGAACCTTTTGCAAGGCAAGATCGGCAACTGGGCGGTTGAGTTTTGGCTTTAATTGGGTGGACGGTGACACCCGAATGATTCAGATCTGCTGAGGTGCGGCTGTAAGCCGATTATGGACTAAACCGACCGAAAAATGAAAAATGGCCCCGAATTCCAGGCCGCTGCATTGGACTGAGACAGTACGTATTTTGTACCAATCAGTCGTTTGCATGCGAAAACACAACTGCATTTGAGGGCTTGGTGGGATGAACCATATTGCTTCTTCTCCCACTACTTATCTAGCGGTCAGAGCGCGGTTTATCATGGATGAATATGTCGCCGAGAATGATTTGCCAGCCTAACAATTGTCAACTGTCTCACTCCATGGGTGGAAGCCGCCTTGCGCGTGGCTTGCTTCCCCGATACAAGATCCACCTGTGTTTTCTCTTGATTGGTAAGCTCGGCCTGGTCGCTGGCCATTTCCTTGATTTTCTCCGCTGTGGCAATTGGAGCCGAGAGCAAAAAGAAAAAGAAAGCCGATAACTAGGGGTCCAAGCTGAAATCCCGAAACCTTTTGCACTGAACCGATTGGCTGCGCCTGTAAATCATTTGGATCAAACTGAAAAGAGGAAATAACTTACAGCCAAGGGATTGACCTGTCTAGGCTGGGTTGACAAGCACTTCCAGTGGGGGTCTCAGATGCCAGGGCTGAGGGTTCATCGCCCCGGAATTTTGTCGCGTCATTGAGCGTCACTTCACTGGTTCGGAGTAAGACATCAAGTCTATCAACTTCACCGTACCATGAGTCGTGTACACAGTTTAGCATCTATCTCAAAATGGAGACGAAAGAACTCTCGGCGCTGTTGCGGTGGCATGGCTTACTGGGGATGGCACATCGGGTATTCCGAGACCCTCGAACGAGATATTACTAAACGTACTCGTACCAATGGACTTTTTATCCTTTTCTTTTCTTTTTGTTTTGAGACCGCCTTCACGTGAAATCCGAATGATGGACTGAAGCTCGAAACGATTACGTCTCAGGCTGACGTAAAACTTTGGATAAATATCTGATAGTATCGCAGCTCGAAAGAATGTAAGTGGTGATTTATATATGAGCTATGACCACGAGGTCGTTTAGATCAAGCTATCTCGTGGTGAGTGACCCTTGGTCCTCCGATACCCTCACTTCCTATTTTGGCACTCGCCGCGTCAGCAATTCTGGATGCTTCGGCTTCGATAAAAGTTTGCGGTCGTTCGCGCTGAGTCAACTCTGATTTGCCACAAACAATCAGGGAAGGGTGTTGGATAAAGATCTCATCCATATCCTCGAGTGTGCGGCGAGATGTTTCGGGGTATAGGCAGAAGACGATGGGGAAATATGCCCAGCAGAGCACCACATAAACTGCACTCGTCAGCAGGAATTCCGACTTGCTAACTTGGCGAGGACTTACTTAGATAGAACCTCCAGTGAAGATTATCAACGCCAACCTTTGTGAATTGGGTCACAATAAATCCGCCCATCCAATTCGTCGCAGTTGCGGCCGCCGCCCCTCGGGTTCGCCAGCCCAGGGAGTTGATTTCAGAATTATACACCCATGGGACTTTGGCAAAGCTGGTTCCGTAAAAGAAATAATACATGAAAAACATCGCCGTAGTTACGCGGCCAAGCTACTCCAGATGTTAGTCGAAGACCCAGTTACCTGGGGATACTCACAATTCGCTCTCTCGAGGGATCGACATCTGCAGTCTTCAAGCAAAGCGCGGCGACAAGATAGCAGGAACCCATCGTAAGACAACCGTACAACATCATCCTAATTTTTGCATCAGATAGATGAGAGAATATTTCAAGGAATGAACCCACTTTCGTCGACCGAAGCGGTCAATAATGAGGAGACAGCAGAACGCTGCGCCGAGGTAAACGGTCCCATTGACGCCAGTCAATAGGCGACTTTCTTGCTCACTCAGACCTACGCTTTGCTGCAGGAGAGTAGGCAAATAGTATCCCAGTGCATTTACACCGCTAAACTGCTGCATGAACTGCGTTCCGCACGAGAGCAAAAGTCTCCGAAGATTCTGAGTCTTGTCGCGACAGCAAAGCACATCGGCGATCAGAACCCGGTTCTTCCTCTCCATTTCAAGGGCCGACCGGATAGACAAGTACTGCGCAACCACCTCTGGGTCGTGGACGCTTTTATTCTTGCCCTCCAGCCGCGCAAGGATACCGAGAGCCTCGTCGTGCCGGTCTTTGAGCAACAGCCACCTGGGCGATTCTGGGGTAAAGAGCAGGGCCACCGTCACAATCGTTGGGAAAATAAGTTGAAATGCAAGAGGGAACCGCCATTGAAGTGCGCTTCCTTGAAAGTACAGACCGTAGTTCATCCAATTGGAGAGACAGAAGGCAGCCGTGTTAGAAAGGGAGCCAACAACCACGAGCTTTCCCCGGACTCGAGGCGAGGAGCATTCGGCTTGGTATACCGGGCATGTCGACGATGTCAAGCCCATTCCAAACCCGTTGATCACGCGTCCAACAATCATCTGAGGCAAGTGCCACGATACGATTTGCAAAATTGCGCCGATGACATTGCACAGAAGGCCCAGTGCCACACTCTTCTTTCGACCAAGCTTGTCACCGGCTGCAAAAGCGGTGATTGCGCCAAAGAAAGCCCCAAGCTGGATAGTGGTTAGTGTTTGATCACCCATGTTCATTAATCTACGCACAGAAAAACAGCTAGACGTAATGCCGGAAATATTGGCGTCGGCCGTCTCAGGAAAATGCTTCTTAAAGTCGGCGGAGATCAGAACTCCGGAAAAGACACCCTGATCGTATCCAAACCACGCCATTGAACTGTACATGGGTGTTAGTCCAATCCCAATCATTTGGAATAGCTTACCAGGCGTTTGCGATAGTGATGGCTGTGATCAGGGCTGTCCCGCTCAGGCGGTTTGAAAGATCCAACACTGCCATGGTAGCTGATCTAGTTTGATGATGGCCGACACATGCAGGATGCCAACTCGCAATACTGATTTAGAATAGCAACAATGTTTTTTTCGAGTGCATGCATGCGCTGCTCAAAAAATATGGCCAAGCGTGGGCAGTTTTGCGACAAAGAATGTGTTGTCTCGGCTACGTGTGTGGGAATTTGCACTACTAAATAATGTTTCGACTTTGCGGAACGTGGTTTTAGGTCAAGACATTGGATATCAGGCTAATACATCCCTGGGCTCATAGAATGAAGTCACTCAATAAGATGTCGAGGGTGGCGGCCGGTTCCTTCAGTCAGGTACTCACTACGAGATCGATCAACGCGGGCTAAGCGACCTCGGAACGCAGCTTTGCAAGACCATGGTGCGGAGAAGCTCGCGTGCGTCAGCCTTAGCATCCCCATGGGGTAGCATGACTCCGCTCACATCGGTTCATGAAGAACGCCAAGTAGGATAGCTCGTCCCACTAGAGGGTTCATGTGGAGTCGGAAGATGGTTAGGCGGCACACACCCAGACTGGCGGCGGGGATAGGCGGCAGTGAGGGGCCGGCGTCGATATGATCTGGGCATACCACCGGATTTAATCGGGATCAGGAAGACTGAGGGTACTTATGTAATGACCGGGGCTCAATTCCAAGTTGCATGATTCCCCGCATTGGCAGCCAACCTTCAGACGCTTCATAACTTGATCCTATCAGTCAAAAAGTTCCACTGCAAAGACTTCGGACATCAAAATGGCTTCGGATAGCAGTCCTCAGTTTGTTTTAGTCACTGGCGCAACTGGCTTCATCGGTGCTCATATTGTCGATGTTTTGCTGGCTCGGGGCGTCAAGGTCCGAGGAGCAACGCGCTCATTGGCCAAAGGAGATGCCATGATCAAGGCTCGGCCAAACTATGCCCGACAATTGGAATTTGTCCAAATTCGGGATTTTGAGAATCCCGGAGGGCTGGTAGAGGCAGTAGAAGGGGTTGACGCAGTTATTCACACCGCATCTGTAAGTCGGGCCCTAATCTCGATGGCAATTTGTCTCTGCTGACAGTTGTGATAGCCATTTACATACGATACAACAAACAACGAAAAGGAGTTGATTCTGCCAGCCATCAACGGTGTTCGCGCGATTTTCGCGGCCGCGGCCACCAATTCCAAGATAAAGCGAATTGTCGTCACGTCATCATTCGCCTCTGTTCTTGACGCGAACAGAAAAGCACCTCCTTACTTTACCTATACAGGGGCAGATTGGAACCCTTTAACTTATGAGGAGTCGGTCCATCCAGATACGAGCGCCGTGATTGCCTATCGCGGGTCGAAGAAGTTTGCCGAGCTTGAGGCGTGGAACTTTTGCAAATCAAAGAGTCCCGCATTCGACATGGTGGCGCTATGCCCTCCCATGACCTTCGGCCCAGTTGTTCATCCTGTAGAGACCGTGGAGCAACTCAACGAATCCAATGCAATGCTTTGGCGTGTTGCAACCGGAGCAAACCCGCTTCCCGTGGCTCGCGTTCCTTTCTGGATCGATGTGAGAGATCTAGCGGTTGCGCATGTTGAAGCTCTTTTCAAAAGCAGCGCAGGTGGGAAAAGATATGTTCCAGCTTCTCCAGAGCGATTCTCGTATGGACTGGCGGCGAAGATTATGGCAGAGGAATTTCCAGAGCTGGCGGACAAGATCGCACAAGAAGATCAAGCGATTGATGAAAGCCACGGTTTGGATGGCGAGACAGCGGCAAGGGAGCTTGGGTACGAGTATCGGCCGTTTAGAGAAACTGTCAAGGATATAATAGCTTACGCGATCTCCATGCGGAAAGGAGTAACCACGGAGTAGCCAAATGGATTACGTGAGCGGAAATATCGTAAATAGAGCCTAGAATAGACACTATCCACATCCGTATAGGCGTAGACACCAATGGCAAATCACCGTTAATAAAAAGGCTATGGGGCCGTTTGATCTATCAAGTATTATTCGAATGATAAAATTCGGTCTATGTATGCGATTGTAGCTGTCTAATCAGCCTAATTACAAGCTTGGATATGTCTATATATAATTACAGAGTTAAAATCAATCAGACCTGACTCCAAAGTCCTCCAACTCGTCCTCGATTTCCACCATCCAGGCGATCTCCTTGACCAGCTCGTCGGCCTCCTCCTGGCTCAGCGGGGGCATTGGCATCCTAGGAATTCCACCGTAGGCAAACCAGCGGCTGAGGAGGGCCTTGAAGCCGGGGATCGCCCGCTTGATCAGCTCCCAGTCGGCCTTGGCCAGCTGCTGCTGGGCCTTCATGGCCTCCACGCGCTTGCCCTCGACGGCCAGCTTGTAGACGTTGACGCAGGCGCGGGGGAACACGTTGGCGGTTGCGACGATGGCGCCGGTGGCTCCCACGTCGATTGAAGACGAGATGATGTCGGCCACGCCAGCAAAGGCAAAGTACGGCGCGGCAGAAGAGGTGAACAGCTCAGAGACGGGCGAGGTGGCCTCGGCGACGCGTGCTAGCTTTCCAACGCTGCCGCAGGTGAATTCTGTGCCGACAATATTGGGGTGTTGTGATAGTGAGATCAACTGGTCCGAATCCAGGTCGAGGCCACCGGCCGAGCCAGGGCAGTTGTAGATGATGAGCGGCAGAGGACTCTCGTCGGCCACCGCGCGGAAGTACTTCTCGATTGTCTCGGGCGTCATGGCCCATCTGAAGTGGCTGGGCACAACCAGCAGGACGGCATCGCCACCGGCGTGCTTTGCGTCCTCGCAGAGACGCAGCGTTCCCTGGACGGACTGGTCGCTTGCCCCGACAATGATTGGCAGGTGTGAGAACCCCTCGGAGTCTAGCGCATCGCGGGTGAGCTTCGTGACTTGGTACTGCTCCTCCAGGCTCAGGCACACGCCCTCGCCAATTGAACCATTGGTCACTATGCCAGCCACACCGGCTTCCGCAAGGCGAATGGCGTGTTTCTGAACGGTGTCCTTGTCGAGGGCCTCGTCCTTGTCGTCGAGGTAGAACACCAGAGTAGGCGCGTAGACTCCGGGAACCAAAGTTTTGGGCATCTTGTCACTTCTCTCTTTTTTTTGGTTTTTTTTTCCAAGTTTGGCTTTTTGTTTTTTTGTTTTTCTTTGCTTCTTCTCAACTTTGAAACTAAGCTGAAAATTCAAATTCAGGGGAACCGATTGAGCGGAGACGAGTAAATCCGCGCCCCACGCAACGGTGATCCCTCTTCGAAAATTGGAAGGTCGCAAGTCGGGCGGCTCTCGCTAAAACCGGAGGAAATAAGGACTTGGGACGATGCAGGGGATTTGGAGTAGGGATCAACGTAGCATGGAGAAGAAACTTGCCGCGTAGTCCCCTGTCTTTGTGCCCGTGCTGCAATATTATTTCGCCCCACGAACTTGATGGTGCCGCTTACTGTGTGTATCATCTCCACCAAGATGAAATCATCACCGTAATCCGCGATCCTACACTACGTGTCGTATGTGTCGTATATGTCGTGTGTACCTGTATGGCTCGTTCGCTAACTAACTAACTGACTAGTGAGGCGATATGGGCCAACACGTGGTGCTGTCATCTTCCGTCCTCCACCGGGGGTAAGCGGCAACTCCACCGCGAACAGAGGCTCAAGCTTAATGGCTCGTCTCGCGCCACGGCGAACGCGCTAGCCCGTCGCCTACTCCACAGTTCCACATAACAGACATGGCCAAGCACTCGGAAGTCATGCGTCGGGGGAGGACGGCATACCATCTGGAATGCCGTGAGGTTGTGGAATGCGGAGTGTTACATCTCGCGCTGCTTATATCAACGTCTCCCGTTGTTCGGTTTGAGAACGAGCGCGCCCAAACCTTGGCTGTGCTTTCTGTTCCTGCTCTTGTTTTTTCGTAGTATTTTTCGCTTCGGTAGCGCAGTGGATACCGCCAAAATGGCCCCTCCGTCTACTCTTACAGAATACGATGTTACAATTACTTCGTTCAAGGTCACGGACCTGCGATTCCCAACCAGTCTAGACGGCGTTGGCTCTGATGCCATGCACGTGGGGACAAACGGCTCGCATCCCTATATCCAGCTCGAGACAAATCGCGGCGGGTTGATTGGAGAGGGCATCGTGCGTCAGACCCAAGCAGCAGCGGTGGCCTGCTCGATTGATTTCCAAACTGACAAGCGCATTCCGCATTATTAGGCTTTCAGCAATGGCCGGGGCAGCGAGCTGATTTGCATGGCATTGGAAATATTCGCCAAGAGAGTGGTCGGGAAGACCATGCACGAGCTGACCAGGAACATGGGCAAGACTTGGCGCTACATGGTCTCCGATTCCCAGTATCGCTGGCTTGGGCCGGAGAAGAGCGTAACTCACCTGGCCGTTGCGGGCGTCCTCAACGCCGTCTGGGATCTCTGGGGAAAGATTCTGGGCAAGCCCGTCTGGCAGATTGTCTGCGACATGACCCCGGAGGAGATTGTGCGGTGCATCGACTTCCGCTACATCACGGATGCCATCACCCCGGAGGAGAGCATCGAGCTGCTGAAAAAGACACAACAGGGTAAGGAGGCACGGTTGCAGGAAGCCTTCGAGAACCGGGCCGTCCCAGCCTACACAACCTCTGCAGGGTGGCTCGTCTTCTCGGGCGACCGCATGCGCGAGGTGCTGGAGGAGACCATCGCCGCGGGATACACGGTCTTCAAGTTCAAGGTGGGAATGGGCATCGAGGCCGATCGCCAGCGGCTCTCGGCGGTGAGGGAGGTTTTGGGATACGACAAGGGTCACCAGATCATGATCGACGCTAACCAAGTATGTAAACGGACCGCATGTGCGGTTTTATGCATCTTCGCTAATTTTCCTTTCAAGGTGTGGAGCGTTCCAGAAGCCATCGAGTACATGAAACACTTGGTCGAGTTCAAGCCAGTCTTTATTGAAGAGCCCACCAACCCAGACGACGTCCTCGGCCATGCCGCGATTCGCAAGGCCCTCAAACCATACGGCGTGGGCGTTGCCACGGGAGAAGCCGCGCAGAACCGCGTAACCTTCAAGCAGCTGATGCAAGCAGAAGCAACAGATGTCTGCCAAATCGACGCCGTGCGCCTGGGCAGCGTCAACGAGTGCCTTGTAAGCAGCCCCATGTCCCATTCCTGCCCGCCATGCTGACATCCCCAGGCCGTCATGATCATGGCATTAAAGTTTGACGTCCCCTGCGTCCCTCACAACGGAGCCATGGGTCTGACAGAACTGACTTCGCACCTGAGCACAATCGATTACATCGCCATCAGCGGGCGCAAGTCGATGCTGGAGAACGCCGATAGCCACCGCGAGAATCTCCGCCACCCGTCCGTCATCAAGAACGCGCATTACGTCACGCCGCTCGCGCCTGGGTACTCGACGGGGTATACCGACGAGGCTCTGGAGAAGTACACCTACCCGAACGGAAGTTTCTGGAGCAGCGATGTTGGGCTAGAAATAATCGCACAGCCTACTGGTGGTGAACTGTAAGGCGCACGGTTGGACCTATGGTCGGGCCTAAAGGACTGAAGCTCCTCCGAGCATGTCCATGTTTGCAATTTTCCAGCTACACGCGAGCCAGTATCCGCTGTTTTCTTTGCAGATCTTCCAGTATCGACACAACGACTTCGAGGCTGGAAAAAGCCCACGGCCGTATGTTATTTATGGCAGTGGTCTGTAACTCGTCAATGTCGGGAACCAAATGGCGCAAGCCTGGGCTCATGGAAGCAAGGGTGAGGACAACAATTGCCCCCAGTGATCTTAAAACTGTCAGATAGTTCAAACATTCGGCCACAGAAACTCACGATAGTGAAAAGGTCCAGGTGTATTGGCTTGGTCCGGCCAAGACTCTCGTCGTGTTGTGAATGTAGTGGCGACAGCTCTCGATGCAAAGGGCTGCCTTCTCCACCATGGACTCAGATGCGCGCTCCATTCCATGGGTGGCAATGTGCAGCACAAACGGCCTATATATTATGTGCCTCGCTGCAAAGTAACGTATCCGTAGGATCGCCTCTCTGCCGTTTGAATCTATGCTGGGCGTTCCAACTCCGAGCACAGGCCGGAACGGTTCTGGTATCGACACATACCACGTTTCCAACTGGGCATGAAGCTCGTCGCAGACTGTTTTTATAGATGAGATGTCTTCTATGGAAAAGTCATCGCGGGCTGTGAGTGTCGTAGATGACAGAGTCAAAACATGCTTCTTGCTTGGGTAGAGAGAGTTGTGGATACGGTTCAGCAGTCTCCGGATTGAAATTTCGGCAAGATAGCAGGTGGACTGCATGAGGCCCAAGTTTGTGCAATTTGGGAGACTCATTTCATCTGTGAGTTCTTGAAGTCCGCTTCTGGGGAGTTCAAGCTCGGCAAGGCGGTCACATTCAACAAGGAAACAAGACCAGAATAGCCGAACGATACTCTCCCTCGATTTCGAACCGCCGTCCAAGGGATTCAGCCTGGAGACCATTAGCGTCGTCTAATTTGAAAGATGTTGAGCTTTTACCCAGATAGTTTGAACTGCAGAATTGTACATGCAGAGTGTATCAGTCTCCAACTTTGCAGTGGACGAACAATATATGCGAAGTAAACACTTGCGAGGACCAGTGCCTGTGGCAGCAAGAGGCTATACGAGAAAGACCAAGACGACTGAGAAATGAGGGTGGGCATGGCATGCTGGATGTATTGCATTCCCGGCGGTGATGATCTAAATTGCTCTGGGTCTGGTGCCGACGCAGCCACAGTTCCAAGTGCAAAGACGACCATGCAAAGCGCCGAGTCAACACTTGCGTCGGGTCCCGTTTCCCAAAAACGCAGATAGACTTGTTGAAACTCATCTGAATCCAGGATCGGGTGGTTGTGATGCGCGGATGAAAAAAACGCCGACACCAGTTCGTCAGCTAGATCGCGAGAAATGTCAATAGACGGGTGCGGACTGAGTTGATTGTCAAAGGACAACTCAAGTGGCAGTGGATTCTTGGACTCGAGGAGGAAAAATAAATCCTGAGGGTACTCTCCAATCAATGCCTTCACTTTTGGCAGGCTCAAGAGATAGGTTGATGACGTCTTGTGTTTGACAGGGATCGTTAGAGGAGGCAAATTTGCAATATCTGATTGGACCTGTTGCCCAGTAAAGAGCCACGGGCTGAATTGGACACCAACATCGCCCTGCATACTCGCCATTGCGACAGACGTTTGGCTTTGGGGCGATGTTTCGTCATTGGTTCGAGCGAGCTCAATCTGCGCATTGTACGATAATGCCGCTATTTTCTCAGATTGGTCTTCCAGGAGCGTCTCGATATCGCGAAGTCGGTTTATGATTTCCCTCGTTCCACCCGACGTATCGATCCTGCAGGTTTAGTTAGGTACATAAGCCGCGAAGAGGGATGATTGGACAGAACGTTCGCACCTCTGAGAAGGTTGACTATCGTACCGGCACTCGGCCCCCAAGTCGGTGCAGTTGGAACACGAGGGTTTTCGCGCGTCACAACGGCGTTTGCTAGACGGGCTGACATTCAACCAAAAACTCGTCGGGGAATGATGTCATCTGATTTGCTCACCGGCTGCGGCAAAAGGTGCACGCCAGCGCCGCACGCTTCCTATTAAAGCTCATTATGGCGCCCAATGCGCTTTTGACGCGCTTCGGCCTTACGCGTCGGATAAATATGAGGGCTCGAGAGAAGGAAGAAATTCCGGGATAGAGTTGTTGATCGAGATCAACCCCTCATCGAAAAGGCGGGTTACCCTACAGTTTTCGAATAATCCTGGCACTCCACCCCCTCATTCTTCCAATCACATCGCCCCAGTGTCTCCTTTGGGAACTGGGGCAATCGCGCTCGAGTTGTTTGGTTTTTACATGATTATTATCTGTCTTATCTGTCTAAACGAGAGGGGATGAGGCTATTACGGAAAGGGGGTTGCGATACGTGTAAATAGTTACGCGTATGAGTTCCCGAGCTGCATGCGCGGGATGTTTCAAACCTAATACCAACTGCCAATTTCTAGAATGGGATAGACCCGGTCATGCTTCTTTTTTTCTCTGGGAAAACTAAATCCCTGCTTTTTACATGCGTAGCAAGTAGCGTTTTATTGGGCGCCTCATCGACTGCAAACATACTGGGCGGTAATCATTGGACAGTTGGAATATACCCGGCCATCACTTTTATCCTGCATCGATGTCCAGCTTTCTTCATCGATTACTGGTGCTCTACGGTGCGACGCTAAATGAATTTTAAAGTTGAATAAATGTTTCCATTATCGTGGGTGATATCGTTTTGTCTTCGCTCCTATCCGGTAGAATACATGCAGACAGCCCCCTTCCAGCTGTCGTTTATTAGTATTTGTAGAACGCCTTAAAAAAAAAGACCCGAGACATTGGTCATCTCTGTACAAGCCTTGCCCTCCGGTACACCAAAAAAAAAGATCACATTTTTTCTTTCCTATTACAGAACGACAACACCCTTCTTGATGTGCGCCGTCTCATCGACGAGAGGCATGCACTTAAACATGTCAACGAAATCATTCAAGCATTTGCTTCGTGCCTCCAGGTGGCCGGGCTTGGTGCTGATGCCGACGGAGGGGTTCTGGTTGACGTAGCGCTCGCTGCCGAAGACCTCGAGGGGTCCGTAGCCGGTGAGCAGCGACTGCATGTAGTTGAAGGCGATGTCCTCGCAGTTGAAGCCCTTGTCGACGTACTTGCGGATGTCGGTCATGGTGGTGTCGTTGGACCAGTAGTAGTCCAGGTATGAGATGTGCGAGAAGCAGAGGTTGGTGAGGATCATCGAGTAGACATCATCTCGGTCGTTGGAGCAAAAGTCGTAGCTGTACTCGCCGTTCTTGTTGACGGTGGAGCAGCGGGCGAGGGCGCCGGTGAGGCGGTACTTGCCAAACTTCCTCCAGCTTTGGAAAACAAACTCCAGGTCCTTGGGGCGGTAGTAGACGTCGTCATCGGTCAGGAGCACGGCCTGGGTCTTGTAGTCTGGGTCGGGCCTCAGCTTCTCGTTGAGGCTGTCCTCGATGCCCTTGCGGTACCGCACCGAGATGCCGTGCTTGGTGTGGTAGTTGGCGGGGGGCTCCGACTCGATGTCGCCCCAGACGATGACGACTTCGTGGAGTGAAGGGATTGCCTCGCTGAGGAGCTCTGTGAGGGTGTGGTTGAGCTCCTTGGGGCGTCGGTAGGTCAACATGACGATGCTGGGGGAATTGGGCGGTTAGCGCTTAGACGGGGTCGGGGGGGGGAGCTCTCGGTGGGGATGGGGACGTACGTGAACTTTTCGTCAGTGAGCTGGCTGTACTTCTGCTTTGCGTCGGACCAAATGTCCTGGCGGCCGTTCTTGTTTACGCTGGCGCATGATTCGACCTTGGCACGCAGGGCGTTGGGGATGGGGAACAGGTTCTTGACGCGGGTGCCCCGTATGCTCATGACGGTGAAAGTGACGATGAGGGCGAAGATGATGGCCAGGCCGGCCATGCGGCGGAAGACGCGCGACTTGATGAAGTCGAGGCGATGGCCCTTGTTGCCCACGTACTGATCCATCGCGGCGATTCCCATGGTGTTTTGTTGGACGAAGAAAAGAAACCCCAAGCAAGTGTTGAGGCTTTGGTGTTATTGGTGGTGGTGGTGGTGGTGCTGGGGTTGTGTGGTATTATGTCATGGGTGGTCATGGACGGTCATAGGCGGTCATTGCTGGGCTGGACAAGACTAATGAGGAATCGGCAGGCTGTGCCGGGTGATACGAGTGTACTGCCGAGAGTTCCGGAGCGGCCAATGGTGGATAGCTCGCGAGCCCAGTCAGGCCAAAGGCAGTGGGGTGAGGCCGGCAGCAAATTTGAGCGATGGATGGGGTTTTATTTGACGGGCACGATAAGGCGGGTGGTGCCGTGTGTGGTGGTTGCGGGTGCGCCAAAGGTGACCCCGGTCGTATAGCTTGATGTTGCTCCCGCCGCCTTGGCCGCTTGGCCTGGCGAGGTCCGGGGGATTTTGATGTAATTTTTTTTTTTTTTCCTTTGTAAAGGAAAAACGGGGGGGGGGGAGAGAAATATGCATGACCCAAAAAAAAAAAAGAGACAATGCGGAACTGTTGGCTCTTGGCACAACGTTTGAGCAACGTTGGTTGTGTACGCAAATACCACGCCAAACGACATGCGGTATACGGTGCAGCGAATGGCGGCACCTGCAAAACGTGCAACCGCACCAGCGCTGACGACGCGGCCAAGCCACCGGCCCGTGGCAGCCGTTTTCTCACCGGGATGAAAAAGGGTTTTTTTCACCCCCTTGGCCTCAGCTGAAAGCAATCTGGGGCTTGCTGCGCTGCTGTTCCGCCCCCCTGGAAAGATTCGCCAAGGCACCCACCGCACGCCTGCACGCAGAAGAATTGACGTCGTGGCCCCATGGCGGCCAGTGATTCGCGGCATGGGTCTTGGTGGGCACTGGGTGGGCATTGGGCGGGCATATCGGCGGGCGTCTTCGAGACGTCATGCACCAACGAGTCCCTTTTTTTTGCTTGTTCCCCCTATCCCGCCAATCCCGTGAGACGGCGGCGGTGCAAAAAAACAAAAAAAGATCAGCGGCCGATTACACTGTCGCATTTGCACTGAATCGCAGTGTGAAACACGGCCGGCGGTTTGTTTGCTTGTGACATGGGCGGCTAGGAGAATGGGAGACATCTCTATTGTTTTGGTTTCACCGGTTATCTGCCAACTATTGCTTGACAAGACCCACTGAATTTTGAGGACCCTTTCTTTTCTTTTTCCTTTTCCTTTTTTATTTTTATTCCTTTTTTCCTTTTTTCTTCTTCCCTTTTTTTACGACATTGGTCAGTGCTGGCTAGTCAGTCAGTCTTACCTAATGCACCAAAAAGAACCGAGACAGCTTGTCAGCATGCGTGTACCAGCCAGTCCCCATTTTAAGAATAGTGGTTCTTGGCACTCATCCCGCTGCGTCATTGGCCATCCACCATCTTCCACCATCGGCCAACGGGCGGCCACGTGACCATCGCCCGCCACTCGCCCGCCACCCGCCCGCCCAAGCTAGCGAGCCCATCGGAGATGAACGACCCTGGAGCCCTAGAGCCCGCCCCAGAGCCCCAGAGTCTAGACGTCTCGACATGCAACCCTTGCTCTCGGTTTCGCTATCTGTTCTCTCAGCACGCGCTCTCCGTAGATCACCAATCAATACACAATAGATAAAGTCTGAGGTAAAAATTGGCCGCCGTCCAACATGTTTGCTATTGCGTCATGTCACGAACTCTTGGTGAAATGCAACACACTGCTGACAGTACATGCAGTACATGCAGTACGTGCAGTGCTTGCAGTACATGCATGCATCGCCTTCGTGGCCATCCATCTTCACCAACACAGCCCGGCGGAGATTACATTCTAAACAGGCCAGTCTAGATTCTAGATGCCAGCACAATGCCCGAGCCAAAGCCGCCGCCATCTGCATCAAGACGATTGATTCCACCACTCGCTGGTCATCTTAACCTTATTCCCCTCGTGCTCACGCGACCCGTTTTTTATCCGTGTCTCGTTTGCAACCTTCCCCTGACTGCATCGTATCGTATTACCGCCAGGATCAATACCCGGCTTAGAATTAGCATCAAAGTCTATTTTGTTGGTCCCCAAACCATGCCCGCCCTCCCATTCAGCCTTGTAACCTCCAAGACGGGTGACGATTAAGTTGCTTGGCCCTGCCGTCTACGGGAATCACGCATATTTTGCCGCCAACATCCCAGCAAGGGCCAAGCAGCACTCGTAAGGCTATGCTACACTTGCATTCCTTCCCATCGTATCTGCGCATCGTTGAATACAGTCAGACGGCATGAATCTACATGACTCACATGGCTTCGTCGGGTCAACCTCAATTGTACCAATTCAAGCCCCGCGAGCAGGACCCGAGTTGGTCACACGACCCAGCTCCGGATTTGGAAGACAGCACCATACTTGGTCATTATCCAAAGGGGGGGGGCTTTGATATCTGTCACGTTCACACATTGGACTCAATAGTCTAGCCTAGCTACCGGGCCTTGGGGTCCTGACGGGCTTTGACTAGGGAGAATTGATGCCCTGATAGCCTGCTCTAGAACCCCCACCGCAAGCGGCACCAAAATACCAGATAAAAATAGGATAAACGCCTGGTTAGACAACCTGGCTATTACAGCCCTAACCCAACCCCGCTACCTATACCATCCGTGCGGGGTAGCCGTCATAGATAGCTTTGGATGGCTTCAGCACTAAAGCCCGCCGCCTCGGGCTGCCGGAACAGCTGGCAACAACTGCCGTAGAAGACCAAGGTGTCCAGACCCCTTGATTAACACGCCATGAGCTTCAATGCATCCCGTAGCCCCTCGTAAATAGTGATGATATCTCGTTGGCAAACTAATTGCTCTCCTGACCATGAATCGTCAAATTTGAAGGAAACATGCTGGTGTGATGTGACCTTGCGACACACTTGTAAATCTTACCTACCAGCATCTCATCAGCAAGGCCCATTTGACACCATGACAAGTAGTCATATGGTGCTGCAGCTTTGGTGCATCGCCTGCACTTCTATTGAGCTTGCCAGCTACGTGGTGGCCCTCCGCCCGTCTCTGGAGGCGGTGATGTTGAGAATACTGGACCTAGTGTTTCAAGTCTGAGTTGCAAAAAAAAAAAAAAAGTCTTATTGGCCTGGCAGTCTCAGGGATGTACTCGCGGACGCGTAGATAAACCAGGGAGCCGATAAGCTGAACCTTGATGTAATTGGAATGGGTCATTATCAGTGTCTCAGCACTGGAAAATACGACATCAGCTTCCATCCGTTTCAGGGAGAGACCTGACTCACTCCATGATGTCAAACTGCATACGGGCCGATGCGAGTTTTCATTCATATATGCCTTGGACAAGGTCATGAAAGCAGCCGGGAAAGCAGCTCGTGGATAAAAAGTTAATGTTCGTAGCCGTTGGTGGCTTGGAGACGAGGCTGGATCGTATTGAAACGTTTTCCATTCAACATAGACAAAGATAGTTTGTCTTTAGGATGGCTGGGTTATGGATTCCATATTGATTGACTACAGGTTTGTGATGGCCATCCGTGATCTGTCAGTACTGTTGAGTGGCGTGAAAAAGCAAGCCAAAGCGATGAATCGATTATTGAGGCAGCTCAAAGCAAATGAAAAGAACGAAACCGCCTCATTACATTCTCAATCACAGAACCTTGGCAGAGGATTCGCTTCAATGTTATTGTTGTTTCTATTGGCGCATCGGCACATCATTGAATCAAACAAGTCCAAGATCGATGGTGAGTTGGATAATATATGTGTATATTACAAGATTTGGGTATGTCAATATCCAGGGCCCCTGTCAATCCTTTCAAGTGACGCCGATTATTAGCCGAGGTTACCGAACCTACCGAACCCGCCGAAGACGATTGCATTCCACCAGGATGTTGTGAAGACGAAATAGCACTGAGCCCTCTTTGACTTGCCTCCCCATCAAATTTTGCAACCGAAAAAAACATGAATGAAAAGAACCGAACCCCCCGAGACCTGCCCAATCGCAAGCGGGCATCGTTTGTCTGCCGAACATGCCGTGATCGCAAAGTCAAATGCAATGTGAGCGACTCCGGCCCTCCGTGTCGCAATTGTCTCCGGGACAGCCTCGAATGCGAGATCTTGGCCGCCACGAGCTATCGGTAAACCTAGACAGCCGAGAACTTGATTGAAATTATAATTTTAATTCTATCGATAGGGCAACCGCTAGACAGCGGAAGTTACAGCTTCTATCTCGGTTTGGGCCATCATCATGTGGTGCTGCTTCTTCCGAGGGATCACCGATTCAAGAACCGCACGGCGTAACAGACCCAACCATTACTTGTAGTCAATTGCCAGAACAGAATACCAGTCCGTCTATTCAAGTTTCTTGTTCATCTCAACCTGAGAATGGTAACAGACCGAACCAAGACGAGGACGAAGGGGAGAATAGCGTTGTTTTCACCGCCACGCTGGGTGGACTGACCGATAGTGAAGATGTGACACCATTCTACATTGGTATATTTCAACAAAAAATGTGTCTTAGGATGGTGAACAAATGCTGACTCGATATCGAATCTAGGCGATAGCCGTGGGTCGGGATTCGTTACCGAGTCGGTTGACCTAGGGAATTGCTCCAACACAACTCACTTTCTTGTCCCCAAGTCCTCGTCGCATCTGATCCCCCCCGAAGACTTGACATTCCTTCAGGCCAAGGGTGTTTTCATATTACCCGAACCAAGTTTTGTCACAGCTGCCTTCAAGGCGTACTTTTCATATGTTCATTCATTCGTACCTATAATTGACCCTGGCTCGTTTCTCGTGCAAGTAGAGGAGAAGGGAGTCCAGAGCCTCAGTCCTTTGCTCTTCTGGAGTATACTCTTCGCATCAAGCAACGTCAGTATTTACTCGACCGCGATTTGTGAGCCGTAATTAAACGAAAATAGTTTTTAGACCCAGAATATCTTGCTGCTATGGGCTACAAGTCGAGGAAATGGTTCAAACGCTTTGCACACGCCCGAGCAAAGGAAAGTTCATAATTGCCTTGTCCCTGGGTTTCGGCTCTGTTATGACTAACAATCACAGGTATTGTACGGTGTCGACTTTGAAAGGGACAAAATCACATTGATACAGTCCGTCATTCTTCTCAGCTTTTTGACCAATGATGCAGAAGATCGCACAGGTGCATGGCACTGGAATGGCGTCGCTATTAGTTTATGCCAGACTCTAGGCATGCATCGCGATTTCAAGTCTCCTCGCCCAACCCGCCAATTGATCCCTCAGAGGAACCGTAGGCTCTGGAGACTGATATGGTGGACGACTTTCTCAAGGGAGGCATGGTTGTCGCTGACTATGGGCCGTCCAATGAGAATTAGCATGAGTGATTGCGACCAACCCTGGGCCTGTTCTTCTGATCTAGAGTTTCTCCTAGGAGGCATACAGAACCACATCAAACTGAGATACTTTCCAGATTCTTTGTCAGATCTGTTCCGCGCATGGGATAGATGGATGGAAGTTACGAAAAAATTGGGTATGATACTAGAAACATCGTACCGATGCAATATCAACAAGGTGTCGAGCGATGAACTCGATAAGCAGGAACAAGAGCTACGGGCTTTATGCTCCAATACAACGAATGGATCCTCTAATCTCAATTCATTGGTTCTTCTAAGTCAGAAACAGGTCGATTTATGTCTTGAGTATGAATCATCCCGCCGGATATACGCATAGCTTGGCTTACGTCTCAATTAGGGCAACCGTTGTAACTCTATACCGCCCTCAGATCCTCAATCAGAATCATGGCGTAGCAAGATTTCAGTCAACAGCGTACCAGCGAGCCAGGACCGCAGCCTCTAATGGCAGCCGTATCTTGAACGACATGATAAATATCAACATGCTACATTACATTCAACCATATACGTAAGTTGACAATCACAGAATCACCAGTGCAACTATCTAATTAACTCAAGAGTCATGGCTCTCTTACCGATAATGCAGATCCATCTGATGGAAACAACTTCACCAAATATTCTATTGCAGAAGGTTGGGAGGCACCACCTAGATATGTGTATGATCGTCATGGAAGAACTGGGGCGGACATACTGGGGAGCAGACTTTGCGGTTAAATTTTACAAAGCTGCGCAAAACAAAACCTCGGCACCTGCAAATGGGACCCATGCATCTGCTTTGGGGCCTGCAAATGAGCTACAACGGCCTGGAATAAATGCGGAAAGCTATTCCTCGACCAGTAATGGGTCTGCTACCTCATCTGCAGAAGACCATGGCACATGGGAAAATGAATCATCGTTTAATACGACGGCGATTGACTCAAGGTATGTTTGTATCTTGCTTATTTTTGGAACCAACCTGACGTGTTGCAAGGATCTTTGACGCATTTAATAACAGTGCCGACTTTGGTGTTATGTTTGGAGCTGTAGCGATGAATGACGCATGGTGGTATGACATCGATGAACCCTCTGTTTGATTCACTCATGGCAGGTTTATGAGGATTGGTTGTACATCGGGGTTAGGGCTAGGGTTATTGACACCCTGTGATAACATCAGGATTATGTGATACATCTCGCAAAGCTCAACGAAATGAGCGAAACACTACCGGAAGAAATTATATGAGAAACACTGGGCATTCCATGGTTCTGGTCGTAAAAAGAAGGGAGTACGGGGGTGGTGACCCTGGACTGTGGATGCCGAGAATACCGAGCATACCGACACCGTGGAGTCGGCAGCCCCTGAGATTAGAATTTCATGTGAAATCGACTGAGTTAAAATGAATAAGGTGTGGAATTCTCTATTTGAGTGTTCGACATCTGCGACAACATGCACATGTGACTTCCTAACCCTTCTCTTCTAGTTCTTGCACACCGTCCTCAACTTCAAATCTCACACCTCAAGATGGTGGAATCTATGAGCGATGAACTCACATTAGGACCAGCTCCTAAACAATGGTCACTCGCTGCCCTTTTATTTAACACATCCCGCGTTGATGATGCAGTGCGTCGCTGTCGGTACCATGGACAAGGGACTGCACAGGACCCATTCATTGTAGTCTGGGTTGACGGAGATGGCGGAAACCCCATCAACTGTCCCAACAGTCGCAAGTGGATGATAACTCTGGTATCTGCCTTTACTTGTTTCGTTGTCGCATTCGGATCAAGTGCCTACACGGGTATGTAATCAACAAGCGTTTGCAAGTGCCTCAATAGTAACCACTCACCAGGTGTTTTGATGGAATTGATGCTTCATTTTAATGCAAGCAGTACACTGATCACCGCAGGGGTTTCTCTTTACGTTCTGGGCTTTGCAGTTGGCCCTCTGCTTTGGGCTCCTCTGTCCGAAATATACGGCCGACAGATGGTATTCTTCGTCACATTTGGAGCATACGTCATTTTCAGCGCTGCTTGTGTCGCCGACCATACGACATCAAGCCTGCTCGTGTTCCGATTTCTGGCTGGCGCTTTTGGTTCAGCACCTCTAACGAATGCTGGAGGAGTGATATCAGATCTCTTTGAAGCAGAGGATAGAAGCGTTGCGCTTGGTGTTTTCTCACTTGCCCCGGCAATGGGGCCAACGTTTGGGCCATTTATTGGAGGGTACCTGGGCGAGAGTGCAGGTTGGAGATGGGTAAGTCACTAAAGCGGTGTGTCTTGGCAAGAAAGCACTCGTCTCTGACTGATGGCAGGTAATGGGAATGATGGCGATTTTGGCCGGGGTGTCTTGGCTGATGACCGTCACTCTTGTCCCCGAGACATATGCTCCATTCTTGCTCCAAAAGCGATGCCAACAACTTGGAAATGAGACGAAGAAAGTCTTTAAAAGTGAGCTTGATGGCGACGACCATCAATTGTCGCCCTTGGGAGTCATGAAAACATCAATGGTTCGGCCATTAGTTTTACTCTTCGTCGAGCCTATTGTATTTCTTTTGGCACTGTACACAGCGGTTGTCTACGGCATACTCTATATGTTGTTTGGGGCGTACCCTGTTGTGTTCCAATTGGAGAGGGGTTGGTCTGCCGGCACTGGTGGGCTGCCATTTATTGGCATTGCGGCCGGCATGTTTATGGCGTTGCCTGCGATCGTGGCAATCAACAACATATATAATAAGCGAGTCGCCAAATCCGAGGATGGTCACCAACCACCAGAAGATCGCCTGATCGGAGGGATTATTGGCGGCATGGCCGTTCCAATTGGGATGTTCTGGTTTGCGTGGTATGTCTTCTCCACTGCTACAGATATCATTACTAACTCATGAGCTCGTAGGACAACGTACGAATCTATACACTGGATCTGTCCCGTCTTGGCCGGTATTCCGTTTGGACTCGGCATGACATTGATTTTCCACTCTGTCTTCAGCTATCTTATCGATGCCTATGGAAGATACTCTGCTTCTGCACTGGCTTCGAATTCAGTGCTGCGATCGATGTTTGGCGCTGCATTTCCCTTATTCACGCGGCAGATGTATGCTAATCTTGGTACCCAATGGGCAAGCTCAATTCCAGGGTTTCTGGCAGTTCTTTGCGTACCTGTTCCCATCCTTTTGAAGAAGTTCGGACACATCATCCGCCAGAAATCCAAATACTCTACCCAGGAAAAATAGCTTCGAATACACAACCAGGAGTCGGGTCGTCATGGACAGGCACAAGGCATGGAACGGATGGAATCACCTTCAACTATTTCGGAGTCTCCCTACCAGGTGCTTAAATATGAATTGGGAGCCTCTACAACCATCGGCCGCGTGGCCTAATGGCTAAGGCGTCAGATTTCGGTTATATACGAGATCCTCTGAAGATTCCAGGTTCGACTCCTGGCGTGGTCGCATCTTCATTTTTTTGCGCTCCACATTGAAAGGTGGGCGGAATTGAGGTCATCGAACCTAATTTTTTAGTGCTGGGACGTTTCAAGAGAGGCATTTGAGTGGGACCACACTCTGACTAAAGTCCTCTTACTCGGCTGGCTGGACGGTTACGCGGTCTGTTGACCGGAAAGGTGGACGAGTGGGGCCGACACAATGCTCTTCCATTTCATTTTCTCATTTCATTTTATCAATTCAATTTAGCACGAATCGTTAGATAAAATAGATCTAGACAGTAACCATAGTGTGCACAATAGCAAAGAAAATTTATATCAAGTTATTTAATTGGGTAATCACTATCATATATAAAGTGAGCTTGCGCCTGTCTGAAAGTACACAGACAAAGAAAGGACATCTAAATCTTGGCCACCTCTGCCAGCGCCTTCTTGACCGTTCCCTCGAGTGGCTCTTCCTGCAAGCCAAGCAGAGAATTGGCGCTGTTCTCGCCGGTAACGGCATGACCAGCGCCATCCGCGAATAGGTACTGCTCAAGATACTGGATGAAGGCACTGAAATCACGCTTTGCAATCTTCTCGTCGCCAATCTTCTCCAACTCTGCACCTGTAGTGTGAGAAACCTCGAACTTTGCCCCCGTCACTTTCTCAAGTGTCTTGAGGAATTCATTCTGGGTTGTGGTAATTCCAGCAACTGCCAGGTACTTGTTGGCCGTCTCCGTTGGCTTCCTTAGGATAGTCACCACTGCCTTGCCGATAAACCCGAGAGTACTAGCAGGAAAGGGTTCGTTGCCGGAATCTACGACGGTAAATGTGTGGTTCTTGGCGTTGACAAATGTGCTTCCGCGCTTGAGAGACTGTCCTCATGTCAGATACAGTACCGGGTTGAACTAGTAATTGAAGCCACATACCCAATCAAAGAACAGTCCATTGGAAAGGCCGGTCCACGAAAACCAGTCATGCTTGCCAGCAAGCTCGATGAGGTAATCCGTGTTGCTGACCTTGGCAGCAAGGAGGCCACCAATCTTGGTGTCGCGGTACTTGCGGCTTTCAATGCCAAACTCGGACGGAATGAAGCGAGGGACCTTGGCGGCGATAACGGCATCAATGAGGGTCTTCTGGCTACCAGCTGCGGCACTGGCAGCGGTGGAAATAACTGCGTCTTGGCCAGTGACTGCCTCCTTGATAGAATCAACCGAGGTCAAATCAGCCCGTTTAACAGTGACCTTATCGGGAAAGGTAGCCTTGGATTCGTTGCGAGTGATTGCAGTAACGTCAAAGCCAGCGTCAATGAGGGCCTTGACAATCTCAACACCGAGATTTCCGGAGGCCTGCAATGGTCAGAAAACAGTTCGTTACATAGCTTTCTAAGGTTGTGGCAGTACATGAGGAAATGACTTACACCAACAACAGCAACCTTTTGGATAGCCATGATGATTTGAGATGGGATAATTTAGATAATTGATGGTTAAGTATTGAAAATTGAATAGCAAGACGGGATTTTGATTACTCTAGAATAAGAAACAACGAGATTGAAGGGCTTGGTGGAATTGCCATCTTTTATGCTCTCAGGTAATAGAGCTATGACACCATTGTCGGATGCGGGGTTGTGGATTCGGGACCACATACCGCTACACAATGCCGCTTAACAATCGGACATGATGCCATGGTTAGATCCGATTCCAACATTTCCACACGGGAAATTATCGGTCGGAACATACAAAACATCCAATTAAAAGCAAAAATGACGATTTCACAAGAACGCATCCCACTTTTGGAGGACCAGCCATCTCCCCATTGGCTGACTAATGTGGAAATGCAAAGGATCGCGTGCTTATTGTGCGACGTTGTATATTGAAGATTGAAGTTGTTGACCCGAGCGGACGACATGAGACAAATGAAAAACGATGCCGCTTATTTCAACAGGATGCCGGTAAAACAAATCTTTCTCAGCCTAATAGAATTTACGAACTTCTTTCTCTCAGCAAGGATAAAAATGCTATTTCTTAGAGTTGTGGTGCCAGTCTGTGAGCATTATGATATATATGGAGGGTTTCAGTTCGTTTATCCAGCACACGCATTAACATCTTGACATAGATACCCAAACACGTTGAAAAAGACCAGAAAAAAAGAACATGAACATAAACTGGTAGTTATTTCTGAAGTGTGGCGCCCTGACCCAGCACGAAGTAACAATACACTCAGCTAAAATAGGGCTTGCGCTGTACATGGCCAAATCCCACAATACAATTGAAGGAATGCCATAGTAGTTGAGTTAGTATCAGGGTAGTAGTTGATGTGAAAGATTTTATGCATTATAATATGCCTTTTAGCACACCTTCCAGCGAACCATAAAATCGGTTCTTGGGCTGCATTATTCATTCTATCATGCCCGAGGGTTAGGGTTAGGGTTAAGGTTAAAGGCTGACAGTAATGATGACATGACCCCACAGGATTGTTTGAAGTTCCCTGGTTTAGAACCTACTGAGAATTATGTACTAACTCATTCTAGTTCGACCTTGGGCTGTCCGTCCCAGAAATACATTTGGCAGAGAACAAACTCAGCCAAGTTTCTGATCAATAACAAGGCTGATGCAGATCAACGTTACCGTCAGTAGAATTCCCAAAGGTGAAAATAAATTATGCAGCGGCTATTGGTTTATTATGGTGTTGAATTGAAATTGGAAATTACCAACAACACTGCTGATGTCAATTTAACGATAATACGTGTGGCTTTCCCATTGAGTGGGTTAAGAGCGCCCCTACGTTGCTATCCGCATGGTTTTGTTGGTACGGGCAATGACTTTTGGGTGGTAAGAACTCGCCAATAAATATATGTGCATTCGTCGTCATTTTTACAAATACAGTAATAATAACAATTAGCAAAAGTCGCCACTCGTATAAACTGACTTTTGCTACCTTTCAATTCACCTGGCGAAAGAAGTACCGCAACCCCCCTGCCCTCTGTTTGGCTCATCCCCATGTTTGTTACTTGCATTCTTGATGCAGTCAAAGAGATAACCCGGGGGATTGGACGTAGTGAGTATGGTATCGGTTATTACTGCATTTGTGATCGTTTCAAACCAAGTTGGCCGATTTATTTGGGTCAAACAGGGAGATGGGATATTGTGCAGTTTAGTGGGCTACAGCTTGGCCGGCTGAGTCGATAATGTCCGACAACGCAGCGTTCCCTGGATCATAAGAGTGGGAAATAAGGCGGGGAACTGGAGGGGAAACGGCACATTTCCGAGGGCGGAGGCTAGAAGATGAAGCGTTGTCTAGCCCTCCAAAGTCAATCGCGGACAGGAGAGCTAGGCATTTACCGGTACGCTAAGGGAAATTGTTAGCTAATGTGCGCCAATGTCCCCTGCAGTTCTCCCTGTCGATGTTATCAGCTGCCACGCCACCATCCCACGCACATGCGTGTGTTCCAGATAAAAAGCCGCACACTTCACATGTTTCTTGACTAGCTCTGGATCTACCCATGGGGCTTTTAGGTAAGTTGAGAGCACCAATTGAAGAGTTTCCCAGTCGAATTTGACGCCGTTTCAAGTCCGCCACGGCCATGGGTGGAAGCTGGCATCGATTGGGATGCAATACGTCCAACAGATTCGAGCTTGGATGGGTTGAAACATGGGAATTTTTGCAGTTTGGGAAAGGGAAGCGAGAGGCACATGGGCGCGGGGGGCCACGATATGGAAGTTGGCCGATTGCTCAGTTTCCCCAGCAAGATCAACTGCTGCAGGTCAAAAGTTCAGGTCGAGATGCCCTGATTGATTATCTGATTGATTAGATCGGACTTTTTTAGTCCAGCCGCAGGAACGACCCCACACGGTGGACGGCGTTGCTGGTGTTATTGGCGGATCACCTGCCGATTCCGGGCCTAGACTTGCCGGGAACCCGACGCATCATCGAACCAGTTGACAAAGGATGATGGGGCACCCCACGAACTCGGGAATCGGAGCACGAACAAGCATACTGATGAGACATATTTGCAAGTGAGTCCGAGCTCACCGCTAGTCGCAACGGTTCGCGAGCACCTGAGCCAAGCAGCGGCTTGCTTGGGTCGATGGCCTTCTGGTGGCGTGTAATAGTCAGTTTGCGGTACGGTCCGCGCGTTCACGATGAGATCCAATCTGGATTTTGGCTGGGGAACTTGCAGTTCGCAAGGGAAAAACCTGGTTCCTGTTGGTAATAGTTTTGCGTAAGAACAACGACCGGGGGCGTGTCCAAGTCCATGGTTCAGAAGCCGGCTTTTCGGCACTCGTACATCGTATCCGTACCGCAGACCTGGACATTGGACGGACAGGGAGCGGGCGCTAAGGTGGCCCAAGGCAAGTCGTGTCCGCGGGTCGCGTCAGGCGATATCGACACACTGGCATGCAGCATCTTGAGCGGCCGGGAAAATAGCCCACCCTGCACTCCCACTCGCGACCCCCAAACTGAGACAAAACAGCCGGTCGGCCGTCTATTCTGCATAATTTATAAAGGTGGACGGCTTGCTTGATCATGGCAGTTGCAGATGCGGGGAGCTTGTCTTGCAATAAATTCCGCCAGAGGAGTTCTTTAAACCTCTTGTCTTGTCTACACGGAATCCTTTTGGGCAGCTT
Organism: Calonectria multiphialidica; assembly: GCA_020623665.1. Taxonomy (NCBI): domain Eukaryota; kingdom Fungi; phylum Ascomycota; class Sordariomycetes; order Hypocreales; family Nectriaceae; genus Calonectria; species Calonectria multiphialidica. The sequence continues at coordinate 416,504 of JAHVYC010000026.1, forward strand.
GCATCCAGTTTGAAGATGGACGACTCAATAAAGTCGGACCCCGCTAATGACGGGAAAAAACAAGACTATGACCAAGAAGTCGTCGACATTGAGAAGGAGCCCCTCACGGACCATGGCGCCGACTCTCAACTCCATCGTCGCTTGGGCACCCGCCATCTGACCATGATTGGCCTCGGCGGATCCATTGGCATGGGCCTATGGCTTGGAGCGGGAACGTCCTTGTCAAAGGCAGGGCCGGCCAGTCTGTTCCTCGGGTACTTGCTGGCCGGAACCATGATCTGGAGCGTCAGCCAGAGCATTGGAGAAATGGCCGTCATGTATCCCCTCCCCAGCGCGGTAATGATCTGCCCAGCCTCTATTCTCTGCATATTCAATTAGTCCTGACAGGGATTCTAGTTTGTTCAATGGACCAGCAAGTTTGTCGATCCCGCCGCAGGATTTGCGCTAGGGTGGGCCTACACGTTCGCTTACTGGATCTCCATCGCCAATGAGCTCCAGGGCATTGTCACGGTACTTGGGTTCTGGACCGACGCTGTGCCAGTAGCGGCTTGGGTCACCATCTTCTGGGCAGTCATCGTGGGCGTGAACATCGGAGCCGTGAAGCTGTTCGCCGACATTGAAGTTGTCGCCTCCGCGATCAAGTTTGGCTTCATCTTTGTCGTCATCATTTCTGGCATCGTCCTGTCTGCCGGAGGTGGGCCCAAGGGTGGCTACCCACCCGTCGAGGGTGGCACGATTGGATTCCAGTTCTGGAACAGCATGCCCTTCATCAACGGCGCCAAGGGATTCTTCTCCATTATGCCGACTTGCATCTTTGCCTTGGCCGGATCCGAAAACTCCAGTCTTGTTGCGGGCGAAACTAGCAACCCCCGTCGCGCGGTCCCCAGTGCCGTGAGATCTATGTGGGTGCGTCTCGCCTTGTTCTACATCCTGGGAGGGTTGATCATTACGATAAATGTGAGCCCCAAAGACCCAAATCTTTTCGGCAGCAGCGGAACAAATGCTAGTCCTTTTGTCATCATGTACCGCAATTGTGGTGTGATGCCGCTGGCCCATATGATGAACGCCGTCATCTTCATTTCAGTGCTCTCTACTGGCACTATTTCTGGATATGGTGCCTCCAGAGTCCTTCTTGGGCTTTCACAAATCGGAATGGCTCCAAAGGTACGTTTATTGTGAAATTGAAAAGAAAAAGACATGCGATTCAAGTACTAACCCTCCTTCTAGGTACTCCAAAAGACTGATAGTTGGGGTCGACCATGGTATGGGTTGGTGCCCACACTCATCATTGGTGGCGGTCTTTCCTACATCAACATTAGCAACAGCGGAGCCACGGTATTCACCTGGCTATCAAACCTCTCGTCGTTGTTTACGCTTTTTGGTTGGTCCATGATTTGTCTTTCCCATATCCGCATGAGGCATGCCTGGAAGGCTCAGGGCCGCAACCCAGCCAATCTGCCGTGGCGATCGTGGGCCTTCCCCTATGCGGCGTACTGGGGCCTGACCTGGTGCATCATTCTCCTCATTATTCTGTTTTACCTCGCAGTCTCACCCCTGGCGGGTAAACCCAGTGCCACCACCTTCTTTTCCAACTACGTCTCGGCCATCGCCATCTTTGTCCTTTACTTGGGAGCCAAGATATATTATCGCAAGGGGCGATGGGTCAAAATTGACGAGATTGATCTGGATGAGTCTCGAAGGTTTTATCACGACCAGCAACTGGAAGAAGCAAACATGAAGAAAAAGAATGGCGTTATCCAGGCCATCAGAACTGCTGTGTTTTAGCCTAAGCTAGCCTTATTTTATAGGCAGGAGATAGCCCAACGCCGGAGAATGCCATTTGGCGGACGGGTGAGGTGAAATAAAAGTATATCAATATTTATAGCATATGGTGCTTGCTTACCCCTGTTTCCCCGTGTAATCCAAATTCGTGAGATGCATGCTATAAGGACTAATGAAATGTTAGGGAATGGAGACTATTGGCCCAAACTAAAGCAACGAAGGAAGAAAAGCAGAAGTAAACAATGACCACAAATAACCGAGAAGGAGTCAGTGCGCCTTTCCATTTCGCATATATTTCACTCACAACCTCACCTTCAGCTATCCTTCAACAGGCACTATCTGTATCAAGTAAATCACTGTGAGTGCACCCCCAGTCCGTATACGTATGTTTATGAACACACTTGCAGCTAATAGAATGGCTCAGGCCTTCTTTTAGCCCGCATCTCATCTCCATCTTCTCATCTCGACACCTCCTACCCCTCAACCATGTCCGAAACCTCCTCCTCCGTTGGTGGAAGCAGCTCCTACCCTGCCGTTCTAGGCGGCGCTCATGGGCCATGCGAGGTCTGTGGTAATCGGAAGGCCATGATACGTTGCCAGAGATGTGGCCTCGGTGGCTTTTGTGTACCCTGCTTTGAAGCCCGCGAACAACGCATGCACAGCTGTGTCCCTCCCGAGAGCGACTTGGCTGATAGGATCGAAGCCTTCCTCCTTTATGATTGGATTCCCTGCGATGTTGAAACACGTGAAAACTACCACTTCGACAGGTGCGAGTCGAGAAAGGACGATTCGATGCTGTTAAGCATATACAGGCACCTCTTTGTCCACCACCGCGTGACTAAATTCCAGTTTCATGAATGGATGGTTGCCAAGGAGATCCACAAAAACGCTGTGCGTACTTTCAACCGGGATTTGGAATGTATTCCGCTGGAAAACTTCTTGTGGCTTTGTGAGCACCGTTCCGTCTTCGCTGGCGAGGATAATACCGAGGTTCCTGATTTCCGAAGCTACCAGATTATTATGAAACGTCGCGGGGAATATTGAAGCGAAGCACTGGACCCAGGGTGCATATTTGGTGAAAATAGACCGATTGTGGTAGTCAATAACAAGTTCTGTTTCGTCTCTGTGCTTGTTCTGTCTTCAGTCCTATTGTAAGCCCGCTCATTCGTTCTGGTTGTTTCTTCACACGTACGATATTTTTCATCATTGGAACGAACATGAACACATCTCCGAGAGGCAAGTGAAAAAAAGGGCTTGCGCAGCGCAGGCGGTAGAGGCAACCAAAATGCAGTAGAGTGGACCTGCGTTTGCTTTTTTACTGCCTGGTTTCAATCTTGTATTTTCCAATGCCGGGATACGTTACCCAGCTGGTTTGGTCACCTCGTCTCCTCCAGCCACCTCAGCTCTCAAGTGGTACAGCGACGTTACATTAGGTACGCCGTGGTTTCCCCAGGTGACCTTTTCATCACCTGTGGATAAACTTCTCTGACTTTTCCAACCTCCCAGGAGAGTGCGAGATCATCTTACTCTTTTTTTTTTTTCGGGCGCTGAGGGGCAGCCCGGTGCAGCCCGGTGCAGCTGTCTCAGCCTGGTCGAGCGCTGTGGAAATCCGTCGAAGCCGCCCACCGAACGAACAGAGCCGAAACAACGACGCGTTACAATGCACACCAAACAAGACGGCCTCACCATGAGAGACCTCAGGTGGTTTCACATGGGCCACGGCAGCGAGCCCCGGTCTTGCGAGGAATGGCTTGGCGACCAACGCCGTATTCCTGTTTACATGCCGTGGTGGGCTCAGTGGACAGCCTTCCTCCGCTCGCTCGGGCTGTTACCTGTCCACCTTCGGACACATGGATGCACTATAAGAGTACCTGGGGAAGCTGCAAGGAGGCTTGTTACGGAAACCGATTGGGATTGTGCCATGAAGGACGTGGCAGGCCTCATACAAAACCCAGACTCTCTCGCACGACTCCCCAACTCCCGGCTGTTGGTGGTCCAGACATTCAAGCTGAAGAGCCTTGCCCGTAAGGCTAGCAAAGTTTCTCGTTCTTTAATAGTCACACTACGCGTGCCACGACTCCGCGTTCCCGTTGTACCTGCGGAAGAGGTGTCGTCATCAAGCAACAGAGTCACAACCCTAGATGGTGAGATTCCCACTTGCTCTGTTTCATTCCTCTTGCATTTTCTTAAGCATATGAACGCAATCATTGTTTAGGAAATTGCTAATAACCTCAGAATCTAGCAGTATTACGAACGAGGCCGATCCGAACAATTCGAACACACTCCCAAGCATTGACGAGCACACACAAATTGCCGTTGCCGCGTCTACAACCCCCAAGGATAGGGCACAGCGGGAAAGCCGAGAGCAAGGCGGAGAAAAGTCTTAGGAGGACTCCGATCCTGATCATGGTGGCACCGGTGATGGGTTGAGCGACAAACTATTGCCGTACTGGGAACGTACCTGCACGTCCTTCTGCCACGACACTGCCTCCAAAACCCAAGGTGTGCGCCTACCTGGCTTCGCGAATGCTATACCACCGGAGTCCATGGTTCGGATATTTTGCTCAGTAGCATCATTCTCAAACGCGTTCGTCCAGCATGAAACTGACCTGGAAGCCTTCCCGCTCAGTATCGAGGAGGAAGTAGCCAAAGTAGGCGTTGTAGCCCTCTGCCGAGCGACATTTGATCATTGTCTTGACTTGGTCACCCGCGATGTCTCCTGCGTCGGCGACAAATTCGGTCTTCAGTGTGCGTGCAGGCCAGGCAGCTTCATAGAAGACATGTGCAATTCTGTCCGCGGCCCGACCATCATGTTTGCAGCAGACGAGGAAGATGTGGCTGCATGCGTGGCCATTCTGCAACGCACATTTACGGAATCTTCGTCCCCAGGCAGTAGCAGCCAATCTTGTCGTCTGCCACTCATAATTGGCGCTGTTTTTGCCAAAGACAAGCTTTTGACGGAGCCCATCCTGCAGGGGCAGCCGGTTGTTCGCGCAAACGACCTCGTTGCTCGCATCTGGTTGGATAGAGAGATGCCAAAGCACTGGTTACGCGGAAAAGGACCCAAATCGATTTCCCTCTCTGACTTGCATCGGCATGACCTGCTTCATATCGCCAAATACCCTCGCTGTTACCTTAACTCCAGCCCTGATATCGGCTCTGGCAGTTACAATCAAGAATGCATGGTGCTGGTTGTCAACCTCGACGGATTCAACGAACGCGCTTTTGAAGAGACATTCTCCTCCGTCAGAAACCTTGTGCGGCCTTCTCGTGCAGGCTTGGAAATCATGATTACCCGCCAAATCTGGCCTGCTCAAATTATACCAGCACGTGCTTCAGACCGCCTGGACCCGGCCAAGGGAAAACTCATGCAAAGGCTGTCTCGGGGTATGAGCATGATGAAATGACCTGGCGCGTGAGGTCGTCTTATTTTTCTTTTCTTCATTTTCGCAAATCTTTTGGGAATATCAACCCCCCCCCCCTGGTTTTCTCTTTTCTCTTGTTTGTTGGTTACAAACTGGTCGGTGGAGGCTAAAAATGCAGTGCAGATGCGCCACATTCCTATATCCCAATTCAGAAACCCCAATTCAGAAGCCCCAATTCAGAAACATGATTGAGCAAGTGAGCTGGCGACAACAAAAAACATGTCGCCAACTTATCCCTCACCCTCTCCTATGCTACCGCCGTCGCCACCGCCACCACCACCGTTTCCTCCAACTGCGCTCGTGCGCAAGGCAGCACCGACATCATCGCCATTTTCCGCGACCGAGTCTGCGCCCCGGGATTGTAAGCCACATCTGCCCCATTCAGCCTCTGCGCCACAACCATGCGCCTACGAACCAGTGTACTACTTCTTCTATGGAACTCTCACACGCCCCGAGATTCTAAAGGGCGTGCTGGATATGCAGAGTGAGCCTGAGTTGCGACAGTCCAAGGTGACCGGGTACGACATATCGTTCTGGGGTCAATACAAGGCTCTCGTGGACGGGGAAGCCAACCACGAGGTTGCAGGGTGTTCATTCCAAGTTCAGTCCCGAGAAGAGGAGCTGAAACTGATGCACTACGAAACAAATGCCTATCAATTGGTCCCTTGCGTAATTCGGTTCACAAACGGAGAGGAACCGACGCAGGTGACTGGAAAGACCTTCAAATACGCTGGCGACTCGCTAGCACTAAAGGAGGGCCGGTTTGATCGGAAATTATGGGAATTGCAAATGGGAGTGCAACTTCCATCGCAGTGGCGGAGTGGAGTGTCAAAAGAGGCGGCAAAATGAGGGATTCCTATCTTGTACTACTGATGTATTCAAACGACTCCACCATCCATTAGGTGCTTTGTAATGCGTTTGTGTAGAGAGAGATTAGAGTTCTTGCAAAAGCCGAGAATATATTCAAGAGGGCTAATTTACTAGGAACAAAACTGTGCATCCCTACTTCAACAGCCCCCGCAGTCCTCTCAAGGCCTTCTTTGTTAGTGAACTCCCTTGTTGCGGATTTGGTGGCGGCGGAAGAAACATCGGCGCCATCCTATTCCCATTCTGGCCTTCCAGCGCATTTGTAGCAGGTAATGGATCCTCGGTGACCCCATAGGGCTGTGCGAGGGCGGGCTGGTTTGGGTATTCTTTGTTCTGGCCTGTTGTTTGTTGGTCGCCTCTTACCTGTCGCTCCTTGACGGTATTTGGCGCCTGTTCCTGTGAGTATGATGGTGGAGCTATTGGCGATTCCGCACTCGACGAGGACATGGAGTTTTTGGATTTGGGAAGTGCAACCTGTGCGGTTGGTGGAGGTGCAAACTGCTGTGCCAGCTGCTTCTCGCGAGGCGTGTCCGACTCGTCCTTGTATTCTGTTGGTTTCCACGGTATCTTGCAAAGTAGCTGTAAGTACAACTTCAAGACATTCCAGCATTTTCAACTTACGTAATTTGTATTTCCGTATGTTTCGAGTATCCTCAATATTTCCCTGTTCTTCTCATTTAGGGTACCCTTGATGGTCCTTATGGAATCAGCTGGGTTCTTCCCGTCATTATTGGCAATGCTTCTAAAGGCGCCTCCAGCCAGCAGTGTTTCGACAGCCTCTGGATGTCCACTTCGCGCTGCAACGTGCAAAGGGGTTTCTCCTCTATTTGACTGCGCGTTGATTGAGGCGCCCCCAGCCACAAGTGCTCGCACAGTTGTCGCATTGCCATTTTTTGCAGCAAGGTGTAATGCGGTCTTTTTGTTGTTGGTTACAGCATCAACCGGTGTGTCAATCTCCAATAAGAACGACACGACATTGGCCTTTCCTCGCCTCGCAGCGCAGTGCATCGCATTCCACCCGTCATCTGTTGCATCCACTGGATTTGCGCCTTGGCCGACCAGGAGTTTGACACAGGCCCGTCTTCCACCCCACGCGGCGCTATGCAGGGCCGACAATTTCTTTGTTGTCTTGACGTTAACATTGGCGCCCCTGCTCAATAGCAGTTCGGCGACGGGGACATAACCGAACAGGCAAACCAAATGCAAAGGAGTCCATCCGGTTCTGGGATCACCGCAGAGAAAGGCTAGCTGATCATTGTCCAAAGTCATCAGTTCATTCACCATGCCATGAGCCCTAATCTCATACATTAGCTGAGTTGATTGGAGTATTGGCGGGTCACCTACCACCGAGTCCACGAACTAAGGAGACCCTTGATTGTGATGATCTTCACCGGGCAATTTGCATCGTATCCCGAGTTGAGCAGGTATTCTACAATTTCGCGCTGCCCTTTACGGCAGGCGAGCTCAAATACATTTTGGTTCACGCATTCATGAGATGCACCTCGCTGTATCAGGAAGACAAACATTTGCATGCTCCCGGCTTCAGTAGCAACGGCGAGAGGGGTGCTCCCATGACTGTCTCTGCTATTGAGTCGTGCCTCCAGCTCGCCCTGTAACTGCAGCTGGTCGGCTATGATCGTCAGGTTCAAATATGCAGCCATGTGCAGCACGGTGAAGTGCTGTGGTGCAAGTAGCGTGGACTTGTGTGTCATAGTGGAGTAGTAACAATGCCACCATGTTTTTCGAATGCTCGACCTTTTCGCAAAAAAGTGTGAAGACAAATCTACCGAGGCTCGCGATGCGGATCGCAGATGATCTGGCCAAAAAAGAAAGGCATACGCGAACAGAGGAAACTGTTCCACGTGCTTGTTGAAGCCATCCTCGTTTTCCAGTTTTGACTCCGATATCTTGTTCAGGCATCCCTGTTCAAGGTAGGTGATGCAATAACTCGCAATCTCCTGGTCAAAATCCTCGATGCTAATCTGGAATCGGATCAATCTCGGGTCGTTGTTGAGAAGACTGGACTTTTGCGTCAACAAGTCTTTGACTGATGTGTGTGTAAGATGGACGATTTCATCCTTGTCAACATAGAGAAGCGGACCGCAAGCAGTGATTCCTCTGTTGATCATATCAATAGGTTTATCCCCCCTGAAGCCCATGAGAACCAAGGCGGCCGATAGTTCCTTTAGGCTCAAGGGCCTGCGCGCTGTTACTACCCATCGCAGGATGGCCACGGTCAAATCTACCACGGTTGGATGGATTTGAAGAAGTGTGTAACAGTACATTCCATCTACATTAGGTGGAAGATCCTCTAAAATCTCTTCGATTCTTTCTGGCTCATGACGTTCGAGTTCATTAACCGCCAGATCGACCCAGAGAAATGTACCGTCCCCTCCACTATTCAATCCCTCCCATATTGTGGACTCCATGATTTCATTGAGGCCTTTTTCCTTTGATATCTCGGTGACTTTGGTCTCAATGTAGACTTCGAGAGGCTGCATGGGCTCAGTGTCATCCTCAACTTCTTCGGCGGCCAGCTTGTGGGCGAGGGTTTCGTCGTCGACCTCTTCATCGAATATGTATTCTGCAACCACTTTCCTGGGGATCTTGGGTATATCCTGCCGGGATTCCTGAGTTGATGTAGGAAAACTAGAAGGCTCTGTCGCCCCTGGGCTTGTTTGGCCTGGTGATGCATGTTCATTTGCCGCAAGCTGCTTGAACTCGTGTTCCAAAGTGGAGACAGTAGCATAGATTTCCTGTGAGAGATAATGTTCATCAAATGGGCGCTCTAGAGTAGGGCGCATGTCAGAAACACCAGATACCGTAGGGGCCTTGTTGGCTTCCTCCAGTCTCTTCTTTTGCAATGCGATCTGGGCTACTGTTGCAAGCTTTGGTACAGCCTCAATGCGTTTTCTCTTTTCTGACCTGGTGGTCCACTTGCGTCGCAAGGTGGACCGGGAGCTCTTTTTACTCAATTTAGAATCGCCTTTCATGATCAAGCCAAGCTGTACCCGAGGAAACTGTGACAATGTTTCCGATAAACAGGTTGGTACCTCTCGACTTACAAGCATCATTTTAATCGAGCTTTTGGCTGGTTGATCTGTCATGTCGGTCTTGGTGAGTTCTCCGATGTCATTCTGTTTCTCGAAAAAGTCGCATATCTTCCTAAGAAATGGCTGCAGAGAATCCTCGCGACATTCGTCAAGGGCATCAATTAAGCAAATGACGTTTCCAGTAGTCTCATCCTTGATCATGGCCCGAAAGTTTCTCCATAGAGCCTCTAGAGAGTTCTGGCCGAACAGGGCCTCTCTCTGGTACTCGAAATCTGATAACAGGTGGTGAATGAGCCCGGGCCGTGATCTGAGAAGCAGATATATCAGTCCACGCAGAATTGACACGGCTGTATTTCGATTCTCATTTCTGTTATCAACAAAATAGTATAATATTGTGGTATCCTTTGAATATGTTGGATCCTTCTCCAACTGGTGGAGGAGGTACAAAGACATCATGGTCTTGCCCATGCCGGATCCACCAGCTAGCCATAAGAGCTGGGTTGTGCTTTCATCTTCCATCCAGTTTTGGAAGATGGTATTTTCATATATCCACTGACAGACTTGTGGGACTAGGCGAGGCTTGGCTGTCATAATAGCTCCCCTGTCGTCGATGGGGTTTGTTAGGAACAAGGCTCTTTTGCATTGTTCCTCAATTGACCATCCGGACCCTGGGATCTGTTAGAGTGATTCATACCAATGATTCATTAATTTAAAACCTACCAAAAAATACAGAACTGCCCTGGAAGTTATTACCGCTCACGGAGACTCCATGGTTGTATAGTGTCTCGGTAAAAACATTACCCGCATGGGAGAAGTGACCTCTGGATAAATTTCCAATCATGATTTATGGTGCTGCCAGCTGGGTGACGGTGAATTATCGACAGACTCCACTAAGTGGGTAAATATGACGAAGAGGCCTGCAGCAGACTGGAAAGTGAAAGCTAAAAGGGAATAGGCTAGTGAACGGGGGAGTTAATGTATCCCAACGCTTGCAAAGCAGAGCCTCATCCACACCCACCTGCCGAGGAATTTCAAATCTTTTTCCTTCCATGACCCGCCAAATGTCTTCTTTTTTTGCCGTTGTCACCATTGCAACGCGATTCGCCTCCGCTGTAGCCTGGGATGTAACCACAACCGGGGAGTTGTAAACTTTCTATCCGCACTTGGCCACGTGGGACTCCAATGAAGAGTCATAGGTGTCGACTCTATTGCGTATCGTGTCAAATGATTGTAATCAAGATTTTAACATGCTCTACACCATGTAAGCATATGTGGTAGCGACAAATTGTAAACGTCATCTTTGTCGTAATGGCTGACAGCCTGTCCAATCACGTCCCCGGCCATGCACCCGCCTTGCCAATAATCTTGTATGTAGGGCTGTGCGATCGTCGCAAAATCCTTTCCCTTTGTAGAAGCTGAGCTGAAAGTCCTAGAGCGAGGTATGTGGCGGGCATTGGCGCTTTGCATGACCCCCAAATCTCGCAATGTGTCGCGCCTTTAATAAATTCAGATGCTTTATACAAGACATTTTTACCCATACAATCTTGCAGTGTTTTCTATTCCATTCACCATAGTACAATATGTTCTCTAGACGGCATAAATCAGAGAAGCGGCAGATCGAAGACGCTGGCTCTGTAGAGAGCCAACCTACGGATGTGCAAAAGTAAGTGACAATAACCACCAAAAGTGTATCCTTTACCGACATAAGAAGGTACTCTACGAAAGGCGCATATGGCCTAAAGGTTTGCCATAACTCAGAAGAGGCAGCGGCAGAGTAAGGCTATATTTCATCTCTCAGAAACGAAATATCCCCACTGATCATATGATCCCCTAGTATCGTATTTGTCCACGGACTGACGGGGAACCGAGAGTCCACTTGGACACACAAACCCAGCGGTGTTTTTTGGCCGGCGCATCTTCTGAAGAATGAGGTCCCAAAATCACGAATCATGACCTTTGGTTACGATGCCGATATTGTTCATTTCTGGGCCATGGCCTCGCAGAACCGAGTTCGAAACCACGCGACCAACTTGGTCAATGCTCTCGTACAGCATCGCGAGCGAACAGAAACTGATGAACGACCTATTTTGTTCGTGACACATAGTCTAGGAGGCCTTGTCTTTGAGGATGTGGGTGGAAATATATACAAACTTAAAAATGGACAACGCTGTTAATACTTCTTAGGCAATGCTGGCATCACGGAACAGTGCCGAAGCCCACATGCAGCGCATCTACAATTCCTGTTATGGTGTCTGCTTCCTGGGGACACCACACTGCGGTTCGACCATGGCCAACTGGGCTCAGATCCTCGGCCAGCTTACGAATGTTGTAAAGAGGACAGATACAAGCCTTCTAAAGACTCTACAGCCTGAATCGGAGGTACTCGCTCTGATACAGGCAGACTTTCATAACATGATCAGGAGCCGTCAAGACCATGGCCAGCCAGCGCTAAGGATCACGTGCTTCTACGAGGAACTTCCAGTCAGGGGAGTTGGAGAGGTATGTGCATTATTCAAGCGCACAAATAGTCAAGCTTTAGACTGACCTTCTCAATAAATACAGATTGTACCAAAGCACTCGGCAATCCTCCCCGCATACAATCCGATAGGAATACACGACAATCATATGGGAATGACTAAGTTCTCTGATGAAGAGGACCCGGGTTATCTGGCTGTTTCTGCTGAGATACGCCGATGGGTTCACGAGATTCAGAAAAACACCGACAATAACAGGCGAGAGTCCTTGGCTCAGCGACATTCGTCCATGGCACCCTCCGAGTATTCAACATTGTCCGCGTGGCCAGGTAATACTGTTGCGTATCCAAATCTGACACCTCCTACTCCTGGTTATGCTTTTACTGTGCAGCAGGTTGATGGACAGGATGTGCTTACCTCAGACTGGTCTCCTCAAGGCATTCGATCCGCTCCTCGGTCTCCATTGCCAGCCCCACAACCGCAGCAAGTCGGCAATGTCTATACTGGAACAATCAGGAACCAGGACTACGGAAAGGTTGTGTCGGGAAATAGTTTTGACGGTCCTGTGAACTTTTCATAGACTCATGCGAGCATAGTTGAATCAATCCACCTTATTCTTGACGTCAGTTGCAACATCGTGAATAATTTGGCGGTGGCTAAGCAGTCAGAGCAAGAGCATGCAGAACTTGGTAGGCTTGGGGGCCATAAATCTTATCCCTTTGACTGCCGGATAGCTGCACTTGGGTCACGGGCACGGGGGTCTAGCCAACTAAAGAGCGTCAAATTAAAGGTACATCCTTTCTCACCTAATTTAGACTATGGAATAAGTCCCAACAATTGCCAGATCTACACGACACTACATTACACGGCTGATAATAGCATTGATTCCAGAAGTCATTGATGTCACTCGAGGTCACCTTGCTTTTGCCGGGGTCGTGTGGGGCGGGGTACGCAAGTGCAGCTATCCGGCAGTCAAAGGGATGGTGTGGGCGCCTGCACTCTCGACGGTTGCAACGGCAGTATACCCCCTCTTTCACTGCAATTTTAGTGTCCCCAGAGAGCCATTTAGGGCTGTATTACATCATAATTTGCACCTGCATGATTAAGTTAGTAAATTCTCAGTTCAAGACAAACAAGATTTCAGATGCTGGTGTGAGTCTTTCTTTTATTCAGATCCGATTTGGTGCCGGAAACGAGGCTTGGATTTGAAAATTCATGATCAGGTCGTGAGTATAAAGAAAGTGTAAAGAAAGGCGTGTTTATTACTATTTACTAATCAACACCGCCAGTATTTACCCCAATGATTATACGTAGTCCATGTAAATCAGAAACTGACATTCTGCTCAGTGAAACCTCATGATCAGCTTGTTTGACATACCTTTGCCATAGCAACCGTCACGTTAGCCGGTTTCGCAAACTGGAAGAGATCAGTGACCGCTGTGTCTTGCCCAAGTATTTTTTTTATCGCAAGAGTATGATAAAACCTTGGGCTTTAATATGACCCAGTTATATAGAAGTCCACGGAATTGATAGACAATGTTCTTCATCCGATGTACATTTAGCAGCTATTCAACGCTTTGAACAATCATCCGCGAACACTACCTATGAACCATCCATCGTTTCTCGGCGACTTATCAACTACTGATCAAGTTTTAGGGCATCTTTATTTCATCGCTATCATTTTTAAAACCACCTTGTTTTTGGATATGGATAATTCTAATGTAGATGGATGTTCAATTGTCCTCCACCAATATCCTTAGGCATGGAAAGCTTGGGCATAATTTGGCATTGTTCAGCGAACAGGGCGTTTGTGAGTCAATGAACAACCGAAAAGCACGTAGGATAAAATTCTCAAAGAACCTGATGCCTATTTATATCAATCCAATTTCACTACTGCAGACAGAGCAAACTATCAAAGGATTCCCCTCTTATATCATGGTCAATAACGATTCTCCAACAAACAAGGCCCGTGGTGCTTATGATAGCACTGACGTTACTAAGCCTCCAGTTCGACCTAAACCACCTGGATAAATACTGAAGTGACCCATTTCCGATCCTTTTCTAATCCGATTGTCAATTTTTCAATATATAGCCGGCAGGATAACGGCTGTTTGAGCTAGGTCAACACATAGTCTTGCAGTGTCATACTGCCGCAAACGTTGAATGCAAATGAACCTCAGTCTATAAGGCAGCCGGTTCAATCGGCCATGTGCTACAACTTCTGAAATATACGGTTTCATCCATTGGCAGTACATGAGAATAGGTAAATACAGTTATAGACATGAACTTTTCAAAATGCATCACCTTCGCCTCGTTACACTCAGTGAAGAGAACGTCCGCTAGTTTATACACCATAAAAATAGAATATAGCTCTAGCATTAACCATCCTCCTCATGTGATGTCAAGGTTAAGAGCATGGTTTAGGATTCCCAACACCCTTAGCATCTTGTTGCAAAGTTTTGGAGTCAAGATATGAACTCATACTGAGTGGTCAAGACCGCCGCAACCCAAACCAAGACTAAGCATACCTGAGGTTTGACAATTCTTACCAACAGGGGCAAAACATTATGTTACTTGCAAATCAGCTCGAAGGTTTATGCATCAGAGAATTAATTAACCATTAGGTGTTCTCCGCAGGCACCATATTACGTGGTATGGACCGACAAGAATATGAAGAGTAGGTCTAAATACATGAATCAAGGACTTTATGTTTTATTTTTCCGTCCAACCAGCGATGTTACCATTTTGCCATTTTCGTCTTTGAGATACTCGTCAATCAGCCTAATCGAGGGAATGTGGGCTGTCGGTTATGCCTTTCCAATCTGAATGCACTTTTGATTTGTCAAAAATGCTTCCACGTCATTCGGTTGGATTTTGGCGCGTTGTGAGGACGACTCAGTCGATGGGTAAGCAATAGAGTATGCCAAGCGTATAATCACAAGGTCTTTCCATAACATTAAAGCACCCTAATATGGGTAATGAATTTGCTTTTGTGTGTTTATCACATATTTACTACATAGGACCAAGAAGCTACCGCGACCATAATCCCCGTCACAATGGTCAGAAGCTTCCCAACCTCCATTCCATTATATTGGCAAGCTGCTGCATTGGCCGACCTTCGATACTCGAAGTCTTGCCATGGGACAAAGACACTCCGGAGCCAAAACATGTATTGGAAATCGGGAAACATGATGGTGTTGCGTCCAGAATTGGGGTCAATGAACCAGGAGCTGCAGCCAGTTGCCCAAACTAGTTGTTTGGCCTTTTCCTGAACTCGATCGAGGTCACGCATTTCTGCGGCAGGGGTCACCTCAACGATGTCATTCCTTGACCCCATGGATGCAATAGTTGTTCGCCCCGCTCTGAGTGCTTTCAAAATAGGTTTGATCAGGCGAAGGGTGAAATTAATTTGACATTCGGAGGTAAATACAACGGACAGGTGTCCGCTCAGACTGTTCGGACCCATCATAATGAACAGGTTCGGGAAACCGGAGAGACATGTCCCAAAGTAGGATGAGGGAGCCCCATCGCTCACTCTTTGCCACTATTTATGTCATGTTAAGGCTCGATATACCATACTGGGTGAAGGCAGTGCTTACATGTTCGTTAATGCTGATACCGTCCCGTCCCAGAATTTCCATGGGATGTAAAGGTGTGTGAGTTTCAAAACCATTGGCTAGGATTATGGCATCTGCTTTGATTTTCTTGCCTGATTTAGTTTGGATACCTGTTTGAGTCACTATTTCGACCTTATCGCTGTGAATCAACTCCACATTATCTTGGTGCAGGCAGGTCAGGTACTCTGTGTCATTGACACGACGCTTACAGCCAAACTCGATTTTGGGAACAAGAAAATCATGGTATCTCGCAGGCGAGGTCTTCCTGATATACGCAGTAGTTTCTTGCTCCCACTGCTTTCGCAATTTCTGGCCTTTGACCGTCTGGAAAGCGCGAAAGCGACCCTCGATATTCCAATACAGATGAGCCCGATAGATGCGCAAGGCGAACGGGACCCATCTCATGCAAAACTTGAAGAAACCCGTGTATTGGGGGTTGGAACGCTCGGCAACCCAGTGCGATTGCCGAGCAAACTGGGTGATTTTCTTAACAGCTCCAGGGCCATCACTCATTGCCGGCACAATCTGCGTTGCACTGCAGCCATTTCCTATGATTGGTCAATGGGTGTTATTTTCAAGAGACAACAGATATTTTACCAATGACAACCACTTCTTTGTCTTTCCAATCAAACGTGTGGTCCCACTGCGCAGAATGAAACAAGTGACCTTTGTAATTCTCAGCGCCTGGGATGGTACATTTGTTCGGTTTGGAGAGAGCCCCAACTGCGGAAACGAGGATTTTGCAACGGCGCTTAGAAATACCATCCGTCTTGCAATCCCGAATCACGACGAGCCAGCTTCCGCTGTGTTCATCCCAAGCGGCTGACAAGACCTCGGATTCGAAGCTGGTATGCTTGTCGATGCCATACTTGAGACCCACACCCTTGAAGTAGGCATGGATCTCTGGCTGCAGAGCAAACTTCTGGGACCAATTCGGGTTTGGCTCAAATGAATATGAGTAGAAGTGCGATGCAACCTAGATCAGTGTGAGTAATTAATGCAGATGTGAGAAATCTTGGATACTAACATCACAACCACAGCCTGGGTACGAGTTTACCAGCCAGGTGCCTCCAAGATCAGCAGACTTTTCAATAATTTCGAAGCTTCGGGTGGCAGTTTCTCTGATCAGTTGGACACCCATGGCAATACCAGATGGGCCAGCCCCGATGATCAATATGTCAGTGTCGATATTGTTGTCCATTTTGCACAATTTGCGACAATATTCTTTCTTGATGCGCAGAGACTCGTGGGATCACTAAGAGCACGAATTGGTATCTTATATCAGAATATTGTTCTTTCACCTTTTATTTTCATGGACCACCTTGATGCTCATTCCGATGCCAAAGTATCAGTGCCACGGCAAACGCCCAACGCCAAGCAGCACGCCGGGTTTGGTAACGGGTTTGAGAACGGATTTGACGTCGGATTTGAAAGGCAATTGGCTGAAAGGTTTCCGCCGGGTTTGACGGCTTTGGCTCGGACTCGGGCTCTTATTCACGTTGATTTGACTAAAGGCTGGTTGATCTTTACGTTGCGCGCGGCACTTGAACACGGTATATCTTTCCCGGGTTTAAACAGCATAATTCTTTCTAAGATATTCGCTCACCAAAATCCAAGTTATATAGATAGAAGATTTATGCCATGGATAATAATTCTGAGCCGAGATAAAAGTTATGTAATTTTATGAGGACATTGTTTTAAATCAGATCACATTTCCAGCTTTTAGTTTATGGGATAGTGAGTCACATCCATGCCCGTAACTGCATGTAGCAGTGTCATAACATTTTCGTGATCCTCCCCGAGTTTCCACTCATGCATAATTACCTACAAGACACTGCAAATTTAATATTACGAGCACTTGACTCAACGTGAAATCAGTTTGTCGTGTGCCCAACTTTTTGTGCCTATACTGCAAGCCTTCGGGATACGAGCCAATGATGTGATAAATTTCGTCGCTACTTGGGCTATTATACATTCTCCCACTGAAAGCACCTTCGGATGTAAATATTTGGCTGGACTGACGTGCCGTCCACGTTGCCAGACGTGTCTGATCCTTCCCGTCCTTCCTGACTTATCTTCCACCCTCTTAACAGCAACATGCATATTGCTGCTGCAATGTATACTAACCCAGTAAATAGCTGTACTCCCAGGTAACTTCCAGTGTCTGTGAAGATCTGCAAGGCAATGGGCTCGCTGAATGTTGATGGTAACACCATGCTGAGCCACATCAGATTAAGACCTGAAGGTACATTTTGAATGCCAACGACTTCCGCCATAAGCGGCGCAATGGTAGCCCAAAAGTTTCCAGCCACAAGACCTTCGGAAATACAATAGAATAGCAGAATACCAAAGCTCTTTGCGTTCACCCAGACCGCTAGTGATATGACTCCGGCGATAAATGTCATAACACCTGCCATATTCATACGACCCATGGCATCGCTGAAGTAGCCAATCAAGGGCCGGCCAATGGCTTGCGCACCGTTGAATAGAGCACTAATAAGGGCGGCCTGTGAGCTATTCAATCCAATTTCATTAGCATAATTAGCTAAGGTGAAAATTAAGATAAAATATCCTAGCATAGTGAAGCCACTAAACCCAATTATGAGTTGATATTCCAATCTCTTAAAAAGACAGATATCAAAGGTTTTTGGGCTTGTACCCATAACCTTTCTTCGATCTTTGATTAGGAGAATACAGGTTGTGTTTACAACAAAAGCTAGTATTCCTAGGATCCGAAAGGCGTAGTTGAGGCCAAGGCTGTGAATGATCGCTCCTGTCACAAGGGAGTAAACAAGCCCTCCTAATCCCGCTCCGGCAAGTGAGACACCGCTTGCCAAAGATCTTTTTGTCGTAAACCACTGAGGAACAACAGCGGCGGTGGGAATAAAGAGAAAGCCCAGGCCCATGCCAAATACGACTCCTTGAGTTAGGAACAAATGCCAAATCTTCTTGGATAAGCTCGCGCAGAGCAGACTTATGGTCTCAAGAAGAACTCCACAAAACATGGTCGGCCGAATCCCTATCTCTTTGACCATGATGGTGGCCAATGGCGAGACAAGGAGGAGGAAGGTGAGACTGAGGGAACCAACAAAGGCGTATTGTAGAGGTGTTGCTCCAGCAAAAATGTCGTGATCTAGGAAGTACGCCAAAAACACAGCATATGCTGAATTAAAACCCCATGAGTGAGCATTAACAACAGCTGCCGCAGCAGTGCACACCCAACCATAGCCGCCATCAGGCGGTTCATCTGCATCAACTGATGGATGATTGAGGTGTTGATTATCAGCGTCCATGTCCTGACTAGTTTGTATTGAAAGCGGGGCGGGTAATTGACTGCACTCGGTCGGTCGCTGGAATTTGGAGTCCATTTGCTCAATGTCAAAACAACAACGGGCAGAGAGGAAAAGTTGTTTCGTTCATCGCGGGTATTGTATTGCAATACGGCCGAAGGGACAGAATTAGTTAACATATAACTGAATGCTGTCAGCTTTGGGGCATTTTGTGATTGAAGTGGAGATCATTTAAATTACCAGTTGCACAATGGAGTAGTAAGAACACACCGGTTACTCTTCGCAATGAGCGTTTCAGAGATGTGTTGGTTCAAGGATCCACAAGTGCGAGGCCAAGAAGGCATCTGCTTGGGGATGAGACCGGAGGGATTTGTCATGGCTCCGATAGTTCACCTTCTACGTTAGGCAAATACCACGGCTAATTATCGTATTCATGAAGGCACGGCTTCAATTGACCAATCCAACCGCTTTGGGGAGGATGCGCTCGGTTTTCAGAGTAACTCGGATTACAAGGACTTCGGCGCTAACGCTTAAAAGGACTAGCACCGACGGTTCGGGAATGTTGCGCGACCAGTTCGACGCCTTACATGGGTGAACCCACCCGGAGGTCATGTTCTTGTGTCCTCGGATTTCAGAGAGATGGTGTGATCCATGTTCGCTGGTTTCGGTCCACCCTCAGCAGTCGCTATTACGTGGCAAGTGGTAGGCCCAAGGCAGGGGCCATGAGTTCTATCATGTATGATGAGGTGGCACAATCACCACATGCCCTGTTTGTCATTCTTTAAGAATTTTACAGAGATGCTTGTCTTGTAGAAATCGTCTTGGATTTTCAGACTGAGATGACTATTGATGGCAGACTATTTGCTTGCAAGGTTTCATACGTCCGACAACAGAAACCCATTCTTCACTCTCTCCATCCATCTTGTCTGTACAAACCGCAGTTCCAAAATGACGGTTCAGATGGCCAATTTTGATTGCATTGAGTGATCTGGCAAAATATTGTTTAGTTGTCTCGGCGATATGAGATACTTTATATATCATGAGGGCCCCCGAGCCCGCTCTTTAAGGGCCCGGCCTTTGTTAGTCCTCGATCCTCTACGAATAAATTGAGACACGGAAGAGTACACAGGAGGAAATAACAAGTTTATAGCAATGAGCTTTATTCAAGGGTGTGCGAATGCAACCTCTTTCCTGATCGGAACCACGAATTAAAAGCTATGATTCCCATAGTTATAATCTAGGCGGAACATGAGAACGGCATACCAGTACCGCCCTGCCTGAACTTGACAATCTATAAGAGTTCACATTAGTATATCCCTCAAACAGGCTGGTGCTGGAAAGAAAAGGCTTACCAGCTGATCTACACTGGCGTACATGCCGCAGATAAGGATTACAATACCCAGCAAAACGATGAGGGAATTGAGGACAGCATGGACAATATTCTTCCTCTCATACCATTTGCCTTCCTTCAGAATCAAGAACCACGAAAGACCAGGCAGGTACAAATTTAGGCCAGATATGAAGAGACACGCACAAATTGATAGCAGTTCCGAGAAAAACGGAATGGATTCTGCCACAATCCATGCAAGGAGCGTGACGATGGAAACTAGTCCCAGCCAAGTGGCCCAGCCCTTAGTGGTGTTAATATAACGAATAATTGAATTCTTGAAAAACTGTCCATGCATGTATCGACAGATGGCTGTAGTGTTAATTGATCCTGATATGAAGATGACAGGGAGCGCCACACCAAATGCCACCTTCGATACCGTGCTTCCAGCTGATAGTAATGCCGGCGACTGGACCTCTTGGCCAACAAAATAGTAAATCAGAGCACCTGTCAATGTATACACTGTGGTGGCAACAAATCCCAGCGTGTATATTGATTTTGTGTAATCCTCCGGCGTATGCATCTCAGCCATAAACGACGGCTGCGACATGGCAAACCCGAATGCAAATATGATGTTATTCAGCGCAATAAAACCTTCAGTGAAGCTGAGATTTCTCTTGGGCCAAGCTGACCAAGGCACGCCACCGTCAAGCTCTCCTCGCGAATGTTGAATTCCGGTTGCGACTATTGTAATCCCGATGGCGAGAAGTATGGACACAAAATCGATATAGCCCAGGATGGCAATTTCTGTGAAAGATGGAGGAATGGCAAGAAGCATGAGAATGATAGCCGAGACAACTCCGAACAGAATTGAGCAGAGGTGGGACCCGGAAATGGTCACAAGAGCAATCTTTCCAGTGAGACAGTGTGACCCAATTGTCAAGGTGCCAAGGGCGATAAAGAAAAATGCCACGAGTCCAGTGCCAAATTTTCCCATCATCAGAGTACCGATGTCAACATAATGCATGACGTGGCGATGTTTGAGTTTGACTTTACCGAGAATGTAGCTGGCATACATGGAGGCAATTCCCAGGCTGATGCAAAGAATGATTGCCGGCACCATGCCGAGACTCGCAAAGGCCGCAGGGAGACCAAGGGAGCCAAGAGCAATGCATTGAACAATACAGATCACAGAAAGCCGTTTCCAGCCAAGGCGGCTAAAGTAGGCGTCGCCCTCGATGGTTTTCTGTCTCTCGAGATCTTCCCGGGTGGCATTGGGTCCAAGAATAACCCCATTGCAAATAGTTGGATCCTTCAAGACATGGGAGTCAGAATATTTCCCTTTTGACGAATTATCCAGGGTGGATTCGCCGGTTCTATTCTCATAATCCATGGCTGGATAAAGAAACAAGTAAGGAGTAGTTGCACTAAATATTGATGAAAAGGCACAATTAAGTTTTGCTACCAATTCAAATAGCTTGAATGAA
The DNA here is from genome assembly GCA_020623665.1 of Calonectria multiphialidica. Classification (NCBI taxonomy): domain Eukaryota; kingdom Fungi; phylum Ascomycota; class Sordariomycetes; order Hypocreales; family Nectriaceae; genus Calonectria; species Calonectria multiphialidica. Next base: position 437,826 of record JAHVYC010000026.1, read on the forward strand.
GAATATTTGATATAGGGATAATGCGGTAAGACGCAAACGTAGATGTGGATTCTCAACTGGTGGCGTCCATGAATTTGTGGAGTTGCCTCATTATATAACATTTGGGGCAATGATAATTAATGATACTGACCATCTCAATCTGCTAATATCCAAAGGCTTATCGAATCGAATTTGGCAATCAAAGCTAGATTATCCCTTGCTTCGAGTCCAATAACCTACGCTCTATTTCCCCAAACTTCCAGAGAAACCTTATTACCCCAGCTTTCAGCCTTTCGCCGAAGATTGTCCCAAACGAGCAACGGGAGCCTGAGTGTTGGCGTGTAATGCGCAGCTAACTCCACACCCCCTTCATGACTACGTGTCATTTATGGCGTAGATAAATTTTAGATATGCTGAAATGACAATTTGCCCACATACTATCTGCGGAGAGGCAGAAATGATCTCAGTAACTAACTGTAGGGTGTATTGTATTGAACGAGCAGAATATATGTTGTGAGATACGTTATGTAACTGAATCGTTACCAATAGTGCTTTAACGAAAATTGAGTCATGAAACCCTTACAAAAGGCAATCCGAAATTGTAATGTCGAGTTGACTCTCAGCTTCTTTGTCCTGGGGTAGTTCAGGGCCCGTTCGGATTACGTCAAAGCCGCCAATCAAACCCATTTCCGATCCCAGCCTACCGAGCTTGTTTCCGACCCCAATCCACTGAACCCATTTGGGAGCCGTCCTCGCCTTCTCTCTAATGCCCGGCAAGTGAATTCGGTTTAGGGCGACCATACTGGTGTAATTACTCATTAATTCTCTGCACTTTGCAGATAGCCTACATAGACGTATAAAAGCTACATTCTAATATCATAAATCTGTCTCAATCGATCAATCTAAAAGCTTGCATCGCACTTGATTCAATTACTAAAGTTCACCAGAGCAACAATTACGATGTCTTCTGATACCCCCACTCATCCACCCACCCAAAATTGGGTGTTGACAGCTGAGAGATTGCACGATGCTCTCCCAAACATGGCAATGTCCACGAAGTCCGTGCACGCCGATGACTTTTACAGTCCTCACAAGGCCATTGCCCCTGCCATTCATGTGGCAGTCAACTACAGATACGCTCGTGACCCGGAAGATCTGGTCCACTTTCAGAACCAGGATGTGAGACAGCGTATCCGTAAAGAAATACGATTTGAGCTTGTTTTGCTGATCGAACTCAATAGCCGAACGCGCCTTTCGACTCCCACATCTATTCCCGGTACACTGCCCCCAACTCCAACCGATTTGAAACCGTACTCCGGTCCGTTTTCAATGCGCCCGTCATGTCCTATTCCAGCGGGCTATCCGCCTTCCATGCCTTAATGGTCCTATTGAACCCCAAAAAGATCTTCATTACGGAGGGTTACCATGGTATCCACGGCGTTATTGGGGTGCTGAACAAGATCAATGGTCTTAAGAAACTCACCCTTAACGATCTCGACCAACTTGAGGCAGGTGATGTTGTTCACGTCGAAACTCCACTGAATCCGACGGGAGAGGCATCCAATCTCGCTTACTTCCAGGCTAAGGCTCATGCGGCCGGGGCGTACCTCTCAGTTGACGCGACTTTTGCACCTCCGCCACTGCAGGACCCCATTCAACTTGGTGCAGATATTGTTTTGCACAGTGGAACCAAATATGTCGGCGGTCATTCCGATATGCTCTGTGGTATCCTCGTGGTTAACCCATGTCATATTAAGGATGGATGGATGCAGACACTACAGGCTGAGCGCCAGGTTCTCGGTTCCGTTCTGGGCACGTTGGAGGGTTGGCTTGGCATTCGATCTCTCCGTACGTACAACCTTCGCATCATGCGCCAATCCCAAACGGCCCAGGGTCTTGTCGATTGGCTCAAGAAGGAAATGGAGGATGTGACTTCGCTCATCGGCAGAATGTGCTATCAGCTCCAGCACGCCTCGTTGCAGGAGGAGGACATCAAAGATGGCTGGCTACAAAAGCAAATGCCAGGTGGCTATGGGCCCGTGTTTGCGCTGTGGCTGAATGATCCTGAACACGCCAAGAAGTTTCCCAGCCGACTTTTCGTGTTCCAGCACGCAACCAGCCTGGGCGGAGTTGAGAGCTTGATGGAGTGGCGATACATGAGTGATAAGGCCTGTGACAAGCGACTTTTGCGCGTGAGCGTCGGCGTGGAAGATATTGAGGATTTGAAAGCAGATATGTTGCAGGCGCTTGCAGTCTTGGAACGACAGTGAAGCCTACAGATGTAAATGAATAAAACTCCGCATGGCTCTTGCATGTTTACCATATTCAGCTATGACGTCTTAATATTGTATGGTGAAATCATTTACGTTGATAATTTCCGTCAATTTTCGTTTTCGAACTTATTTTTTGCCGTTGAAGCACAACACTAAAAACTCGATAGGAACTTAGGGGTGGTCTTCAGAAGCTATGGTATTTGTCAAAACCATACTTGGAATCATGAGTCTAATTGCTAGACAAAGATTACCAATAAGTGGTGTGATACGACCACTATAGCCAGCCCCTCGATTAAATAGACTCCATGTTTTATATCTAGCTAATGTGGGATATATGCGACACCTTCCGTGCAGCTTGTCACAATGGCATCATCCCCTTTGATAAAATGTCCCAATTAAACAGGGAAATTTCCAACCTTGTTCAACCATGCTCTACATTGCCTCTTTTATCTAATGACCTTGGACAGTTGGACAGTCGCAACTCGCTATTACCTACCCTGGACGCCGAACAGCTGCGGTAAGAAGCTATTCCAATTAGGCTATTCCCAACAGTAGCCTCCCACTTCGACCGGTTTTAGTAGGTCTATGTGTTATTTTTCCTTCGTTATTCTCTTTATAACTCACAAATATCCCATTTTCTCCTCTCAGTATAATGTCAACACGTAAAGAAGAGCTGGGAACCCGAGAGAGCCCAGTTTATACTTCGACGAGCTCTTTGATGTATTCAGCCTGCCGCTGGCGAAATGCACGTGGCGACAGGCGATTGCGTAGCTTTCTACAGATACAAAAACACACTTAGTTTTGGTTCGGTGGTAGAAATGGAAGCTGGAGTATAAAGTGGATGAACGGGAATCCACCTTCCGTCATCATCACCTTTTGATTAGGAACTACATTGGACCATTCTCTATACCAGCTATTTTTTAATATATCGGATGCCCGATGCGAAAGGAAACTGAAAGCGACACTTAAGATGGTTGGTTTTCACGAGATTCGAACAACGAATTGGCTAAACCTCTGGACCCAGTCAGTCGATTTTTCTAAGGAGCCACAAGTTTCAAGGTTAGGCCCGAGTCACCAGTACGCCATTGACAGTGTGATTCAGTGCAAGTAATAAGTATTAATTGTAACTCATGTTAATAATGAAATCATGACACATGCTGGGGCACCATCATCGGGAATGGAAAATGTGGGGTCGTGTCGGATTTCGGGAATTAATACCCACCAACAACAACTTAGTTTAGTCTTAGCTACAGCCCCCCTATACAAGTTTTGGCTGTAAATCTACCTCCGCGGCTTATTTGCACTTCGGTTCCGTGTTTCCTTATTAACTCGGAGTTTACTCGTAATCTGACTTCAAAGGAAACGCTGCAGGGACCGCTTCCTATAGATTTACATCACGGAGCATGAGGTCCAGCCTGTCGTGTGATCACTGCCGGTTCGTCAAACCATTATAATTCTATATCCGAAGGCTAACCACTTTACAGGAGGGCCAAGATAAAATGCGTAAACACGGGATATGCGCCGTGTCAAAAATGCGAAAGGACAGATATCGACACCTGTACACTCACTCGCCCACAACCTGCGGTTCGGTCCAGGCGTCGAAGAGCAATCTTAGCGAATTCCAAAAGACCATTAAAAATACAACCAGACAAAACTTGTGAGCAGTTAATAAATGGTCCCGTGAACGAAGAGCCCCAAGTAAGACTCGAACCATCCCCACAACAAAACAACAGCGAGCTAGCGGACGATTCTATTGATAGCCACATTGCAAACCTCTCGGACGGTATCGTCTTAAAATGTCTAAACGTTCTCACAAACAAGTTCCCAGAACTCTCAATCCTGCACATTCCCTCGTTCATGAAAGAATACCGAGCCGCTCGATCAAGCGAGGCTAAGGCGCTGCTTAGTGCAATTCTCGCCATTACTAAAGATCAGCTGTCCATTTCGGACAGTTCCAGGGCCGTTGGTTTGTTGAGTAAACAACAATATGTTTCATACTCTGAGGAGATGCTTGCAAAACTAATCATACAGCCCCCAAAGGTCCAAGTTGTTCAAACCCTCCTCATCATCACCCTACATGAGTGGGGCTGTCGGGAATTTCATAAAGCATGGGTGTACTGTGGTTTGCAATATTTCAAACGAGTGCTCCCAGACAAGGCTGATTCGTCGCAGGTATTGCAATACGCATCATGCAGGCCGTTCATAGCGCTAGAGTTGCGACCTACTCGATGGAAACTGCCCTGAATGATGCCAAGGACAGCACCACGCACGCCATCGAAACTCGAACTTATTGGGCATGTTTTATTATGGACTGCATAATCAGTTCGGGCAGCTATCATCCACGGATGTTGCCTCTAAAAGAAATGGTGATATCCAAGGTATCTCGTCCACCAAGTGCTGTTGAGTTTGCATTTGGAGGAGAGTCACTCTCAAGCACAGGGATAAGGCCAAACCGCCAGGCAACCCAGCCCAAGCCCATCGCAATTCTAGACATTACGCACAGTTTCGAGGTTATAGTTCGAGGCTTTGACATATGGTCACATGTCATGAAATTTGTTCTTAATGATGGCCGACGCGCACCTGGCATGACAGCGCCAGAGAATTGTCCCTGGGTTCCAACCTCTGCTTGGGGACAGCTCAGCAAACAACTTGAAGACTGGAGAGCGGGCCAACATCCCAGGCTACACTATCCTAATAATAGTGTGGCTGTTCACATGACGTTGGGATATGCTGAGTCTTTCACCTACGTGAATCTCATCTATTATCTCAAGTATGTCAACATGTTAACACTGCCCTCCATCGATTCACAGATAAACTAAAGTCAGACTTGAAAAGTATTATTATGCTCCATCGAGAATACTTCCCGTTTATTCCCGGGGCCCAAGAGGCTCCTTGTGGACCGATAGACCCCCCATTATTAGAGGCTAAAGCTCCAAAGGATTGGTGGGAGGAGAGCGCGGCAAAACTCTTTGGGGCAGCTGAACATATTACAGGCATATTGCATGAGGCATGGCAATGTGGAGTGCCGCTGATGACACCATTTGTGGGATTCGGTTGCTTCACTGCAGGCTTTATTAGCTTGTATGTGCTCCATTTCCCGGCGATGAACGTAAAGCGCAGCCCTCTCGCTGACAGGATGTTCAATATTTGCGTTGACTATTTGAAGCGATTCAGTGCGGTGTACAAAATTGGAGATAGTTGGGTATGTTACACGGGTGTATACGCCTATGATTCGTGTTAATCTCTCTTTAGTTGAAAGTCATCCAACATAGTTCTCTTCTCTATCAGAATATCGCGAGAGACAGAAACAGATATCAGGGGAAGTCAAGATCAGACTTTTATGCTCTTCATCAATCAGTTCACGAGTTCCGCGTTTTGGACAGGTCAGACATGCATCTTTACGAGATCAACATTGCGGAGTTAGGAACTCCTCTACCTATAAATGAGCGTGGGGAAACGAGAGAGTCTCTTGACCATCACATGATAGATGCAAACGAGCCTTCGACTCCAGTGCTTCCAGATACTCCACGCGTTCTTGATGATTTAGGATTATGGCCATATTGGTGGTCGGTTTATAGGGACGGGGATATGGCGTTGGGTGATAACGTAATAATCGGTTCCTCAAATTTATGAAACTATGCGGTTTGTTGATTTTTAACTCGGCCTATTATATCGTGGGCTATCACAAGAGCTCAAAAAATTGTTAATGGCTGGTATAGTACCTATAAACTGGAAGGCACATTTTGGGGTTAGTCCCGGCTCTGCAGTGCCAGTCTTGGTCCGGTCTGGCGGCATCGTCGCCCAGCGTGGAGAACTCGATGGGGCTTCGACACAGCCAGCCGGTCGAGACTACCACAAAGAGTTTCTTACATCGGCTAAAATGAACCATTTGAGTCAGCCTTCAAGGCTTTTGCACAAGAACTGTGCGGAGATTACGATAAGATTCAGTGGCTACCAATCTGTGGTACCGCGGTTTGGAGGTCTGGAATGAGCCACAAAGTATGTGGATTAGCTGGAACTTAGCGTCCAACCAGCCAGCTGTTCAAAGGAAAAGGAATATAACCCCTCGGTGTCCTCAAACTCGCACCAAAAAAAGGCTCACCAATGCTGGGCAACCGCACGTAATCTCTGAACTCGAAATCTGCGACTTTTTCAGGATGACCCTATGATTAATTGATACCCATCGGCCAAAACGTTGACCCAGAGTCGTTCTTCCAATTCTTAATGTCTTCTTCTACTGTAAACGGCACAGGGCCGGTTCCTGTCCTGGTTCGTATTTTAGACACTTTCCCCAGGAAAATGCTGACAATATCTTGCGGCGCTTTCAGGTCACTGGGTGGTCCATCATGACAGTTGCAACAGCGGTCCTAGGCGCACGTCTCTACCTCCGTTTAAAAATTCAAAAGCGAAACCTTCTACTCAGTGATCTTTTTATGATTTCTGCCTGGATTTGTGCATTGGCCTTTGCATCATGCACCATACTCATGTTCAGGCTCGGAGTATTAGACAAACATGTGGGATCATCATTAAACGGATTCGACGGTGGCCCCAAACAAATCGAAGAGGTCCTCAAGGTAAAATCTCCTACAACCTAGACACTACTCCAGACAATATAGCAAAAAATAAAGCTGACACATTTTCAGCTGTACTGGCTCGGTCTGATCCCACAATATCTGACCCTGTATCTGTCCAAAGCAGCCTTACTGGCAGTTTACTTAGAAGTCTTCCCTCATTTCATGGCGAAGAGGAGAATAGCTCTGTGGATGGTTATCACTTATAACTTCCTTGCTCTTGTTGCAACCTTTTTGGTGACATTTCTTAGCTGTCATCCGATTGAATCATTGTGGTAGATATATGGTCTCTACGTCGGCTTCTGTGCTTATTTAACGTTAATAGGACACTCAGTATGGCAAAGAACTGTTCTACTCGACTAGGGCGCAGTTTGTTTATAACTACCTGGTCCCTTAATCTTGCAGCGGAAATTTTCGGTCAGTCATTTTGTTCCTTCGCATAGGTTTTGATTTTTTTCTAATATTTTGCGCAGTTTTTATTATGCCCTGGCTTATCATGCCAGAAGTGAGAGTTCGGGGGATTCTCAAGGTTGGGCTTTACTCAACGTTTTTACTCGGCCTCGTTACAATCGGCATTTCCATCTTGCGTTACGTGGCATCCACCAAGTCTCAGGTTAGAGGTTCGGTACCGTGGAGCACGATTGGTATGCATATCGAGATAAAAGTTTGAACAAAACTGTTGACAAACTCACTAGTGCTGTGGATAATTATCGAGGTTTCTCTCAGTGTAACCATTTCATGCCTTCCGTCCCTCCGACCATACTTTTCAAGTCCTGAGAAGTCTGCAAACATTGCTACATTGAACTCGATATCAAGAGATACTGGCAAGTGGACAGATAGCACGGTGCAAGATACAACACAGGCTACGGCGGGTGGTTCTCTTTTATCCACCGATGATCTTTTACATAACAACCCTAGATACGACCAGAAGAGTGAGGTTTGATTTTGGTTCGTCGTATATTTACTATTCGGCTATTGTGACATATTCCGGGATGTATGAGATGGCCTTTTTATATCCCATGTTAATACTTGAGTGGATAATAAACGTATTCGATAGTTTCACATTAAGTCGCCTGTTGCTCCAAGAATTCTCAGCAGCTTACAATTTTCTTACACAGCCTCCTGGTGTAGTGTTCCTATACTGGTCAACGTCAAAATCCTGGGAATTCACATGATCATTCACACCCTCCCCCATCTGTCGACAGTAATTTATCGTTCTCATCTATCACTTGTACCAAGCCAATGAATTTTTCAATTAGGAATCGACGCTCAAAAACGATTCGCCTCATTCATCCGGAAGCTCTGCTATAAAGGATCGACCTCTTCCACCCAGAGCCGCCGTAGCTATTCACTTGGTCGCTGCTTTGTATGTACTATTTAAGTTCATTGTGGACCACCGTGAAGTGCACGGGCCTGAACATTCGTTGCTGCTCAAGCCTCTTGCAACTCTTCAACATCCTCGATGTCAATGCGCAGTAAAAAGCACGGGGAACAGCGCACACACTGGACAGTGTTATCAAATCTCACATCTATTTTGGCTGCTCTTGGCAGGTAAAGTCAACAACGGCCATACAACTGGCGGGATCTGTCCCAAAAGCGGACGAAATTGCAATGCATGCCCAACGCGGTCGCCACCAGAAACAGATGGCCCACTACAGAAGTGCATCGTAATCTCCACCAGATTGACCAGGGTGAGCCGTCATGAATAGGGCCGTCGTTGACAACTTAATCAGCCCCATTTCGAACACGCAAAGCATCGTCACGCCCACCCTTTAACGTTCCTTCTCAGAGCTTGCTCTTCCATTGTCTCATCGCAGCCCTACATCATGCCAAATGACAGTCCAACCCCATCCGCAGTGGCCCAGAGGCTAGCGAGGAAGCGCGCCCGCGACCGCCGAGCCCAGCAAAACGCCCGAGAGAAACGGATCCACAAGCTATCGACGCTTGAGGCTCAGCTTGCGCTATGTAGAGAACAAAATACAGCGTATCTGGCCCAAATACAAAGCCTACAGCGCACATGCCAGGAGCTCCGACGGTCCAACGACAAACTTCTTGCACAACATGACCTCGTCTCGGCATTCGTTCACTCTTGGCAGAGTCATGATTCCCTCTCGTCAAATACGCAACGAAATGCCACTATTTCTATTTCCAGCCCGGGTATGGGCGAGTTCGCGGTGCAAACCGAGGACGCGGATGCGTTACTCAACGACTCCACTTCAAGGCGCGTCGGCGAGTCCCTGTTTCCTCCAGCTCATCTCATAGATCCCCAATTATCCGGTTTTATACTACCCACACTACACATCCCTCACACGCTTGCCGTCCCGATCTGGCGTATGACGTCAGTCCATTCAAAGCCATCGAGCACGAAATCTGGGTCCCTGATCGATATTTCGTGGAGGGCTGACCCCGAGTTGGTCAAGGTTCAGCCGGAATTCCCGGAAGCGCCGGATCTGCTTTTCGGAAACAAGAGAAATTATCTCGCGAATACGCTGTACAGAAAGTTACAGGAAATATCTTGTTCCGACCCGGAGCGCCTGGCCTGTGGCTGGATTGATTACATGATGTGGAAGTGGATGCTGGAACCCACGGAATCAAGATACTTCAACATCCCCGAGTTTATGAGGCCAGTATCGGAGCAGCTCCAGTATCCCCACCCCAGCGCCATTGACATGGTTCCATGGCCGAAGCTGCGGGCAAATTTGATATCAAAACAGGATATCTACGACTTGGGGAAAGTGATTGATCTGTTGGCATGCTGCTTCCGGGTCCGCTGGCCCCTTGGTGAGAATATCGTAGAAATGGATGAAAGGGGTATTATTCGCATGCGGCAGACATTCTTCCACGCATTCATGTGTCTTGATCAATGGTATATTACTAATGAATTCGTGAGAGAATATCCCGATCTTGTTGAAGGGATGGAGCCTGAGAATATGATGGGGTAATTGAACTCAGCACCCCGCTATGTATTGTGTATGTAGTGTTTCTTCCTGTGCATGTAAACATGTGTCAGGCCATTAATACACCATTCAGTTGAATCACAACTCTGGAGAAGTACCATCATGGTCAACCAGGCAATGGCCAAGCCAGGGAATCAGTTTAGGTCAGGATGACAGAATAAAGTCGTTTGGCAGCCACGCTAATATTCTACGAAAGGGATAGCGTTAGGTTATAAGCTCGGATAGTTCTTAGACCAAGCGTATCTATTTTTAAAATACGATAGGTACATACTTGAGATGAATGTAATAAAATAGGGGTTCCACTTCAAAGGGTACTAGGTCACAAACCTGTCGTATTACAACTAGCAAGCCCCGATAGCAATTCAGTCTATACAACAGTAATGAATTCAAGGTGTTGGCGAACGGTCGCTTGTGCGCGAATCTGAATTGGTACTACGTCTATGGACGTGATGACTATCGAAACTAACCGTCTCAGATACCAGCTTCGTTAAAGAGAATGAGAAACAATCTCATCATAATACATATTTGTTTAATGCTATGTTTTGACGAGTTCGGGGAAGAAATCATGGCTGCGCTTTCATAAAATGCCAAGGCCATGCTCGCATGGTCTGAAGAGACTCCAGGAGAGAAAAAAAGAAGGTTGTTGGATAAATTATGTGTGGCATTTCTTCTTCGCACATTCCGCCTTCTTTTGGAAACCCTACTGCCCACAGCATCTTATTCGGGCTTTTGGGCCGTCCAGAATAGATACTTGATGTATGCGTGAATCTTGGGGTTGCGCATGTCTTCCTTAGCTGCCGTCGACAAGAGCTGGAGCTCAACCTCATTGAGTTCCTTCAGGGTGAGGAAGGGCTTGGCCGCCATAGCGTTGACCAGGTCACTCATCACGGTCTGGCAGTAGACGCCGATAAGTCTCATAGTTTTATCCTATTACCAGGTCGTCAACAACTTTTCTCTTTGGCCTCATTGTTCAGATCTGTTGGGAGCAAGCATACCTTGGCCCATGGTCCGTATGGGACTTTTAGGACGCGGCAGGTCACATTGGTGAAGCCAGCCTTCTCGAGAGGTTCCTTCATGGCCTCACCAGCGTTAAAGGCCATACCGAAATTGGACATTGCCTTGGGGATCAAATCAAAGAATCGCTTGACTGGTGTATCTTCCTTCACGGTTCCATCATCGCTGTGGACGCGACCATCAAACTCCTGGACCTCGATCCAAGCACCAGGTTTCATGTTGCTGTACTCATTACGAGGTCAGCGTGTCTTCACCCATGTCGAGGTCATGCAATACGCACTCATATGCAGATTTCAGAACCTTGGCCTGGTCCTTCAGCCACGGGTTGAGGCATCGCAGATGAACAAAGTCCCAGTCGCCGCCGTTGGCCCACTCATCTTCGACATCGTCAATCAGAAACCTCAGGTTGGGGGGGCACCACTGCGGCCTGTTTATGTTAGCAATCGCTAAAAATGCGTTTATTTCAAAGCCTTTGGGGCGTACTGAATGGGGCTGAGATCAATTCCGAGAACTTCAGCACTGGGGAACTGGTCGGCGACTTTTGATGAGGTCAGCTGCTCCGTTGTGTGTGTAGTGGCGGCGAGATGAGGGAATCACAACGAACCCTCTACGGCCCAGATTCCGGTCCCAGTGCCCAGATCAATAATCTTTTGCGGGTTGTCACCAATGGGGGAGAAAAAAAGCTTTCCACTGTATTTGGGTTAGAATCAAGACATGTCAGGGGGGTGAGGCCGTTGGGGGCTGACTCAGTCAACTCCAGCATCATCGCGTGTTTCATGTCATCGCGGTTCTGCTCAACGTCGTCGTTGGGAATTGGGTAGCGACCATGGCGGTAGCGGTGGTACTGTGGGTTACTACATTAGCCATTTGTGTCACGTCACATATCACAGCGCGAGGCGTCACACACCCTGCGACCGTTCTCGAAGCTATGCTCGTAGATGCTGGTTCGCAAGCTCGCCGAAGTACTCGACAGGGAGGCGGCATCCTCGTCCGACGTCAGAAACTCGTCATCCTCAGCCGCCTGGTCGGGGTCGGCAGGCGCAAGCTGCTGGACCGGCTCTTCTGGTGCCGACATGTTTAGTGTTCAATGCTGAGCTGCCACTCGATCTCGTGGGAAATGGGCAAAGTCAAATGTCAATGACAGACGGGGGAGTCTCGCGCGGGGTCCGTAGGGTCTGGGGTGTCTCAATTTTCCTAGCTTCAACCATGTGCGGGCTCTGCAATATTTGAGCAGCAGGGAACCTGCCAGAGTCCCCCCTGGTTCCTCTCCACGTTGTAGTGCATACAGATGCACAAGTTGGATGGCTCGGCAAGTGGGTGACAGAATGGACCGTACACTAGCGAGGGGCTGACACAAATGCCCCGGCACTCATTCTTCGGGGAATGGAGAGGGACTGAGCAGGCAATTCTGTTCAAGCCCGCCGCTCCACTCTGCTCCAGTTGGCCTGCACCTCTTTTTCTGACCCGCTCCCCGGGTCAGTGTCCGCGGCGGCGTCACAATCCACTGCTTCCTGTCTCCCGGCTAGCGTCCATTGGAGGACGGCATGGCTGTTGGGGTTCCGCCCTCGAAGCTAGCAGTCCATCAGGATGCGGATTGGCCTGTCATGTCTTATCCCTGCAGCACTGTTCCACCCGCAACCAAGTGTGGACACCAACGCCGAGAGCAGTTGGAGATGGACGGAGAACACATGGCACGGGAGAAGCCGCCAAACTCCACCGCGCTATGCTGGATTGCAATGGACAATCGAAGCCTGCCGGGAACTGCCAAAGGCTAAGAGCGTGCATGACGAAGGCAGTTTTTCGCAGGGCATGCGTCAAAGATCCAGGTTTTGATCCTCTGGCCCAGCCAGGGTGATGCGTTAGTGCAGTCTTTCTGATAACGGTGCGGACAATCCGCTGATGGCGTGGCTTGCCACTCACTCCCTGGTGGGGAGATAGGCCAAGCAATCGCCAGAAAAAATTCTAGAACCCGGTTCGACGTACGGATGCGCTCTGCTGTTGTTGTCCCACAGATTTGCACACACGGTATGGAGCCGCGGCGAAACATCAGACCATTGCTTTTGTGCAGTGGACCCTATACACACGCACACGCACACAGCACGTAATAAACCACCTCCGTGTTTTACAACTGCCGTGGCTGGGATAGCTGTCCAATATGTACCAGTGCTAGCCCAACGATCGCTGAGACGAGCAACGTGCTAAGCGTTGGGGCCACTGATGATCAATCAATGTGTGCTTTTTATTCCCCGTACTCTCCCAGCCCAAGCCTGGGGCTAATGTACAGGCCGTCCCGCCCAATGTGCCGGGGTCTCTGCTAGCCGAAATTCAGCCAAATAGGGGGTTTGCTTGTGGATCGCTGTACCTGCGAGAGCCAACCTCTTGAGGTATGTGTGACATCTCGAGTCTGACCACAACAAGTGTTCTGGCAAATCAATGTCACCGGCTACTTTCGCATGCCACCGGCCCAGCTCATAACTGCGTCCAAGACCCCAAACCAGGGTTCCATCACAGTGATTACAAATATTTTAGCGCAGAGCTAGCGCAATCGTGCTGCTGTAGTCAACGGCTTCCACCCAACACGCATACGGGAACCGCTTTTCCTCTCAAGCGGCGGGCTCATCGGGGCAGGAACCACGTTTAAACCTTCATAACGTTGCGTCTACATCCATATATTGTAACCATGTTTAAAACAAGCTACCAACAGCCCTACGCTAAAGCAGCCTACTCAAACTTTCCGATTTGCTCCACATGCCCAAAAACCCGCACCTTTTTGCCATTCCACTGGGCAGTTCCTTCGCCGTAAGACTCGGAGATTGTGATGTAGGTGTCCCGCTGCTCCGGTAAGGCGGGAATAATCTCCGCCTGCTGAACCCGCTTGTCAAACTCAATGGATGCATCTCTTGCTGGCAGGTCGAGGAGAAACTTGTTGAAATAGTTCAGTCCGGTCGTGTTGCTTGTCGTAATGTCCCACGCCGTGGTCTTCTCTCCCACAGGCATCATCTCATGGAGACCGTTGGGGTGCCACACCGACGCGAATCCAGACTTCCAAGTGCCATTCAAGCGAGGCTCCATGATCCACGAGATGAGCACCTCTCCCGTCTCAAAGTATAGCCACAGAGCGTAGTAGCTGGGCCCGATTCCAAAGTCGCCCCACTGTCTTTCAAACAGCCCGAACGACTCAGCCGGGTCGATTTCTTGCTTCTTACCGTCAATCGTCAAGGAGCCGTTGAGTCGGACATGGGGGTTGGCCTGTTTAATTAATTAGCATCTGAGTCCAGATAAACCCCCAAGTTAATCGCTCTTCACTTACCCAATACCATGACCATCCAGGGACCACCTTCGAATAGCCTTCGCTAGCACCCTCCTTGTGCACGAGTTGAATTCCACCATTTCCACCATAGTAAAAGTTACCCCCCGTCGGCTGGACAGAAACATCCATCTGAATATTCGCAATATCAATAGAAAAACGAGTATTAGTCCACATATCCCCGTCGGCTGGGCTGGTCACATTCTGTGCGGAACTGCGCATGTTGAAATGCTCGGGGCTTGCAGATCCGTTGACGGAGATGGAGGCGCCCTGGTCTGTCAACTCTTGCAGGTTATTCACGCTGAGGAATGTTCCCATTGTGTCCGAGCCGATCAGACCAGCGTTGCTTGTGATATGATATTTTCGACCCTCTGTTGTGGTGATCCAGTATACCATGTAGACACTAAACCCCTGTCAGAGATTCTATGGCGAGGTGGCAAGCCGAAACATACTTGTTAACGTTGAATTTGTCTGAATCCACGTATGCTAGGGTTTTGCGGACATCATATCTATTAGCATTTGTCTAAAGGCGTCAGTTAGGATCACACCACAGATAAATGAATTCTTACACCATCATTCTCAACGAGCGTTGGTTCATAATTTGGTGGCGCCCATGATTGGGGGTTCTTGAAGGCGAATGTGGAAAGTGGCGTTAATAAGGCCAGCAAAAGACCCGTCGTACAGTGACGCATTTTAGGCTTCAACGTGATAAAGGAATATCTTGTAGTGTAGTAGACACAAGACGTCACCTTGGGTGAGTTTGAAGAATACACAAGATGCAATGGAGCCTTTATAGCCAAACAAAGAACCCAATGTCTTCAACCGGAATCGGTGTCCGTCACGGAGGATTCGGACGACGCGAGCCTGGGAGAACTTGCTGAATGACCCACTCGCTGAATCAGTACCGCTCAAACCCGCGCCTTCAAAGCCGGCACCCATCCTAACCCGGGAAACGGGCTGCCGGTACTGTCATTGCGACCGGTTACCATGTCGCGTTGCAATTGGGCAAGCTATATGCACTGCAACATACTGCAGGGAAGCAGATACGCGATCGGACGAGACCCATCACGTCTTACCCGGTACTCCATAACCACGATTCCGCCCCGTCCAGTTGAACAGTCAGACAAGATGAATCTTAGTCGATGAATTTCGGTGCTCTTTTTGCATTTTATCATCCCTCACTTTTAGACTTATTTTTTGAGAGAAACCAACACGCTTCTATTATTAATAGCGTTGGCCTATTAATTGGCTAATAACCGTGCAAAGTGCATTTCTATCAACAATCTGGCTATAGGCATTACTAGGAGAGGCTTCCCCATCCATTAAATCTTATTTCAATACACAAAGGGCATCTTTAATAACTTTTGGGCGATCCGAGACAGATTTCCTCCGCTGCCTGGACCTGCTGAATCATTGTGTGCATGCTGCCCCACCATGCAGAACCTGTGCCCAACTAGTTAACGAAGATGATGACCTCTTTCTTAACCTTACCGGAAAACAACAAAGCCCGAGGACCCGTGCTATAGTAAATTTAGAGAAGGCACCAATAGGAACAATTTGGTTATATAAAAGCCTCTCATAATTCACACCGCTAAAACAGCATAAGTAGGGAAATCACAACCACCACCTCACTCGACTTTACGCACTGACACCACTCACATCTCCACTTTTACCACTTCAGCATGGCTTTAAGGGGCAAATGTATTGCAATCACTGGCGGCGCGTCGGGCATCGGGCGCGCCACAGCAAGATTGCTCTGGTCCCGTGGAGCCTCCCTCGCTGTGTCCGACGTCAACGCCGAAGGGCTCAAATCACTTGAAGAGTCTCTACTGGAGAGAAAACATATTTCTCAAGCCGACCAGACTTTTGCAACATCGGTTGTGGATGTTACCAAATCGGCCGAGGTTGATGCTTGGATCTCAGGCGTTATCCAGAGTTTCGGCAAGCTTGATGGCGCTGCCAACGTCGCCGGCATGAGCGACGGAGGAGGATTGTTGGGCGAGAAAACAGACGCAGATTTTGACTTTAGCATAAACCTGAACCTGCGGGGTGTCTTCAACTGCATGCGCGCGCAGGTCAACAACATGGGCAAAGGCTCCAGCATCGTCAATGTGAGCTCTGGGGCAGGCATCAGGGGAATCGCTGGCGTCAGCCTGTACTCTGCTGCCAAGCACGGGGTGAATGGCTTGACCAAGAGCGCGGCAAGGGAGTATGGGCCCATGGGCATCAGGGTGAATTCTGTCTGTCCTGGCCTCATCCATACCCCCGCCCTGGAAGAGCCGGTTGCCAGACAGTTCGTTGAGCCGCAGATCAAGGCAACGCCACTGGGCCGTTGGGGAGAGCCCGAGGAAATAGCAAACGTGATTGCGTTCTTATTGAGTGATGAGGCCAGTTTCCAATCTGGTGCTGTTATTACGGTTGATGGGGGTAATTTTGCTTAGAGCTACGCCGTCAGGAGTAAGGAGACCGAGGAAGAGGGGTATCGAAGGCAATGAGAAAGTGGTGCTGCAAAGTGAGCTTTTCTCTTTTTATTGCTTATATTTTCGTGATTCGTAATCGTCCGGAAAACTAAATTACCTACCACGTATATCATGTGCCAGTCCCCGCAATGTATTTCCGTTCCAACTTCAAAGGACATGCCCACTTGGGCCTCTTGTCTTTTTATCAAATTGGGTTCGTTTTTTGACGCGCATCAATCACATTTGAAATGTGACATTGTGACGGCTAGAGATACCCTCTAATTCAAAATTTTCTCCTCTCTGGAACCATCCATGGTCGATTCCTTTTGCTTCTCTTGCTTGGTGTACGCCAGCCACTCCTCAATGTTGGCCAGCATCTCAATGGGCGAATCCTTGTGCTGCACCAGAAACGATAGAATCTCAGCTGGGCTGAGTTCTCCATCAGGCAGTGAAGCCGCAAACTTTTCGGCAAGTTGATTCAAAGTCGGGTCGCCTGATGCCTGCACATCAGGTTCATTGACGTCTGTATTTCTATCCCGGAACACGAAATGGAAGAGTTGACCAATTTCATCGTAGCTGGCTAATTGAAACTCAACCACCTTATCAACTCGCCCAGGTCGAACAAGCGCTTTATCCAACTTTTGAATATGGTTCGTGGTCATGATGAGTATTCGGCCCTCCTGTGATGCCACGCCGTCAATGATATTTAGCAATCCAGACAAGGTAATAGGCTTCTTAGACGAGGGTGGTCGCATCATCATCATCATGTCGTCGTCATCGCTCATGTCCTCCGGGTCCTGTGCAGTCCTGTCTTGCGTTGTCCAGGCGGCATCGATGTCTTCCAATAGGACTATGCATCGCCGAGGTAATTCAGAAAACAAGCCCCTGAGAGTTTGGTCATTGACATTTGAAATATTGACATAGTACATGTCCAGGCCAAAATGTCCAGCAACAGATAAGCTTAGACTAGTTTTACCAGTTCCTGGAGGCCCGTGCAAAAGATAGCCTCGTCGATAAGGAATAGAGCGACTGGAATACCATGCCTGGGTTTTTGGGTCGAGAAAGGTTTCTACATCTTTGACGAAAGTGTCTTTTTCAGCTTGGTTCAGAATGACGGTGGAAAGTGGCCTAGAATTCAGGGCTGTCTCTCGTATCCAGTGGCTTTGCCGATGCTGAAAAATGGATGTCTTGTCCTTGAGCATGTTGAGATATTCTTCTCGACACTCGCTAAGGAAGGTATGTAGAGAGTTCGAAGACCGGCCGAGGCAGGTAATAGATATCAACTCCTCTTTATGAAACCCGCGGTCATGTACTGATGTTTTGTATGAGAAAAAATTGCTTCTATGGCGAAAAATGAAGTCGGAATGGTATGGTGAGAAATGGAGTTTCTTGTTTGCATCCACTGGTTCCTGGAATCCATCGGGCCGCATCTTCGTTCGAACCCGCGCCAGTGAAGATCGAGTAGAATAATCAAGCTGGCGGTTAGACATCCAAGAGAGAATCATTTCATATGCTTCGTCAGTGCATTTGATATACACGGTGGATGCTGTGGACGAATTAGAAACAGTGGGCGTTGGTTAGCTGGTTGAAAATGACGTACTGAAGTAGGCCTTGAAGAACCCCCAAAGCTTTTCGGTGTAAGTGCCAAGGAATGCGAAGGACCCCCAGAGACACATCATACGAGCATAGGGGTTTAGCTCTCCCGCCAGAAACGGCCGAAGAGTAGCCGTAACAATGGGAAACTGGGACAAGAGAGGCTCCATCATTGTCGCCAGCCCTGGTTCCGACTGGGGGCGAGGCGTGGTGTTGCGGGATGATGACATTGTTAAAGGGCACTGGGCACCGAGAAAATTTGCTATGCTAGTTGGATGGAAAGAAAAATAAAGGGGTTGCAGTCGATGTGAAACGGTATTTAAATATGCAAGGCGTCCAGTTCGCATCTCCTTGAGTAAGCCAAAGCCCCTCTTTGTTGCCTGAAATGAGCCGCTGTGACGAGCATTTCTGTTACATCGCTGGTTGAACAGACGAAGGGGGGCGCGCAAATCGAGAACCAGGGGTGTGTGGGTACAGCATGCAGATAGATAGGTAAAGAGGCACGAGGACAAGAATTGCCTTTCGCAAATGCAAATGCTTCAGGGATAAGCACCAGCTGACCAGTGTGCTGGTGGATGAGCGTCAAGGGCAATGAATGGCGATTGGCGGTAGCGTGCTGATCAATTCCCCACGGTGGGTAGCCAGGGTGGTTAGCCAGGGTGGTTAGCCAGGGCCTGATCCGATCTTAGCTGTATGTGATGGCTCGATCCGACACAAAATGCTGAGGCTGAGCCCAAATCAATCTACAAGGCGGCACTGGCATCTCACAAGCCCAGCTCTTGATCGTCCCATCAATCCAGTGGCATAGGGCGGCGGGTCGCATTATCCGTATGTACACGCCCCCTCTTCTGTGGGACTGCGGCTGCTGCACGGCCTCCATTTGATCATGAATTTAATTTCTGGTGCCCAGAAAATCATTTTCCCGGCTTCAGAGCCATTTCTATCGCTCAGGGTCATACAAGGTTGCATGGATGCTGCTCAGCCCAACAAGCCCTGCCACAAACTAGCTTGATTGGTCTAAATATTGCGTATCCATGCCCACCTACAGCCGGACATTTGCGTCATGTCCGGCTTGTGGCCTTCTGAAATTTTTGTTGTGGCCGGACTGTCCTCTCACAAACGCATAGCAGCGCCAATTAAATACAATCCGCGCAAATCTCTGCTTGGAAACATGAGAACATTACATGGATGGGATTTGGGCGGGATACTATATAAAGCATGAAGATAGGAAGCCTGCAGCCGTAGGGGCTTCTGTGGGGATATTTCAATTTCCCCCATATGATTCTATTTAGGCTAGGTCAGAGAAATTGTACTCAGCCAACTTCCCAGTTCAACACCAAGCTCTGCTGCTTGATCATACATGATTAAATGGCCTGCCCTCTCAACCACTACCACCTCCTTGGCCTTTAATGCGTTTCCTAGCCTCTGGGCAGCCTCTACTGGTAGCCAACTGTCTTCAGCTCCCCAAATCACCTTCACGGGTATCTTTGATCCAACCTCCCCGTACCTCCCCTCAACTTCTTCCGTGGATCTGTAGTTGGCCTGGCACAGCTCCCGAAGAAATCCCGCTTTCCCACCCTCTTTTAACCAAGGCGCTTTTAACATCTCCATAGCCTCTTTCGAAAGCTCATAAAAAGCTGCATCGCGAATATAGCCCTCCAAGATGCCCTCAATCGCTGAGTCAGGAAGCCGCTCAAATTGCTGAGGCGCGTCGGCTACAGTTTTGAACAGAGACTTCCCAAACGGCCCAATTGCAACCACATCAATAAGGCAGAGGCTGGCATAGTGGCAATCGTGCAGCAGGTAAGCCCTTAAACTTACCAAGCCGGCATTATCATGAGCCACTACGTGAGCCTTTTGATTGCCCCATTCTGCTTGCCAAGATTTGAACAAGGCGGCGTAGACCTCTGATTGCCGAGCAAGGTCAGAATCAAACTCGACCACTTTGCTGGTGCTGGCTGCTGCGACATCTAATTTGTGTTCCTGGGGGGACTCTCCGAAGCCAGGTCTATCAAAAAGATAGACATGGAATTTCCGAGATAGCGCAAGGGCAAACGGTACCCAGACACGGGATGACCAGGGGGTTCCATGAACAAAAATAAGTGGTGGGGATGCAGTGTTGCCCAGCGAAGACCACTTGATCGAATAGCTATGAGTTGAGTTCATGTAATTGAAGGTCTGATCCAAGAGCACGGCATCTTGTTCAAATGCTGATTTCATGGTTCGTTTTAATTTGGGGATGACGTGTGGATTGATTGAGGCTAAGAAAATTTAATGATGTGCACGTTTGGTGAACGAAAAACGTCCTGATATTTATTTTCCAGAACGAAGGCAGAATTTTAGCACAATGTCGGCTCCAAGTTCTGTCCTAGACAAACAAAACAAGGCACCCAAAGAGTACCCCGCACTGGTTGCGAATGACATCGAATGCTAAAGCCGATCCCTGCTTAATCGTACTGAAGCGTCCAGATCATGTGCTAGTTGCTTAATTCATTGGCTGATCAGCTTCTGGATTATAAATTCCCGCGGCGGGCGTCTCGTCATTGAAGGGCGCAAAGTGGGACACTTAGTTACTCTTTGATCAGGCTCTCACCGATTGCCTACCATCGATGTTTCTATGATGCCAATTCCTCTTTAAATTAAAATGAAGTACGTGAGACGAATTTCTACACTTCAAGGCGCTGGGACATTGACATTTGCTTACTTCCTGCTCTGACTCGACCAATCCCCAGAGCAACGCGAATCCGCGCCGACTCACTCGTCGCAAACCATTTCCAAAGCTCCCTTGTTGCCTCTAAGATTTGCTCAACTTCTTCTTCTGGCACCATGTGGGCGTCCTCGAGTTTTAAATAACCCTTTTTGTAGAGAATCTGATAGCATGGAGGAAAGGAGACTGTCCTGTCAACATCTTTACGACCAAAGGCGCTCTTGTCGCATGCATGGCTAAGAATATGACGCAAGATTGCAAGCTTATCAGCTGGCGCTTGAGATTGATTAGCCTTTTCGTTCAAATGCTGGAGGAAAAAAGGTGACGACATCGGGTCAAGGGTGGATTGCTTTTTTGTTGTAAAAATGAAGTCTAAAATCGACCGGACTATTGGATACCTGGTGATATTGGCTGGATCGGAACTCCAGCTATCAAGGACATGTCCGAAGTCGGATGCGTTGTCAATTGAAAGATGCTTCAGTGCACATAGTAACCAGGATAGAGACCCCAGGCGATATTTGCCGCTGTGTAGATCATAAGGGGCATATTTCTGCAAAAAGGCGCCTAGTTCGAAGCAATTCGCAAAGGGTCGCTTCTGCACTGAAATGCGTGCATCCATCGATGCCTTGAGTTGGTCGAGCATGACCTCGCCCGTGCGCACAAGCCCGTTTAGACCATCAATCATCCGCGCTTCATCGTTTGACAAATTTCCACTGAGGTTCTTGTAAGAGAGATCGTGGTGAATCTCAGACCAAGCAAACATTAGCAGTGATGCGACTTGTATTTCCACGAGCGAGGTCCCATATCGGCGCTGATCATCTAATAAGCTCCCTTCCCCAATTTCAACACGCAGATGAGTGGCCCTATACCCAGGAAATTGGCTCCTGTAGCCTTGACATTCTGGCTCCAGAAACCCGTCAGAGTTGGCGTGAATAGTGCTTTGGTCCAGCCTTTTTATCGTGTTGACGGTGAATACCCTTTGGAGAATTGAGGTGACGTGTGCCTCTTGGTTGGGGAAATAGAGAGCAATTCGCACCCCAGAAAGGTCATAAATGTCATTGTGTATCTCATTAAGGGTTTTGTAATTTTTTTCTGTGTTTCTCTTCCGGAGCTTTTCGAGGAGTCGATCAGGCCGTTTGGAGCGTGAGGTTATGCTTGCAGGGATGCCATTCTCGCCGAGTGCCCTGCGACATCTTTCTTCCGCTATCGTCGCCAGTTTGGCATAGAATTCAAACTCTCTCCTATATCCTCTGACAAATTTGCTGATTAGATCGAGAGACATGCCTGTAGCATACTAGCAGGCACGAGTGAGGATATCATTCGAGGGCTGGCAATTGATCGAACAAGGTGGCATTATCTAGTAAACAAACGATTGTCATTGTTTCCTTGACAACTAAATGCCATTAGATGTCTTGCAAATGTTTGGAATGCAATGCTCGTCAGCCGTGCGACATTGAGGGATCGTCCTTCTCGGACAACACTCGAGGCTAGGAAGATACTACCCGACGTCAAAGAGGATTTGGTGCATATATCCATGCAATTCAACTAAGTAAACCAAACACCCAAGAAATAATTTACGACGTATCTTTCTGTTGCAGTAGCTACAATATGTGCGTGGAAGGGGATTTGATTTGTATCTCCTTTTTTACCTCCCTACATCCCTGACAAACGCTGCATTCCAGAAGATTCTCTCCGGAAATATGCCTATAGAGGACCCAGGGAAAGCGCCAGGTCTCTAATCCAAGGTAATCAAATTTGTGATTTAACTGGCGGTCAAGATGAAATGGATAGATAAAAATGACGGGTAAGGATCGATTGTTTCAATTTAGATAGCGTATCGAAAAAATAAATTATGATAGGCTTTAGCGTACCCATCTTGGTGCCATTACGATTGTGTGACTGATACAGCTTCGGATTGACAAAGCACCTTGGTTCCAGTCCAGCAAGTGCTCCCAAACTTCGCGGTACAGTCAACACACGCCCCTTTGTAGCTGGGATCACAGTCAGACGCGGTGACAGACCACCGCTTCGGAATCCAACCCTTTGGGCATGAACCGGAGCAAAATGGAGCCGTGCCAACCCATTTCTGAGTAAACTTGTAGAATGGAAGGGTGCAGCTGCATACAACGCGGTACTTGGCCTCGCTATTTTCTTGGATGGTGCGTGTACGCGTCGCTGGCAACACGCAAACGTGATCGCTGGGTCGAGTTTGACGCCACACATAGCCCTTTTTGCAAGTGTCGGATCCTGACTGCACACGAGAGCTGGCTGCAGCATTGTCGGCCTGTGTTGAAGTGCGAACTGCCGGAATCACGCAAACATGATCGCCTGAATATGCCTCACGCCAGACATATCCTTTTCATAATGTATGTTAGTCACTATTTCAAAGAATTGTTTGGATATTGGGTTGACAGAAACCTTGCAGACAGGTATCGGGCCCATAATCGCAGGCGGCGTGGAGTGCCAGAGGAAAGACAAGAAACAACAGCGAGAAGAAGCTTGTGAAGCGAATCATTCTGGAAAAGTTCAAAGGGGCAGGCTGTGCTTTCAACTGGTTCAAGTTAAACATGAGCACGGGGATTTGTGGCAATATATAGGCCGAGATATATGGCACGCTGGCCGATCATAAGAAGCCAGCGCATCCGTCAACCCAGCCACATTTTAGGCTTAATGTTTGTTTGTAGGTTACATAAACTTAAATTACATTAGCGCCATGTCTTAGACTCGACTCACAGGCGAGACGAGCTGTAGCTTCATGCTAATTCTTCAGCCGCACTATCCTGAACAGCCATGAACTTTGCGGCGCCAGTCGACTAAACGCCCATCTCAATGTCTCCATAGGATTATGGAGATGTTTCTATCCAAACCAACGGTAAAATTGGAAAGCTAAGGTTTCTGGGGCCACTGAACAAGGAGAGATAGAGGCAGGTAACAGCTCAATGAGGAACATGGCTGGAGGACCAGAGGAGCTAATTTGGCACTACATTAGTACGTGTATACTAAAGTGAAACAAGTGTGGTCTTGTGAGCAAAGAAGACCAAGTCAGCCTTGTAGGGTCGAGACCATTATAGACTACGCCATTCCGGCAAAGATTGGGGCTGAGCACGGCGGCAGAAGCGCTGGGCAAATTCCCTAACGGTATTCATTGATAGAAAATGCCCATTAATCGTCACAGCTTTCCCTTTCTCGATTTATGCTCAACTTAATATATTTCGAGGTATCTGATGTGCCCTGGACTTTGACAGTGCATCTTGCTTCAACAAAAAGCAGCGATTCTGCGGCTGCTGCAACCCCAGGCTCTGGCAGACCCTCTGTAGTGGATATAGCAATCACTTACACTCGGTCTACGTTTACAGAATCTGCTTTCTGACGCGCTCTTGAGGCACACTCGTTCCATCGAAGATTGAATTCCTTGAAGTAGTTGGCAGACTTAGGTAATAATCCGGTTGTTTAAAGGAAGAGTCAAGCGGTTAACAAATGCTGCTTAACTATCATTAGTAGTTCGTACTTCCTTTTTCAAGTCAGGTGTTCCTAAATGATATTAGAAATTATTGAAATAATGCCTAAAAATTGCAACACGGGCTTCTCGCAGTGGTCACTCCCATCCACTTGATTACAGGGACTATAACGTAGATAACTGCACAGAAAAGCTCCAATGTAGCGCTAATGGTACTTTTTGGTTACGCCGCATTCTTTATTCTTCAATTTGCAATACAAATAGAAACACTATGACAATGGAATCTCGTCAACTACATTGTAAACTGTCCCAGGCCAGGTATTGGCTCTCACCACAGGTGCGCAGTTCTTGGCTGGCTTCTTCTTTTTCCACAGCAGCAAATTTGCGCGAAATGAATTATTTTCAATTTTCTTTTATTCTAGTTTCTTAGGGAGAGGGGAGAGAAGGGAATTCGGAGGCGAGGTGGATGATACAGCGGTGCTTGCGAGAGAGGTGGTCGGATCTAATGGCATCTCTCTAATTACCTTCTTCCCGGCGCAGCTAGACTATTGTAAGGTATATTTTATACTAGAGGCGATGAATCCTTTTTCTTTTGACGAAATGTGGCCAATAGTCAAAATTGTTTAAACTTGTCGCATCTGCCCGCAATCATCATGTCCCAGTCGCGCGCTCCTGGAAATGCCTAGCTGAGCCCAATTATTGCTTTCTAACCAATCTTGTGCTATGAGGTTGAAATTGGAAAGAGTATTGCTGTGGATGTAAGCTTACGAGAGATGCCACAATACATCAAAGGGCCAGGCAAACAGGCTAAAATCAACATCTATTCAACTTCTCCCCAGAGATATAACCCGCTCCAGAAGTGTTATCGAATATTCCCTACAGTTTAATGTAAAAATCTGCTTTTTGCATCATTAATACCTGCCCTGATCTGACCGCTGGTCAAAATCAAATTGGTGAGTAGGTAGTCCAAATTTGGAACTATTTTGCAATATGCCACTAGTCATACTCGCCAACAATACTATCGTCGGACTAGCGAGGATGCCGGCCATCCGAGGCCTCACGTCAGATTTTAGGATTTGTCATGTCTCCTTTGAGACATAAATAATCCAAGTTTGACTTCTGCCAAGACCAAAAATTATTCGCACTCTGGAATTTTAGCATTCTACCCGCCGTCCTCCGCAAACATGGCCGCCTCACTTTCGATGCTCGACTTGCTTCAATGCCACTTTGTCATCCCGGATCGAAATAAATCACCTACCGAGATAGTTTCTCGATGGTCCGACACAAATATCGATCCACCAGCTCTGGTGGTCACGCCAGAAACAGAACAAGACGTGCAGGCCTCCATTCGCGTTGCGAAAGCCAACAACCTCACCCTTATTGCTGCAGGTGGTGGCCATGGAACCTTTGTGTCTGTGAACCGGGGGACCTTGTATTTGGATATGAGCAGGTTCAAAACCATTGAACTGGACGAGGAGAATGGCACAGTACGGTTGGGCGGCGGCGTCGTCACTGGGGAGCTGGTCAGGTTCTTGGCTACCAAGGGCTATTATACCCCAGTCACGAACTCCAACCCTGTGGGCGTGGTTGGATCTGTACTTGGTGGCGGCAATACGCCATTCAACGGACTTCATGGATGGATGGCGGACATTGTCGTCTCATTCCGCCTGGTGGTTTCTCAAGGCGACATAATAGAAGTAAGCTCTTCGTCCAAGGGTGACGACCTCGCCCTATTCAACACCCTCAGTGGGGCAGGTCACGGCTTGGGTGTTATCACTGCCATGACAACAGCCGTCTTCCCCATCAAAGGCCTTAAAATGGAGGAAGATAAATTCTGGTTGCGCTCGCTCGTGTTTCCCGCGGCAGCCATCGACACAGCTGTGAAGGCGTTCATGGACATTTCACAACCTTCACCCGCAGCGACGAACACCCTCGTGTTTACACGTGCTCCTCCAGGCACCCCGATGGCTGGAACTCCAATCATCGTTGTTGGGAGTTCATTCTTCGGCCCTACTCAGGAGGCTGAGAGAGCCTCGCCTGTGCTCCTCCAAGATGACATTGTGGCGAGTGCCGTCAATGCGACCACGGAAATGGTGCCCATGTCAAAACTCAATGATAGATTTCAGTGGCTTGAAATCCATGGGGGCCACAAGAATATTGCATCTTGCCGCTTGAAGAACATAAATCCCGAAACCATCGAGACCGTGTTTCAGCGGTGGGTGTCTGTGACCAACGAGTACCCGGATGCTCAGCGCAGCCCATTGATGATTGGTGCTATGAGTACCTCGAAGCACGAAGAACTAGGACATCCTAGATTTAATGGTGCCCGGTTCATCGAAGGCCGAGATAGAAGTTTCGCAGCCATGGCAGTGACAATCTGCAAAGAGAAGGATACATTGGCGGCCATGACAGAGTTCACAAATGGTGTGATGGCTGAATTCAGAAAGGGGGATAGCGCTATTGCGAGGAGCTTTCCGAATAATTTGAGATTCGGAATTCCCTTGGAAGAAATGTTTGACGAGGACCGTTTGGTGGAATTGAGGGATTTGAAGAAGAAGTGGGATACTGATGGGGTATTTTGGAGTCCATATGAAGTAGGAAGAGTACTTATTTCAAGATAAATGAAGTGGAAGTACGCATGTTACGCCCTAGGTCATGTTTTAAGCTTTTTATAGTCTACTAAAACATGATTAATAGAGATGGATGTTATGTTCTAGGTTTTCCAATCCGCCATCCTAATAGTTGCTCGTATTATCGGTGGCTCCTGAATCAAGCTCTGCTAGCAGTGCAGCAATCCTTGCACATGAGGAACCAACAGACGCTTTTCAAATTCTTTTGGCTGGGTTCTTCGATTCATTACATGTCTAGGTGGCCAGGTCACTTCGTTCGAAAGGTTTCCCAGAATCACGGTACCTGCAAGGACATCAAAAAAGAATCTTTACAGCAGATATACTACCATGCGACACAAGTCCAGTCCGAAACTTTATGCTCAAAGCTGCCTTGAAGATTTCTCGCTTAACAACCTCAGCCGCCTCATTGGTGGGCTTGAAAATTAGCCTGTTTATCCCAGGCAACCATAACAAAGAAAATATTGGAATAGCATGATAAACTGCTAGTTCGGGCTCTTTAAATCTGCAGTGCTTATCTTAGAAATTCAGCTTCTGCTTGGCGTGTTCAGTTTTACAACAGTTCCTATAAGTCGGTTAGTATTGATGACCTTCATCCACCTTAACCCGCCAACTCGCTAAACTTAAGCGAAGAATACGATGCCAGTAAGCTGACGTGATTGATCGACGGCTTGGCTTCTACTTTGAGTCCTTTTGGTCGAATAGCAGTCAATCAGCTGCTCAAGTCTCGGGCCACGTCTTTCCAACTAGGCGGTTTGCGGCACCTCTCCATAGGATCCCTGGCATTATGCATACAGGTTATTTGACAAGTCCTTGGCGTATGCAGCTCCGTTTCGTCTGGCTAAATACGCTCAGCAATAATTATATTAACTGACTCCTACAGAGGCTGAATTTCTGTGACTATTCATTTTCGAACCATCTTGTGTAGCAACATCTCAATCTCTGATTACCCTCAAAGTCAAACTTTTCGATAAACATGGGCGGCGTTCACAATTCCATTCCTAACGGCCTTGATGAAGTGGATGTAATCATTGCAGGAGGTAAATGTTCCAGAGATCCAGCCCTTCAAATACAAAGATAACGAAAGTCCGTCATAGGAGGGACAGCAGGTTGTGTTCTCGCATCGAGACTGAGCGATGCAGACCCCAGTCTATCCATCATGATCGTGGAAAGGGGTCAAAATAATTGGAACGACCCCACCGTTACTAACCCTCTCTTTGGTATACAGAATATACTCTCACTATCCACAGGAAATCCGAGGATGGTGCAGTATCATGGCGAAAAAGAGCCTAATCTTGCGGATAGGGAAATCGTCATTCCGGTGGGGAGCATCCTCGGTGGTGGGTCGTCTGTTAATTTGTTGACCTATGCACGACCTCAGCGAGAGGACATGGACGCCTGGGGCATCCCAGAATGGTCGGCAGAAAGCTTGTTGCCATATATGAAAAAGGTACAATAAGCATAACCCAACAGCCCACTTTTACCTCCAACTAATGTGACTTTCCAGTTTGAAACCTATCACGGCCCAGGCTCGCCGGACACGCATGGCACTGATGGGCCAATTCAGATTTCTGGAAGTTCATTTGGCCCAACAAAGCTACAGGACCAATTCATTGCGGCTGCCGCCAAAACTGGCCTTCCAGAGTCTGCCGATCTTCAAGATTTAGATTCCAACCATGCCGTGCAGAGAAATCTCCGCTACATAAGCCCCGATGGAATCCGACAGGACGCCGCTCACGCCTATCTCCATCCCAGGCTTCAAGATGGCGAACACCCTAACCTCCACGTCCTTGTTGAGCACGAGGTTGTGCGCGTGGCGCTTGACGACAAGAGGGCCGCGGGTGTTGAGGTGCGTGGTAACCCGGACTTCCAAAGCAACAGCCAAGTCCATAAAATCAATGCCCGCAAGATGGTTATTATCTCTGCCGGCACCCTGGGCACCCCTCTTTTGCTCGAGCGATCAGGTATGGGAGATGCGGAAGTGCTCAAACGCGCTGGTATCGAGGTGCTCGCCAACTTACCCGGGGTCGGTAGGGATCTTCAGGACCATAACACAATCATAGCGACATATTACTCCAGCTTAGGTCCAGACGAAACGTATGATGATCTTCTCACCGGAAGGTCTACGTTCCAGAACCTTCTGGAGCAGAAATCCAAGATGCTTGCTTGGAACGGTGCCGAAATTACCTCCAAGGTACGCCCAGCTGCTGAGGAGATCGCTTCGTTTTTGGACGCAAAAGCACGGAAGCTCTGGGATCGAGATTTCGCAAACATTCCAAATAAACCGATTGGCACAATTTCAACCGCCAGCGGGTGAGTAACATCCGGTTCGTCATGGTCTATGTCTGACTTGCGCCAGCTTCGTTGCTCCTATACCTGAATCGGAAAAGGACGAACGATTCTTCTCCACATCCTCTTTTCTCGTGTATCCTTATGCACGCGGCCATGTTCACGTCTCAGGCCAAGCCCTGGGTGACAAAATTGACCTAAACACAGGCCTTCTCGTGGGCTCAGACGGATTCGATCTAGCAATGGCCATGTGGCTGTACAAGAAGCAGCGGGAGATTGCCCGGCGCTTGGATGTCTATCGTGGCGAACACCCCTTGATGCATCCTCCTTTTGACTCTGAGTCTGAGGCAGCATGCAAGAAGATCAATGAACCACTGCCGCCAAATGTTAAAGATCTCGTGTATTCTGCCGCAGATGATGCGGTTCTTGAGAAGTGGGTTCGTGAGAGGCTTTGGCACTCCTGGCATGCTATTGGAACGTGCAAGATGAGGCCGCTAGGTGACATGGGTGTCGTGGATCAAGATCTTGGCGTCCACGGCGTCGCATCTCTGAAAATTGCTGACTTGAGTGTTGTGCCTGTCAACCTGGCAGCAAACACAGCCAGTATGGCATTTACGATTGGGGAAAAGGCTGGTGATATATTTGCGGATGAGCTCAAGCAAAGCAAGGAGGGATGAGCGCAACTCATGCGAGCTAAACGGAGCTGATGGAGGGTCGGGGTGCAGAAAACTCCAGAGGCGACATCACCACTGCGCCTTGAAAATTAGTCATTCACGATGCCGCATGTCCCCCTAGTTTAATCGAGTCGTGTAGAATAATAATGTCATGAATTTCATAGGTGGGCTGACAAAACAAGTAATTTGATAATTAGCAGCACACTGCTCTCGTAACCAGCAGATATCATGCCTTGTGCACTCAAACATGCAGAACCCTCATCCCTTCACACAAAAATTCAATATATATAGAAAGCCGAAGATTGTCCCCATAAAGTATAGTCACGTCACAGAGCGGCAAAGCTCGGGCAGAGGCATCTTTCACAGTGAGATCAGGGGCCCCGAACCAGCTTTGGCGCATGTGGCCTGCAAACAAGGCAGCGCTCTCTCGTATTAAAAGGTCTCAAAGGAGTCCAGGTAAAAGTCTATGAAGCTGTGGTACGTTTCGGCGGTGGAAGGATCGAGGGGTTTGGGTGGGCTCAGGGTGATTTGAAGATCCGGCTTCAAAGGGACCCCGTTCGCCATCACCGTCTGATCGTAGAGTTCCGGGTATTTGCCAAACAACGCCGGCTCGACCTTGTACGACGACACGCCTCGACCCATGTTGAGATAGCTGAAGGCGGCACGTGCGTACAGGCCCATGGTGAACAAGCAATTGGCATCTGGTGCTGGCAGTGTTATTTCTTGATTAGCTTCACTTTCATCTAACGACGACATTGCCGAAATCAAGTCGGTGACGCGGATATAAACATTGAGAGGGGGCGCCCCTTGGATTAGATCCGACATTGTGGCCTCGACGACGTAGCTGTTGACCACGTCGCAGTAGATTTGGTCGATTTGTGGGTTAGCGGAATGAAGCTGGATCAGCTTGTCTCTCAGGGAGGGGAATGCGATCCAGTCGATGACTCGTGGGTGGCTGTTCTTTTCCTGGACGTCTGTGGGTCGGAACCTTTCGTGGAGCCTTCCAAAGGTGCTAAGCGAGGGATAGATTTGCCAAGCCGTCAAGTCGATGATGTGGAAGTAGCGTGTTTTGGCGTACCAATCCATCATGTGCGGCCGCGTCATGCTGTTGAACATGGACAGCAGCATCAGGATGGGCTGGTAGAGACTAGGGACAGGTTAGCAGATTCATTGAGCGGTTTTTGCGATGCATTAATTGCCTTCTGGCCAGACTCTGCGGACTGGTTATTAGACCTGTTTTGTTGAGCTTGTGCTTGAGAAGTTGTTGGAGGAGGTTGATGTGATCGGAGAATGGCGAGTTTGAGGTTGCCCAGCGTTTACCAAGAATTGTGTTGAACTGCTCAGCGGCCGTCATGGCGTGCAGGTAGGGTTGCGGCCCCATCTGATACTCAAAGTCCCAGATTTTGGGGATCTGGCCGTAGAGGGGGCTGGCTGTGGCCATGTCCAGCTCGGGCCAGGATTTGGTGAGATCAAGATCGTCTTTGGAGGGCATGTTAGTTGGGAGTTTTGGTGACGGGTTTGGGCTTGGGTTGATGGGGGACAACTCACGCGGCGCTACAGTCAACTGAGTAGACGGCTCGGGAGCCTTGCTCACGTCAGGGCCAATGTCTGGGGGCAGCGGGCGATGAGTCGTCAGCCAGTTGCTCGGAGCGGCATCGTTTTCTACGTGGTGAGTGGCGGCCTGCGACAGCTCTGCAGTGCAAGCGTTGCCTTCCTGGCCGTCCCGGCCGTCGTGGTCGGCGTCGGCAACGGCGTCGGCATCGGCCGGGGGAGTGGTGTCATGCAGGGCCTTTGACACCGACTCGGTCAGGGTCTGGACGGTGGCCTGGAGGGCAGACATCTTGGACAGCACGTCGGCCAGCTGGGAGCGCAGCTGGGCGTTCTCGCGCTCCAGCGTCTTGATGCGCTCATTTTCGGGGGCCTGGTTGCTGTGGGCAAGAGTTTTCAGCTGTTTGATAGCCTCTGCCTGTCTGCGGCGGAAGGCCCGCTGGGCCAGGCGGTTGCGGAGTTTTCTGTGCGATTGGTGAGCAAGGGGCGGACAAGGGGACGTCGCACGGGTCGGGCGGCCAGCGGCGACTCACTTTGCCTCCTGGGAATCAGCCGCAGGCGTGGCTTGGTCCATATCGAAGGCATCTGGAAGTGTGCGAGATGGTCGCGGCGCCAAAAGCTGGCATGCCCGCACGGCGTTATCGTCATCCGCTGAGACCCAGGTGGGGCCGGACCTCAATGTGCGATGATTATCCGACTCTGCGACTCCGCGCGCACCAATGACACGGCCCGTCTCACCTCCGGATGCAAAGCTAGATCCCACACTAGCTGCGACTCCCGAGGTCTAGAAAATTCCGCCACAGCACCACGAACCGCTGCGTCCCGGTTACTCGGTCATGGACAGCCATGAGAGAATCACATTTGCACTCTTGTCTCTACTTTGGTGGCATTGACCAATCATTGACCAGTCATTGACCAATGCCTGGCCCTTCCATTCCCCTCCCCCGCTTCGGGGTCGAACATGAAATACCCTGTCTCCACTACTCCCACCGTGCCCTTTGGGGAATACCCATCCCTGTGAACCATGATCCGCGCCGTTTGTCCGTTGTGAGAAATGACCAAATGCACGTCGTGCCACTCCAACCTCTCCCCTCCTTCACCCAAACCAAACGGTCAACTCCAGTTTTTAACGCCTTTGTTTTATTTTATTGGGGGCTTACTTACAGCCCCCAAACCCTAAACCCACACCCTGATGCCAAACAAAGAAAAAAGTATGAAATCTAAAACCTACCAGTCATCTAGGGTAGGCTAGTCGAAAATTTCCTAAAAACTTTCAAAAAGAAAGGTCTCAGAGGGAGTCGAACCCTCGCTGGCGGAATCAGAATCCGCAGTCATAACCGTTAGACCATGAAACCTAGCGGGTTTGATGAATTCCGGTCGTTCGTATTAGATGCTAAGAGCGTTATGTCATCTCTCCAGGCTGAATGGCTTGAGGCGGAAACTTGAGGCGAAAATCCTGCGCTTGGAGGACACTTTTAGTTGTTCAAGTACTCGATTCCACATTCCAAACCCCAGGATATCGTTTTATGTCAAGTCTCTTATTACGCCTTTCCGGTCTATATTTGACGCGATTCCACTTTCTATTCCATTAACCATCCATGGCAAATCTTTTCATCATCTCTATGATAGCCATCTGATTGGCGATAGAAATCTGCATACAAATCTTCCTCGGGAACCTGGGTCATTGCAGCGGCAGTACTGGTATCTGGACGAGCATATTCGTATCCAATGATGTACGGATCCTCCTGCAGGTATTCTGTGTCCTTGGAACCTTTGGGCGCGAGGAACATGATGTTATTAGGTCGAGTGTTTTTGTGCATCCATCCTGCAGTATGCAGTTGTAAAGTCGCTTGGGCGAGCACTCGACAAATGCCTATACGCCGACTTAGAGACAATTGCTTTTGAGATTCTACAAGATCTGACAGTCGTTTCATGCTCGACGATTCTATGTCGTTGGGAACGGTGAATATTATTCCGTGCCTTCCAACATTTTCTACAAGATAATAGCCGTGGCAGGGAAGAGCCCGGAAGGATTCGTGTGATATGGATGTGAGGAGGACCCCGAGGCGCTTCATGTTGTCCGCATACTTGACCCAACCAGCACCTTCAGCTACTTTCCACGCAACCAGAGTCTGTCGCCCATGATACTTGGCGAATTCAATACCCTGATAAGAGAGTCGCTTGCCGTCCCAAGATTAAAGTGACTTCTTGCACTTTTTTAAATCTGGCGTAAATCTTCGAGTTTCTGCCGAGCCTTTAGGCTGTACTTCGTCTTCTCGCTTGTCGACCCTAGGCGCCTCATCCCTTGGATGAATACGACCAAGATGACGACAGGTTATTTGATGAGATATCTGATGCAGATAGTCTCATTTCTGTCGAATCGGAAATATTAGAGGAACCAAGCCATATTGCAGAAGCTGAAATGAAAGATATTGGAAACCATAATCCCTCAGAGCAGTCAAGTGCGAATTTAGTCGTCGGAGAGGAGCCGTTATTTGACGAAGTTTCATCGAACGATGAGGATGACTCCTTCGATAGCCAGGAAGCCACACAGAAGGTGGATAACAATTCTATCACACTGGTTGAATATGCGATACAAGGAATGGAGCTGGAACCAGACAAGATCACCAATGGAGCAGGTGCCCAAGGTATGATCAATAATAAATCACGCGAAGACGATACAGTTGGAAACAAGAAAATCACCGTCGAAGAAGAATTAGAGGAATTAAACGAGGCAAAATCCCACGGGGATAGCTTCCAAATAGGAGCAGAGGAGGAAAAGTCTCAAATTCCTGGCCAAAGCTCGGAAAGTTAGCAACAGCATATTATAGATCCGGCGATAGAGGACCACGAGAGAGATGGCGAAGACCAGAGTATCGAAAACGACGCCTCAACTGATAGCAAAGTTGTGGATAAGAAGATGAAGCCGGATGATTCACTCACCCAAAAAGTCGTTGAACCTGAAATCGTGATTACAAGGGCGACATTTGGGGTTCCATGGGGAGAGAATGACTGGCCTAGAGTACAACCTCGAGCTGCCAATAAGAGTCACCAAAAGACTCAAAGGCCAAGAAAGGTGCAGTTTGAGCCAGTAGTTGAGCCAATACCAGAAGGCAATCCTCCCAACCACAAACCTCCAAATACTGAGACAGAGACCCTGAATATGCCTTCTGAAAGGTTCAACACGCGATCGACAAGCGAAGCGCAAACCGGCATCCCGCTATCTAGTGCAAATCTCCGCATGCACAATCAGGCCAAAAGCAAGACGGGTCCCATGGCCCAGACTCTGAAACCGGATTCTTTCATCTGCGACACCTGTGAGTCGGCGTCTAGCGCGCCAACATTGGTACTTTCGGCTTCGATACGAGAAAGGATCGAGAAGTCATTGCTCCCCTTCAAACGGTTGAACGGGACATTCAAGCTTTTTAGCCAACAGTGCCGACTGGGTAATCACAGAGAGGTCAAGGTGCTGCTCTCTCACGGATGCAACCCTGGGACAAAGAAGAATCCATATTCCTTACCAATATTTGCGGCAGCTCGCGGTGGGACAGAAGGGCATTTCAAATGCGCCCGAGTTCTTGTGGGAAGTGATGCCGATGTCAACGTCGTCAGGAGCACCAACGGCAAGACACCTCTGCATTGCGCCGTTGAGCACGAACCTTATCCAAAGTACGAAAAGCTCATCGGGCTTTTTGTTAATGCTGGCGCGCGTGTAAACCTGGCAGATATGAACGCCGAGTACTCTTTGATGAAATTATTTGTTGGCAACGACTCAAGCCCACTGTAAAACCAGCGTCTTCGCGCATTGGCCATTCTACTCAAGGCCGGTGCAAAGGTCACTATTATGGCCCCCGCGACAGGAAACACACCCCTCCATATTGCGGTACGCCGGCAAGATCCCTGTGCCGTTGCCATGTTGCTTCACAAGGGTGCGAGCGTGGCCACGGCGAACAACGCGGGGGTCACGGCGCTCCAAATAACCGCCAATCAATTCCGAGGGGAACTGGCCCCCAACCACCAGCAAATATTGGAGCTTCTCCTCGAAGCCGAGAAGAAACGCTCTGATAAAGAAGGCAATGGCATGATTGATTTCAAAGCTGGAGTGCACGAGAGGACAGCCCAGCATCTGGCCATGTCCTCAAAGACGATCGAGGCGGCCCAAATTTTGATGAACTATGGAGCGGACCTCGACGCACTCAGCGCAACCGGAAAGACGCCGGGAATGATAGCCCGCCAGAATGGATTTCGCATTGAGGGAGGGAGAATGATTCCGGTAGACGCCTAGTCTACTTTCGAATATAGACGGTGCAGGGTGTCCGGCCTGCAATGGTATGCTGGAAGAATTGAGCACAATTAAGTCAAGCCTCGTGACGATATTGGCGGATGTTCGGCTCATACGGATGGATGGTCTGCAAACGTCCTCTGCCTTACCAAGAATAGATACTCAGCCGTGAGACTAGACCATCTTTGTCAATCCACCAATCAATCGCAATACACCAGGCTGACTGCATTAACTGAGGTGTTTCCCCCTAACCCATTTCTCTTCTTTTTCTTTTCTTTCTCATTCTAACCGCTTTTCGCCTGTGCCGTGGTGGAGCTTCAACCTTTCATTGTAAGCTTTTCATATCAAGTTTCAGAAGAGGGTTTTCACACAGAAAATGTCAAGGAAGTGAAGCACCCCACCTTCTATTCACATGTATATGCCATGACCAATGAATGCCAATACATAAGCCGCCGGCAAAGTCATTGATCCCTTGCTTGTCCTCACCGTTCCCACCTGAGCTAGTTCCTACATGACAGTTATTTTTATCCCTGTTTAGTTAGTTATTGATCCTGGTTACGGCCTCGCTGGGCATGTCACGATACCGTAGTTGTGATTGGGCAGTGACCGCAAAAAAAATGGGTAATGCTGCGGACCTGTGGACCTCTCTTGGTAAAATTGGGGGCCGTCCATTCTTGATGGAGAAGGGCGGGTGTTTTCTTAGGCAGCATCAGGGCGTTTGCTATTAGCGAACATCTGCGAGCCAAATTCGAACTAGGGCGTAACCTCACCACTGGCTAAGCGCGGAGCCTGATTTCAAATTATGGAATGCTACGATGCTGTAACAAGATGATGGGTCTCAGCCCTGTTAGATGCTTTAAATGTCTCTTCAGCCCTGTTCCCCACTGTCTTAAATTATTCCCGTGCTCTCTCATTACTTTATTTTGTTAGCCGGCCTCATTGAGAGAGGATCAGCATTGGACAGCGCATTAGGGGAATGCATATTATCGTTGGCTAAAGCTAGTACCGCGATACGGCCGTGAAAGCTAATGCCAAAATGCCCCTCAAAATCCCCGGCATCACAACAACAACCGAGTATAATCCGGTTGAGCTACAGCCTCTTAGTCATGATGTACCGCCCAGCGACCAAAGGCTCTTCGGGATCACGGGCGGCGAACGGCGCCCTTGGTTCTACAAGCTGTCTAGATTAACGATGGTGACTCTCCTCTCATCAGGTGTGCTTTTGCCAACAGCTATTGGATTCCTGTGTTTTCTTTGGTCGAACCCCAAGGGCGTCGAGACCAACGAGAATTGGTATCGTATTGTGCTGGGTGATTGGGCCCTCAAGTCGATTACTATCACGGCCCTCATCATACGCACAGCCATTTCCATCCAGGCTGGGTATGTGTTTCCACCAACCTCACTTAGTCCAAGGCTAATTGTTACAGCATCTCGACATCAATGCTGGCCTCCATCATTTTGGAACGTAGCCATGTCATGCTACACAACTCAGCCACAATAGCTGTACTTCGTTTCATCAACGACGGCCCCCTAAGCCTGGTAGTGGCTTTGAATAACACCTACAAACAAACCCGGCTTTGGACACTGGTCACATTGTGCTTATTCGCTACTACGTTACTCCTCCAGTTTACATCAACAGGTCTGGTGACAGATGTTGGCATTGGAACCTTGTTCCTGGCGCCTCGAGACAGCAATACCCTAGTGGCCGTGTCGGCGGAAAACATCAACTTGACTGACATGAGAAGTGTGCGCGCGATTCCATATTGGTTAGAAGCTGCCCCTAACTTTCCGGTGTTCGCGGAGAATCATGAGCAAGCCCCAAAGGAAGAAATAGCAGAAGGTATACGAGATACTGGCCTAACACACCGAGCCTTCTTGCCATTCACAAATTCCACTCTGAGAAGATCAATCAAGCAATTCAACGGTATTGCTACAGTATTAGACTCAAGAGTTACATGCGTTCGCCCAAAAGTTCATTCGGGTCTGAGTGTTGGATTTACAGACGAGGATGGCTTCTTCCTTAATGGCACTCTTATCCCTGATTCTGTGCCAGACGGCCTTATTCTGCCCGACGAAGCATGTGTGACCAAGGATATGCGTGAGATATCATATCAGACCCAGGAGAACAAAACCGTGGACTCTTTAAACATCACAATGAACTGGGCACAGCAGCTGCAATTCGCGCATGACGCGGGCGAATGGAACATTGTACAGAAGATTATGCTACGGGGTCCGGGGCTCGTCTCGTCTCTCGATCCGCGTTACCCAAATATCATCAAAAACAAGGCACCGAAAATGACAATGTACAATCCTTCAAACCAGTCATTTGGGTTGTACTTTCAAGAGGAAGGTAGCGATATTCCGTTAATGACAGGACGAAGCTATCAGTTACTCAATATTTCAGCCTCAGCCAACAACCCGACCTTGATTAATGGCAATGGGTCCAATCATGGGTTCTATTTCAGCTCTGATGATCGTTCTGACGAACTCGTCATGACGCCACAGGATGAGTGGTTGATCTTTACGCTTCCCAGGGTGCCTGGGTGGCACGTTTCAGTATCTTTGTGCTTCGACTCCTTCATCTCGGTTGACGCAGATGTCAGAATCAGTACAAATGAGACTACGGTTGAGCCCGAGTTGGGGGCCTGGAATTCGACCAAGGGGCTCTTTGACACTAGAGATGTTCGCAAACAACTCGGGGTATTTCACTCCGGTGACCAGTCGTCGGAAGGTCGGAGTATCATGAAGTTGGAAACCACACCAAAACAGCTCCAGAGCCAGGTACAAGACTGGATTGACGGGCCGAAGGTCTCGGGGATGCCTGATTTCTCATTGCATGGACAAAACTTTATTCGTGAGAGCATCCAAGACAAAGGATCTTTTGGGACGTACATGTGTGCGGGTTGTGGACTGCAGGTTGTGTCCAATGTTATGCTAGGGTACTCCAACAACAACCCCCTGCAGCAACAAGTCTTTCAAGATGTGATGAGAACCACCAACAATTCAGCACTTGCATGGCAAGCATACTTTACCTTGTTGAGCCGTGTTGCTTATTACGATGTGCTTTACTACTTTGACGTGGGTGACAAAGCCTCGATATCGTGGTTCGAAAGCGCTCAGTTCCCCCAGTCATCCCTCGGGCTCATGGCGGTAATCATAATCTTGGTTCTGCATTGTGCGCTCGTCGTCATAATCACCTTTGCCTTCATAACTCGGACCAAATATTCCCGCGTTGGTGACAACGCATGGCAGTGTCTTTCACAAGCCAACTACGACAAGGTGGACAACATCTTTCGTGGTTTGACGGCGATGACAGACAGGGATATGAAACATCACCTCAATGCGAATGGCCTAGGCGATAAATTTGTCTCCCTTGACATTGTTGGGGAAGAACCGAAGCAGCGAACAGGATTTAGGATGGTAGATTAGGGCAAGATAGACATCAAATAAATCATTGTTGCATCAGGAAAGTGCGCATAATCGTGGTTATCTCTTGGATTAAGATGAAAATCCGGCAATATCTGGCCAACTTTGATGAAGATTTCCCTGCGCGCGTGTCGATGTTGCTATGAGTCCTTGTGCTTTGAGGCGACAATGCCTACTAACTTCTACTTGGCATCTGTGCAATAGTCATGCCAAACAGTGGCTGGATTTAATCTGGCATGGTTGCCTAGCTCTAGCTGCAGATCGGCCAAACGAAGGCCAAGAAAGACATTTTCCTGAACTTTTTTTTTTATATCCATTTCATCATCACCACGACTGCGCCATGTTTCTCGACCCAGAAAGCTCAGAAGCCGTTGCCGTCAAATCTGCCATTCAAACTGGCAATGTTGAGGCTTTGAAGAAGCTGCTTACCGAACACGCTCATGTGGCGACGGCCCACATTGGCGACGCCACCGAAGCGCGCTCGCTACTGCACATTGCAACGGATTGGCCGGGTCACTTCCCCAATGGCCCTGCAACTGTCCGCGCTCTCGTCGATGCGGGCGCTGATGTCGACTGTACATTTATTGGCGCCCACAGCGAAACAGCTCTTCACTGGGCTGCCAGCTGTGACGATGTTCCTGTCCTCGACGCCCTCCTAGACGCTGGCGCCTCCATCGACGCTCCCGGCGCCGTTATTGGCGGCGGAACCCCGCTCGCCGACGCCCGCGCCTTTTTACAGCTCAAAGCGGCGCGGAGACTTATCGAGCGGGGAGCGGCCGTCGAGCTGCAAGATGCCGCGACGCTGGGGCTGATGGACTATCTCGACAAGGCATTCACGGCTGAGCCCCCGCCCACCAAGCTGGAGACGGACTGGGCTTTCTGGAATGCGTGTCACGGGGGTCAGCTGGCTGCCGCTAAGTTTCTGTATGGCTGCGGCGCTGACATGTGTGTGGTCCCTCCATGGGATGAGGGCACTCCATTGGACGTGGCAAAACGCAACAGCAATGCTGAGCTGACAGAATGGCTGCTGTCGGCGTCACAGAACCCATCAGTGGCGGAGGCACTGCAATTTTAGTTCCTCCAAACACCCATCGCATAATGTTTCACATGCATAGTTGAGTCAAATGCGTTAGAGCCAGCGAAACGCAGGGCGATGGAGTGCTCATTGTGCATGCACCGAATTTAGCCGTCAAATGACCAAGGTAAATTTATCAGACACTGCAGTTTTTGGCCCCTCCGAGCCACTGTAGCAC
Organism: Calonectria multiphialidica; assembly: GCA_020623665.1. Taxonomy (NCBI): domain Eukaryota; kingdom Fungi; phylum Ascomycota; class Sordariomycetes; order Hypocreales; family Nectriaceae; genus Calonectria; species Calonectria multiphialidica. Next base: position 478,242 of record JAHVYC010000026.1, read on the forward strand.
CCGCAGCACATCTGAGTCTACTCGTTTACTCAGAAAAAGCAAAGTGACGCAAAGGTCCAGAAGAGACTGAGCGTAATCCAGACTATTAAATTCTGTACTATATTAATTAAAATTAATGTTAACAACCCCCCTGGCTCGTGATAGCAATATCCCGCGTTGAAAATAGCTGTTCGTTGGCCTGAACCATTTCCGGGTGTAATGATTGCTTTGTAATGTAAAAGCCAAATCCAGCCGGGCTGTCGCCTTGTGCATAGTTTGCTGTCAAAGGGCTCCTTTGTAGTAGTGATCTCACCCAGGCTTTACTATCCGGCTCTTCGTCAAGCACGCTCATGGCCATGCCGATTGGGAACAGGTACATGAAAATGGGCTCCTTGCTTCTGCCATGGTAGCGGCTTACCCACTCAAATACCCTGCAAATCTCCATTGCAGGATCTCGAACTCGTGATGCCGCTCCCGGTTGTTGAAGGGGCGTAAAGGAAGCTTGAGTGGCAGTCTTTCTATTCGGTGTAGAAATGAGTGCGCAAGCCTCGATCCGTTGATCCGCACTAACTGGGTCCAGCTTCCAAAGCAGGGCAACCAGCCACATCAATGTTGCATTGTACATCATGATCTCGGCGGCGGCTGCAAATCTCCCGAACCGAAGTCGCTGGTATGGACTGGGCCTATCAACATGCTTATCAAAACTCACCTGGTTGCCCGACATGGTCTGCCATCGCCAACGCCACTGATATAGTAGATTAAGTTGTTTCTCTACTCTCCCAATAATTCCATTTAAAGGAGGTCCCAAAACTGCAAATTGGTCAAATTTCGCATGATCCTGAAGTATTCCTGGGATTACGACCAGAATATCGAGGAGTTCGCTTTGCGGTGTCTTCGACTTGGGGTTTTGAGCCCAAGGCACAGTTCGCCATACTTCGTCGTCAAAAAACAATCGCTGTTTTCCGACCAGCCCAGCTATCAACTGCGTAACATTTTAAGCGATTATCTTCTTGTAGATTTATAATAAACCCTTACCAAGGTAGATCGTGCGGCCTCAAAAGCATTGAGAAGAGGCTGGCACTGGAACGCCTTGGGACCACATGAGTATAAAAGCCTCGAAAGACCTCTCAGATGGAACATGGCTCCAGCACGATCAGAACAGGCTCCCTAACATGCATTAGCTTCATTTTATCAAGTTCCTTGCCTAACCTACAGCATGAATAATTAGCACGAGGATTGGAATAATGAGAAACCGCCCTTCTTGATCGGTGGCAATTTCCTTCTCGATCGCGAAAGCCAAACCTTTGAGGCATTTCCCATAGTTGGCGGATCCCCTTAACTCAATTTCAGACATGTGATTTGACCTCCCAAAGTTTGCCTCGGACAGGGCCCTGGTTGCGTCCAGTGCGAGGCCCCCAAGCTTTCCCTCTGCTGCTTGGTCCAACCAGAGACTGCCATATGATCTCCAGATGAAATTCGAAAACATGAATGAGAAACAAAAGTCATCTTTAAATGCGACTAAGCTTAGTTCCGGAGGTGGGGATTGTACGCGCTGACTATTTGGTCCAATCTCCCGTGGCATGAACTCAGGGTCAGGGAACGGTGCAGTAGATGAGTGATGCCATATTCGAGGCCTTTCATAGCCTAGACACTGGAAACCACCTTTTTGGCAACGTGTGCAAGTTGGCTTGGTTTCATCTAATCGTCGTTAATAATTGGGTCACAGGAGCTAGCATTACTAAATTGGCTTACCGCATTTGACTCTTCGTTTGCGACAGGTATTGCAACCCTTGCTGCGACCTGGAATCCCGACCATGGCAAGATACTAGCGAGATATTAACAAATTTTATTATCGTGTTTGCGGTGAAGCTTCTTGACTTCTGATCCATCATAGTTGTTCGGCGTGCCATTTGCCACTTTAAAAAGGTTTCTTCATCTTCAATGTCTCAATTTGGAGATATTCCCTCGGATGATCTGATAGGCCTGGTTGTAATGCACATTGATCGTACCTATGATGCAATTAGCGGGTGCTATCGGTAGGGCTGAATGGGAAGCCTAATACGCCCAATAGTAGGTTTGAAGTCGGCAATACCGCAAACAAGGGGACGAATAGGATGCGGATGCTTGGGCTGGCCTTTCACGGCTGAAACGGATCTGCATTAGCTTCCAGAATAGCGTCGCTTTTCATACGTAAGCGGAGGTGAGGTTTGCAATCTAACGCATGTAGGATTGGCTGAATAAATGTGGGCGTTATCTGACGTGGACACAATAACTAGATTGTGACACATTTCCTGGCTTGAAATATTAAGCTTAGGCAAGATGTCGGCTTTTGATAAAATGTGGCTGTGAATGATCTCAGATGTCACCAGAACTAGGATAGCGAGCATGTAGCACAAGACCGAAGTTCCATGAAATCTATTTCTAATAGTCACAAAAAACGGTCAATTATTCTCTTGAAGGGGAATTGATCATCATCATTTGCATGTGACGATTCGCACGAGCGATTACCTGCACCCCTTCGACCCTTCCTTTCACAGGGCGTGGGACTGCAAAAAGCTGGTGATTACGCCGTATGCTCCCGTTGCGTTATGATGAAAGTTGAAGTTATGGCTGGAGTGTGAGTGTAGGTAAGGTGTGAATTCCGCACTACTCCATATGGATCTTGCTGGTTCCTCGACAAGACCCTCACATTCTCCGTCGCAGACAATGTAGTCCGTTTTTCCCGTAATCGTCTTTTTTACGTCAGTTATTCATTCTGTCAGGCGACGTGAGTGAATACACACCAACACAGCACCCTTGTAGCCGCTCGCGTCAAAATTCCCATCCGCGATAGTGAGAAACTCGCCAATGGCAAACGCCTGCTTATATTCCTCACAATAAGACGAGGTAGGGATATCGTAAAATGGATACTTGAAGTAGCTAAAAGGTTGTTAGAATGTAATTGCTCATGTCTTTGAACGGTCGTCTTACGTATTGACTTGGTCAAGGGCATCAGCCCAAGTCAAATACCCAGGGTCGAGGACACCGAACTGCCGAGGATTTTGAATCGAGGCGATTCTGGGGACAAATGACCGTATAAGACCATTTAGATTCAATCCTGTAGTATTGTAGTTAATACCAGTCAGCACCACGCCGTCGGCGATGGTGGGATTTTCTGCTACTGCAAAATGCGTAATGTACGAGCCGAACGAGAAGCCCATCACAACAAGTTTTTGTGGCTTCCCAAGGTTACCAGTGTACTCTCCAGATTTCACAATTTTGGCAAGTTCAACAAGAATGGCCTTTTGGATGCGTAGCTGATTGATAAAGCCTGAGACCCTTCAAGCATGTAAGCATTCAACCTGACAGCCAGCAAGCCTTTTATCTGGACTTACTTTTCAGATTCGCCGGTGCCAAGACGGTCATAGAACCAAACCGAGTATCCCTCCTTGATGGCGTGCTGGACAAAGTTGTAATCATCAGGCTCGTACGCAGAATTCCAGTGCGTACGAGCCTGACCAATTCCATGCGTGGCCAGAAGGACAGTCTTCTTATTGCCTTTCTTGGGGGAGCAAAATGATGCAGCGAGAGTGTAAGATGCGGTTTCGTTCTTCTTGCCGACTATGGGATTGGGATAACCGGCAGTAGGACGTGTGGTGATGTTTGTCAAGAAGTCTTGCAGGGCATAATCGTCTGTCCACTCGGGGAAGTCAAAGATGTTGTTCTCAGAAGTGACCGTGACCGGAACCTTGTATTCCCAACAGTCTGCATCAGGAGGATAATATGGCTGACTCAAACGAGTAGATTCATTGCCGATAAGGACATCAGACATGCCGAAACTACCCATTGCCATTACCGAAAAAGCGAGGAGAGCCCGTGAGAATGCCATGTCTATAAAGAGATTTGTATATGCAGTTGGGATCTGGGAAGACTATTGAAGTGGATGATGCGAGTTGATGAAGAAGAGGTATGGTTCTGGTTGGCATCTTGGATTTATATATACTTCATCTGTAGCGTCGAGTGGAGCACATATGAGGATGGCTTGTCTTGTTGACTCACCGTGCCCAGTCAGCAGTAATCTATTTCGGTGCTTGTAACCCAAAGGGATCAGGGCTGAAATCAAAACAATTATATGAACATGCTGGAAAAACAGGTTTCATTCGTGGAGGCGACCACGGCAACGGCGCAGGTAGCTTGCAGTAACATGCGTCGTGGGCTGAATGGATCAGACTTGATGGTGTTTTTGGGGCTGAGCAGTCATAATGCCATATCTCTGGGTCACTATGCCTCTTTGAGAACCATTGCGCGAGCTGCTTATTCCCGTCCGAGTCTTGGATTGGCCAATGCATCCATTAGATTCAGCTGCGACTGGCTTACGAGACCGAATTTCCCACCGACATGGTCAGATGGAAGATCTTGCAAGAAGATTTAGCAGAATATCCCTAGATTAGGTTCTAAACAATACCTAAGTCTTGCTCGTTAAGACTTATGTCACTTTTATTAGGGTTAATCCTGGATAGCTAGGGGGAGGGGGGGCGTGTCTGATGCTATTTTTCTGTTCTTCTCTTTTCCCCCTTGCCCATGGAGAGAGTAACATTGTCAATTCTGTTCGTAATGAAAATTGGCTATTTTTGAGGGATCGTTTGGATCTCGATCGCTTCCTCCTCAGAATTTGCAATTGCATAGTGCTGAGTTGGAACATGAATGCGGCCTTGATCCTTGGATTATCACTGTGTCTATCTCGTAAACTTTCTTTGATCTACCTATTTACCCTCGAAATATGGGCAATACTATATACAAAGCCTTCGGCCGAAATAAAATCCACACAGATGACCGATCAGTTGAATCATTCACCTCGAAGATGCCCCGGTTTCCAGGCGAAGTTACGAATTAGGATACGTACTATCAATGCAACGATGCATTATTGATGCATGTTGTATGATTGCAAGAGTTGAGCTTCAGGGCATCATTCCAGACTTGTGATAACTATACCCATTTTCTCGACTAATAGTAAAACAGTTTCCAAATTAAAAAGCCGATTTTAGAGGTGGGAAATTAGGAGCACTCACATTTTCAGGTTTGCATCGAGAACAATTAGACCTCCTCGCCATCACTTTGGTCTACACCGTGAAGCCTCATGGCGGTCAAAGACATGTCAGGAGGTGCCGGTGTCGGCGCTCCCAGTCTGAAGGCGGCCGCCGGACCAGCCATCTGTTATTGCTTGGTGGCCCCTATGATTGGATTTAATCCCTGTGAGAAGCCCACTCGAAGCCTTCCCGCATCTCACCCACGTCCCTGGCGCCCGCCGGCTCTTTCTACCCCCACGAACAGCCAAGCCTTATTAACTAATGTCAAATGCATGCGGGGTCGGCGCTGTAAAAAGGCGCAAGGGAAGCCAGAAAATCACGACTTTAAAATTTCTCCAATGTTTTCTTTATCAATCAGTCTGGTCTAAATTTATCAATCTTGATCTCCAGGTTGTGAAATCTAGAATACACCATGGTCTTCACCCCGCCGCCATGGGTTCCAGAACTGCCAATCGGTACACTGAATCAGCTCCCCACAAACAACACCCTGCTAACCAACATTGCAGACCCACCGGACTCTATTTCCGCCGCTGAATTTATGAGCTCGGAAAAATATGGCCGTTGCCCCCTTGCCAAATCACGAAACCTCTACACCTGTGGGTTGACAGGTAAAACACGCAATGCTGCTGAAGTCCTCTTACGTGAGGATTACCTCGCTCGTGGCATCGGCCAAGCACTGCAATTCACCCCGAGGAATGGTTCGGAGTGGGATCAAGTTGTTGGTATATTTTCGCTCAATACGGTCAGTTCTTTGTTCAAGGGATGCGAAAGGTGATGTAGCTGACCTCAATCGACCAGATTGACTACATTCCCCTTACCCACTCAATTCATCGACTCAATGGAGTAGTCAGTCTTTCTAGTGCTGCATTATCAGTGTCGGAGTTGGAACAGCAGTTGCGATCCTCTCAGGCGAAAGCTTTATTCACCTGTATTCCCTTACTTGAGACGGGACTGAAAGCTGCCACTGCAGCTGGGATTCCCCAAGACCACATCTTTATTCTCCCAATCCCAAATGCGGACTACACAGGCCCTCTGCGATCGATTGAGGATTTAATTGACAAGGGAAGCAGGCTTGCCGAGCTGCCAGCTTTGAACTGGGCTCAAGGTCAAGGCACTCGTCAGGCCGCATATTTGTTATATTCTAGCGGCACTTCTGGTCTTCCAGTAAGTTTCCCCCTACTGATTTGGATGCAGTTGGCTTATGTTCACATAGAAACCAGTTATGATATCTCATTACAATATCATTGCAGGCGTCCTCCAAACATGCACGTTTGACTCTGTTGCGCGAAAGGCACAGGGTGTCGAAACCCAGGTTATGCTTGGCTTATTACCATTCAGTCATGTATTCGGACTCATGCTAATCACTCATCTGGGAACTTTTCGTGGAGACGAAATCATTGTACTGCCACGTTACGACTTTGCATCATTCTTAAATGCTGTTAGTCGGTTTAAAATCGAGCAACTCAGCATTGTACCGCCTATCGTAATCCACATGCTGGAGAACCAAGAGGTCTGCCGGAAGCACGATTTGAGTAGTGTTCGATTCGTATATACTGGCGCAGCTCCACTGGGGCAGGAAACGGTAGATGATTTGTTAAGTCTCTACCCGAAATGGCATCTTGGTCAGGGTTACGGTAAGAATTGCGCATATCCTAACATGCAACACAAAGGCTCACTCTTGACGAAGGCATGACAGAAACCGCAACTGTATTCATCCAGAGTAGTGAGACAGATACCCTAGTCGGATCCACAGGCTCCCTTATTCCAGCGGCCAAAGCCAAGATTATCGATGTTGACGGAAACGAAATAACGGAATACGAAACTCCTGGAGAATTACTGATTCAAAGCCCCACTGTCAGTTTGGGCTACTACAATAATCCAAAGGCAACCTCGGAGACGTTTTTCGCAGATGACGAAGGCCGTTGGATTCGTACTGGTGATGAGGTGTTGGTACGAATAGCGCCTTCTGGTAATGAACATTTTGTGGTTGTTGATCGAGTGAAGGAGCTTATCAAAGTCAAGGTAAGCTTTAATTTGCAACATTTTATGCAATATTCGCTTTTCTAATACGAGGAATAGGGCCATCAAGTTGCCCCTGCGGAGTTGGAAGCTCATCTTCTCACGCATGCCGACGTTAGTGACTGTGCCGTCATTCAAGTCCCAGATTCATACGCAGGCGAGGTTCCGAAAGCCTATATAGTCAAGTCAAGTAGTGCAGCAAGAAAATCAGAGGATAAAATAATCAACGATGTGAAAGGGCACGTGGAACAGCACAAGGCCAGGTACAAATGGTTGAAAGGCGGAATCGAATTCATCGATGCTATTCCCAAAAGCCCAACGGGAAAGATTTTGAGGAGAAAGCTCAGAGAGAAAGAAAGAGAAAGAAGAAAACACGAAGGGTCAAAACTCTGAGACCGGCATGAACTGCCCGGGGAGGCTTGATTGTCAATGACTAAAAATCAGGGGTTGGCTAGAAAATATTGTGCATATTGTGATATATCTAAATGAAAGGCTGAATAGAAGTTTAAAGAATATGTCAGGGAGCCAACAACACTGTACAGTTTGTCATCTCCATAGGGCCCGAAGGTTTGCCCGTGACATATACACGTAGCGTGAAAAAGAAAGCTCAACTCTGTATTTATATCATAATCATATTGAGATTGGTTTCAAATCCCGGTTCCTATCTTACGGTTCCGCAGTGTTACCAGACATTTGACATATCATTCAACTTTGACATTTACAAGACTTCCAAATAATTTCAAAGTAGACTTGCAGAACCGGAATTAACTTTGAAAAAGAAAATGAAAGCAGTGTTGTTATTTCATTGGATTATCGATCGCCAAGTTTTACGATTCGAACGGTGTCTCAAATGGCTGTTCAGCCTGTGGTGTGATCCTGGCAAGGTGTCGCCGCTCTCCCGTCTTCCAATCAACCAAAGCAGAGTGTGCCGTCACTCTGTTGTCCCATACGACGACCGTCCCTGGAGCCCACTTGACTCGAGCCTGGAAATCTGCACCCTCAGCAATGTGTCTATACAAAAATTTGAGGAGTGCATCCGATTCCTCTTTTTTCAGATCAACAATCTCACGAACGACTATTTAAAATATTAGCTTATTTCACTTAAGATTAAACCGTAGATGGTGGCCCAATATTTAGTGTAATGATACTCACAAGATGGGTTTACGTAGAGAGCCTTCTCCCCAGTAACAGGATGGGTTCGGATTATTGGATGCGCATTGTAAACGGGCTCACGTCGCACAACACCGCCTCGTGATCTCGAACCCTCGGCCTGTTCGATGCCAGAGTGAATTGCCTTCAGGCCATGGAGACGCTGTTGCAAAGGTGGACTTAGCCGATTGTATGCCTCGACAGCATCTACAAAAAGAGTGTCTCCGCCCGTCTCGGGTTGGTCAAACACGTAGAGGAAAGTAGTTCCTGGCGGTTGTCTCTCATAGGATACATCCGAGTGCCAAACAACACTAGTCCCACGCTTCTCGAAGAACTTATCAATAGAATGATCCCCTGCGCCCCGGTGGACCAGATGAATTTCAGGGTAGCCTTCTGGTGAACCAGAGGTGGGGTGGATATGGTGGCGACCAAAATAGCCACCAAAGTCAAGTGCTTCTTGGATCGGAATCTCGGCCAAATCTTGGTCCCGGAAGGCCACCACCTTGCGCTTGGCGACAAGAAGAGCCAACTGGTCTTTCCCAGCCTTGTCTAGCTTACTCAGTTGAATTCCCTGAACCTCAGAACCGATGGTTGGTGTGAGATGCACCACCTTTGCCGTCTTTGGAAGAAGATCTGGGTATGAAGGGTCTGCATCCTTTCCATGATCGTAGTGCTCAAATGGTTCCAATGGTGAGTATTTCTGCTCATGGTTCCAAGTTGGGAGATAGTTTTGGTACTAGGTCAACAGGTCAATCCCAATTCACATTCACAAAAACGCTGCCACAATGAATATATGCGTACCTTGGCGGCGGAAAAGCTCTTTTTTCCCTCTTCAGCCTCTTTATCGTATACTGCGCCGAAGAGACTCCTCAGAGCTCTCGCTTCGCCATTGTTATGTGTCGAATGCAACTTCAACTCAGTCACGTCCGTCTCTGTTTTCGTCTCTGCTACGGATGGCACCATTACGAACAATAAGGATACTGTTGAATTGAAAGATGTATGAAGCGGATGTGATGCGCAGTAATTAGATTGAAATCATGATCAGTGTAAGAAGCGAATATATACTCATGTGACACTTGAGGATGAGGTGCTTCGGTGCTGCAGTGATGTAAGGGCCGATCAGATCCACCCCGCATATTTGGACTCAATATCGGAGCGCTCCGAAATAATTCGCCGCAACCTCGTCTCATTTTCCTGCTTACTGTTGCATTACAATGCACGGTTATTGGCCGGCCTAGATTTGGGGTTGATATCGAAGTGTTGTTATTTAGCTGGGGAATCGCGCCATCATGCTTCAATGGGACTCTGGCAAGGGAACAAATAAACGTCCAGACGGTGAGATTTTCCACACGTGTTATTTCCAATTAATAAGCCGTCAAATCCCTGCAAATTGCATCATACAACAGTTTATGGTGTTTCCAGGAAAATTGTCGCCGGTACACACATTATCGTGAATATTGGTCGATAACTTTGGCAAAGAGCACTTGCAAAAGTAAGGTTTGACAGTAGAAATAAGTGTTACCATAAAATAGTGGAAGATTTGCCAACTATCCGAAATATCCGCTGTGCTTTTTCTTGGATACACATCACCTTGCATCACAAAGTGGAAAAAGAAACACATTTCCCAGACTTTGACATGATACTTGATCCCAATATATTCCAATGCACTTCTTATAATAACTTAGTATAGATATCTAGAAAAGTCTTCAAAAAGAAATGGATATTGCTGTAATTTTGGCTTCTTAAATTAATTCTTTCCAGCGCTCATAAATATGGCAATATCATATGGGGTTAGGGTTAGGGTTATACAACCCTTCCAACACTGGCCTCAATGTCTGCCCACCATCGCGATGAAGGTCATCCAGCGACTTATCAGTCCCGCAGAATTTACAGTGTTTAGAAACGCTATCAATTTCCACAGGGTTTGAAACCGCCACAGCCAACCAACTCTTTGTCGACGGTGCCCACAAATTTTGGGTGATGTCCTTGGTCCAGGGAGGATGCTGAATCCACTTCACACGGGACATCCCAACCAATGAATGCGTTCGAAAAGTATGCTGGTATCCACCACGGTTCCAGATAAATCGACCCAAAGAACTTGTAGGTCTCGAGTAGCTAGGCTTTACCGCTATATATGCGATTTGCTGAATAACAGAATCAGCTATTGTGAAGTTGCATTGACGGTGCTTGGGGTACGTATTTTGAAGACCGGCTCCAGTCCAAAAGTGCTAGTTGGGATGCATCATCCAGTTGAGTTTGGCTACTGGCGCCGACAAATTCCAGTGCGCATCTGATACATGTGATAGCTGTGTCGCTTGAATACATGGCATAATAATGGAATATGGTTACAACGACTACTTAAGTCTATCTGCGATGCTACGTACTATACAACTGTGTGTGATTGTGCCTTCCACCCACGGCGTTGACCGTTGGCTATGCTTCTGTGTCGTAAACTGACAGAATATACTATACAAACCTTCCATCTGAAAAGGTGCAAATTGCCATCCTTCCTCCAGGTGAAATGGGTGGGTGGCCCAAGAAAGCCACACAAAAGTGGTCAATGGCTGAACATGCCAAACTAAGTTTGATCTAAAGTCACCCAAAGCCACCTAACTATGCGACTAAGCAATGATGGCGCTTGGAGGATTTATCGGAGTTTTTGCCAATGCTGTTTATTCCTGGGAGGATGAAACTTGAACCAATTTACGACGATTCCAACACAAGCTGTGGCATCGGTGTTTCTGTTCCTTGGTAACATTTGCTCCAGATACTGCCCATACTTCACATGCGCACGACGACGAAGTGGCACATAGTAAGGCTTTTGGTGTGCCCGGACTTAAGTCAGATGCGTGCTAGCCGACACGTCCACTCTCTGGAATCCTTACATCGTCGAGAAAAGCGGGTTTTGGAAACCTTAGTTCAACCGGCCCGACACCTGCCACCTAATTAACTTAGGAAGGAAATTCCAAATCAGTTCTATCCAAAAAGCTTAACAAGATGTGATCTGGGGACATCTCAGGAAAGAAATAGAAAGAACGTGATATTGAAGGATAAATAGACGCCCTCTCCCACATACTCTGAAACTTTGCGCCCTTTCCACATAATCAACACCCGCCACCCAAAAATGGGTAGTCTCTCGGGTCTGATATTTTTCTTGTTGATGTCTAGTTGGTAAGTCGAGGTCCAGCGGTGAGGTCTGGCGGTGATGCAAACTCAAACAAGATAATTAACCGGTTTTGATAGCCTAGCTCCATCAGTCTTTTCATCCTTCACAATCACCAACAAAAGCCCGATAAAAGAACCAGTAAAGGTGAATGGTTTAGAGGATGGCAACAGCATTATTGAATATGGAGGGTCAAAAGAGTTCAAAGGGAGGTTCTATTACATTCAATCCGCGAACTCCTATCTATTCCAAGTAGAGAAAGGCTGCGACGGGTAGCAAGTCAGACCTGGGCAGGAGTATGATTCATCCCAGTACAAGGTTGAGTTTCTATTCAATAGCAAGGTATGGACCGTTTAATATCTTATGTTCATTGGCTCATTCATAAGATAGGACACAGAAAAGGAGTTGCGCTGAGGGTGATGACTAACCTCTTCAACCCAGTCAGTCTACAAACGAGATGGCTATCCCCGCAGTCGTCTTCATACATCAACCATGTCTAGCAAAGTCTGTTTGCCTATTCAGACACATTTCGTTTGTTTTACATCGTCTACTTGGACCTTGGCCATTCTCCTATGTTCCAGATTCATTTCGGGCCACCATTTCAGTGCACTTAAACGAATGCAACCACTCTTTCTCGGTACCAAACTGACGCCGATTATGGCCGAGTATATGGCTAGTCTTGCATCTATAGTCCATTCTAACTTCAACTCTCCCATCAAAAGTCGGTTCTGTGGTCTAGTTGGTTATGGCATCTCGTTAACACCGAGAAGGTCCCCGGTTCAATCCCGGGCGGAATCACATTTTTGNNCCCCCCCCCCCCCCCCTTTTTTTGTTCAAAACTTTTTCTTTACTATTTATTGTTCATTAGCTCTCAACTGAACCTCACTGGCCAGAGAAAGAAAAACCAAAATAACATAAGATGATTCTGAATGTTGATATTTATCCGTCTTCTGCACTGAATTTTACCAGGTTTCTTCAGTGAGTTTCGACTTGTAAATTTCTTGGACTATGGGGTCACTTAGTGGTCGATTTTCTTCGATCGCGATGAATCTGTGCAGAGCATGTGTGCCTGGGCTCATTATATTTTGTATCTACTATTTCTTGCCCATGCCCGTTAAACCCAACTGAGAATTTGAATGTACAACCATTAAGACAACTCTAATTGATCCCATATGCTCTTAAACCGGCACAAGAGATGTGAATTTGGCACATACACCTGGCGTAAAATTAAACACACGTCCTCCCATGCAAACATTCGAACAGACCGAAGCATTCCTTCCAATGATACTATGAAGCGGTCCGTCACAATGGACCTGCTTTCCGTCGCCACCGCCCCCACAAATAATTGCCATATTTTGAGCTGAATAGATGAACATGGGCGAGCATGCGGTTGCCCGAGAGCTTCCCTCAGCTGCTCTGCTATGATCTCAGGGTTTGTTCGTACTTTGTTTGGCCAGGATAAGTGGATTAATAGCTCTACAGAATAAGCGAATGCGCGAATATACGGTGCTTGACTGTCTCCAAGAAGGTCCAGTTCTTGGTGCAACTCGTCAATTTGGGAGGCAATATGGCAGTGGTGTAGCTTTTGGTCCGCAGATTGAACATGCAATTGATTAATTTCCTGTTGGAGTTGGGTAGTTTTACGCCAAATATTCGTTATTTGGGTCATAATTCGGTTGCTATCGCCTTCAAGGGCCTCGACTAGCTTTGTGTGACTGTTGTGGCCTTGCGGGGATGAAATAGTCTCACTCATGGAGTCGCTATCGAGGTCAGTTCATGGGCCGCTGGAGATAGATGATTCGGCCGTTTTCTTACTATAAAACTACATCGGAGAACCATCCCGGGATAGTCTCATTTCCTCGTGAACGTCGGAGCTTGATCATTTGTGATAAACCTTCAACATGCATGGCCCATCCGGGGGCATTCTTTGCAAGACGCTACGGAAGAGAAATGAGCACAAGTTTATGAGGCGTAATTTGATACTTACTTCTCCGACAGCTAGTGTGAATACCGCCCCAAGCATCCCGTCACTCAGGCCAATGCTTGTCGCGCCAATTCTTGAATTAATAAGTCTTATAGCTTTTAGTGTATGAAATGTGGCCCGCTGAGAAGTTTCAGTGGTTTTCGGCATTTCGTAGTACTCCAACTTTACGCCCATGGATGCGTTTAAGAGGGCAGGCTCAGATAAAAACAGGTCTGTCCATACGGTTTCGGTTAGTCCATTTGCAGCACCTAGGCCTGCAGGGAACACAAAGGCACGCATTTCTCGGATTACTGTTGATTTATTAGAAAGAAAACATGCATGGATGAACAAGTACTCACGGGACCGTATGCAAAACTCAGAATCTGTTGGAGACATAAGTGACGGTGCACCAATCACTGCGCTTTGCTGCGGTAGGGGCGTGGGGGTTTTGTAAGGGTGAAAAGGATTATCTTTGGATGTTTGAGGACTGAATAGTGAGGAATTGCTTTGTTGCGGTCTTTTTGCGATACGCCTCCGCCGCTCAGCAAAGTTGGTTCTCGTGATGTGAGCCCTCATTCGCTTCGTCTCGGCAGCCCCGAGGTTAGGGGCATCGCTGATATTGAGGAATACGAAATGGCCTCCCATGATTCCAAGCCCCGGTGTCGGATTCCCAGTATAGGGGGTGACAGAAAAGGCCCAACGGCAGCCTCGTTAAAGGAGTGATTGAGTATCCCTAGATGTCAAATGCAAAGGCCGCCGACGCGGATCTTGCGGCGTCATGCATTGGCACAGGACACCAACCATACCCATTTAGGAAAACAAGATTTAGCCGGGACATGACGGAACAGGGAACGAGTGGGTAAATCTTGTTTATTGGGTGGGCAGGTTGATTATAAATCCAAAGTCCGACAAAAGTCTCCACATGACCTATTTAGGAAAATCAGATTTAGCTCGTACATGACTAGTGCGGGCCACGTTTTGATTGAACATCCGACTTCAGTGGTCGGTGTTAGTATGTGATGGGGCTCCCATGTTTCAATATTGGTATGCTATGCTGGATAAGGAAAATCAGATCTGGCGATGGCATCAGCTAGGGTCAAGGACATGAGAGGGATTCGGGATCATAATGGATCAAAGCTAATGAAAAGATTGACGACTATAAAATGCATCACATACTCTTCGTTTGTCTCGTTGTTCATCCTCGAGAGAGCTATTTATCGTATAAAAATATTATTTCTACGCCACCTACTGTGAAGTAACTTCCAACAAAAATCCACAGATATGCCTCGGTTTTCGACTCAACTCTCTGGTAGCCATGTTTTAGTCACTGGTAACAGCCTCCCTATTCTGTGTCGTATGATGAAGATTCTAATACTGCGATGCAGGTGGAACAAAGGGTATTGGGAGAGCTGTTGTGGAAAGTTTTCTCTCCGAGGGAGCAAATGTCTCGTACTGCGCTCGAAAAGTTAGTGTTGATGACTTTGCGCACTTTGGAGATGCATCCGACGGAGCCAGGGTAGTTGGGACTAGTGTGGATATTAGCGATGCCTCTGCCATTGAGGCTTGGGTCAATAAGTCAGCAATCGAATTTGGAAGAATCGATGTCGTTGTTGCCAATGGTAAGACTCCTCTGTCCTGGCTAGACAAAACTTGAAGGATTGCTGACTCGTTCCTTGCCGTCTAGCCTGCTCTTTCCACCATGAAACAACAGCCGAATCTTGGACAAAGAGCTTCCAAGCAGATGTTTTGGGACTCGTGGCAATAATTGAAGCGGCAACACCCCATTTAGAGAAACGTGGGGGGTCTGGCTCCATTGTCATCGTCAGTTCTTTGGCAGGCTTTGAGGCGCGCCACTCCAGCATCGGGGGGCCATACACGGCACTGAAGCGAGCCCAGGCTGTGCTAGCAAAAGACTACGTCCGCAAGCTGGGACCCTTGGGTGTGCGCATCAATACTATCGTGCCGGGGGCGATTGAGACACCCAACATTACGCTGCCAGATGGCACTGAAGAACTGAGCACTTTCAAGAAGGTCAAGAGGGACAAGCCGGAGTACTACAAAACTCTACTGGATTCAATCCCACTGGGTAGAACTGGGAATGTTGAAGATGTGGCAAACGTAGCGGTGTTTCTTGGGAGCCGACTTTCAAGTTATGTTGCCGGAGCCAACATCTTGGTTGACGGCTCCATGTCTACTGCATTTTAGCCTCGGTTCGTTAGTTGTGGTAGTCCGTGCGATGACTAGCCAGTAATATACGCATTTCTATTGGTAAAATGGTACAAAAGAAGCAAAAAATTGCTGCCGAGTTTTTGTTCGGTTGACGGATAGCTCCAAAGCCACACTGCCGTCTGTAGTGTCTATGTGGGGCGAGTGGTCAGGAGAGAGGCTGGGGGGTCTCAACCTCAACGCAATTGACGAAATCCCAACCTGCCTTGTTTTAACTCTACATCGAATTGTTTCCTGTAATATCAAAAGCCTTCTGGGGTGCACTGCTGCGAATGGCGGCCCTTGATGCGTTCGATGCGTCCCTCTCTGTCGCCCGCCAAAATGCGATCCATGATGCCGGGGAGATGCAAGCGTCGGTTGTACAGGAATGCCTTGAGTCTGGAAGAGAGCCACCGCCTTACCGCCTTACAGAACTCATCGGCAAGGGAAGCTTCGGGCGTGTCTACAAGGCCCAAGGTACGAGGCCTGGACAAGCGGTCGCCGTCAAGATCATCAACATTGAAAATGGAGATGCCGCCGACCGTGGCGCCGACACTTTTGGCGACATCCTGAAAGAGATCGAAACGCTCAAGCTCCTCGGTGGTAGCGGTGCGAAAAACGTCAACGCCGTGATGGATGCGCTTCTCGTCGGGCACAACATGTGGATGGTGACAGAGTACTGCGGCGGTGGGAGTGTCTCGACCCTAATGAAGCCAACAGGCCGCCTCTCAGAGCAGTGGCTTATTCCAATTTTACGCGAGTCCGCCGAGGCAATTTTCTGGGTCCATAAGCAAGGCATCATCCACAGAGACATCAAGTGTGCCAATGTCCTGGTCATGGAGAACGGAAGCGTGCAGCTGTGCGACTTTGGCGTGGCTGGCATCGTTCAAACCAAGTTCGACAAGAGGAGCACTTTTACGGGATCATTGCATTGGATGGCCCCTGAGCTCTTCAACACAGCCGTAAAGTACGGCACTGAAGTTGATATTTGGGCCTTTGGATCCATGGCTTTTGAAGCCGCCTCTGGCTTGCCCCCGAATGCAACCTTCCGGGACGTCTCGCGATTCGGCGTCCACCTGAGGCAGAATTGCCCTCGACTTGAAGGCGACCAGTACTCAGCAGGTCTGAAGGATCTCATCGCGCGTTGCATGGTCGAGGGTCCATCCAGTCGCCCTCCTATCGAGGAGTTGCGGTATCATCCGTACATCCACGACACTGAATCCGAATACCCAACTAAATCGTTATCTCGGCTGGTCGATGCGTACAGAACATGGGAAGCTCAGGGAGGCATCCGGGCGTCCCTATTTTCTCCACTAGGCGCGCAGAGAGAGCCCAACTTTCAACCAGCTTCAGCTTTGGGTGATGAGTGGAACTTCAACACCCTACATGCCGCGCACCAACCAACCATCACAGAACGTTTGTCAGCCGCATTTGATGACACCACAACCACCGCTGTTACGATCAAGCCCGAACTACTCAAGCCTCAATTACGACGCAAAAGGGCACCACCACCAAACATGAGAATTCCCGTGGTTCCTCTCTTGAAGGTTTTCGACCCAAACACCATTTCAAATTACCAAGATAACGCTCGCGTTTTTTACAACCCCCAACAGTCGCCGATGTCCTTTGACCTCCCGCTGCGCACCAATTCCGAGCCTGTAAATGTTAGAGAATCTCTGATTGATTTGGATGCGGCCTTCGGAGATATGCCCACTATAAGAGCTGCAGACAGACCGCTTTCAAGCGACCCAACAGATAACGGCCGCCGACGAACCCTGGATTGGACTTTTCCAATCGAGCCACCGTCATCAGCGGGACCGTTTTTCCCTTATGAAATTAGAAATGGCACAAGCGAGGAAGAATTTGCCGTGATCCAATGTCAAGGAGACTCGGTCCCGGAAGTCTTCCGAGACCAGCCAGCACAAAATGTTCGTGCCTCCATCCTCAGTCTAATTGATCTTGATGATAGTCTTCCCGATGACTACCAGAGGACTCCTCGCCCGTCCACAGCTGACTCAGATGCTCCATCTGACGTGTCAACTGCGCCATTCGAATTGGAGCGACACACATCTCCGCCAATCGCGTATCAACCGACCACAAGAGAACCATCTATTTACATCGATGATAACGATTTCAACATAAAGGCTCTTATGAATCTACCAGACAGAAACGCCCAGGCTAGCGCACCTGTCGCACAAGAAGATAAGTTGCAAGATCATGCGGAAGCCGACCTAGAACCATGTCGCGAGCATTCCGGGAGCTCAAGAAAGGCCAATAATGCCAAAAATTCGAGGCGTGCCATTAATTTAATGCCTCTACATCCAGAGGCGCCATCAGCGGACGTGATGCAAGGCACAATGCCAAAGGAAGATGTCAAGGGTGAATTGTTGCGGTTGATCTCGAGCCTGAAGGACCACTTAGGGTCCACTAATCAATTACTGGAAACTCTTCCAGTTAGAAAAGGGCACGTTCTTAAGGGAGGAGTCGTAACAGAGCAGCATCTTTTACAGACGTCGGTATGATTCCTGGACGAGGGGCTACCGAGTCATTTCAAATTTTCCATTTGTCAAATATAGATTGACCATATATTACATAATCGCCTAATGAACAGAAATAAAAGCCGTAAAGAAGGAAAATATGGTATAGATTTTAGAAACATGTTTTTCAAGCAGACACCTCTCTTCGTTCAGAGAATCAAAGCCCACGGGTGCTACGAATGGGTGGAGCAATTGAAAGTGTGAAGTGTGCTCTCGCATATTTGGAGGAGAATGTCATGAAGTACAAGTTCCAGCGATGATGAAATCATGATGTATTCGACGGTCAAGGAGCACCCATCTAAAACAGTCGGCAATGTACCAGGAACCGGGTAATGCGTCGGAAATTCCCTAGGCCACCGTCAGCGGGATTCCCCCTGCTGGCCCGAGGCCCTAAGTCATGAGCTTAATATTCACAAATGGCAAATGCATGAACATGGTTTGTGAGCAATGTCTGTTATCAAGGACGTGGGGGTCGATCATGGCTACTCCTGGCCGTTGCCGGCATGTTGCGGGAAGGGTGGGCACGAATGAAGAAGTGGATGCGAGGTGGCGACCACTCGAACAATAGAACGAAAGTTAAAAGAAGACGAAGAAAGAAATGTGACTAAACTTGAATCAAATAGGGCCAAAACTATGGTGAACGGCCTGGCCAACGAGCCCGCCCCAGCTCTAGTAGGGCGGGGCCCAGCCATTCTTGTTGGCAGGATCACCATCAGTGGCCTAGACCCTTGAGGCGAAGGTATTATCTAATGAGTGGGTCTGATATACGCCTTAAGCTAGCACGATAAATTCAGCGTGGTGTTCGCTTGCTTGCTTCCATCTGTGGGAGGAGCTGGCATCTCCAAGATCCGGGCGGGTTCAACATCCGTCTCTTTCACCCAACTGGTTGCATTGGGGTTTTCAGATGTTCTCTGGTCGCCCGATCGGTGTCTAATGTTCCCGAAGTACTAAAAGGTGGAGTGAAATGGTTAAGGTTGGGCTGACGTTCCTGTTGCGTAAACAATCGCTGCAAGGGGCTAGTTTCAAAGCTCTGGAAGTTTTAATAACGCCTCTGGCACAAGCCACTTCGAGATACTTCTTGAGCACCAAAAGTATATAAACAGTACAGGCTTGCCCCAGTAACTACCCATATACCCCCTGTGGTCATTCTTGCCTTGTCATCATGATGGGCTCCCTTCTTCATTTATATGGTACGCCAGACCTTTCACGGAGGGTCGCGCCTTCGTCTCCGGGTGATCTCATCGGACCAGCACACCACGAACCGGACGGTGGCGTTGGAACAGTGACGGTTCTAGTATTAACACCCCTTCAACCGGCCTCTTCTGGTGCTAATGGCTCTTGCAGACATCTAGCTGGTTGTTAGCATTCGTTGCCACTGTGGCCGTCTTCGCCCGATTATATCTCCGCCTTGGAATACAAAGACGTCGATTATTAAGAAGCGATATGATCATGATCGTTGCATGGATCGCCTCTTTAGCAACGACTGGCTTTTCTATAGGATACCATAAACTTGGTGTCTTACGATCGAATGTTAAGACGACGTTGGAAGGCTACACAGGCAATACCGATGATATCCGCAAGGTCTTGATGGTGCGTGTTGTGCAGATCAGAACGCCAGTGCTGTTGTTGAACCCGGATTAAGAAGATGGCTAAAAGCAGTTGCATAGTTATTTTGGGTGGGAAACGTCCCATTCTTCACGGCTCTTTACTGCTGCAAAGCAACTCTGTTGGACATGTATCTGCCAATGTTTCACAAATTGATGGTGAAGCGGAGAATATTCCTGTGGGCAACAGCATCGTTCACTATTCTTTCCTACATAGCGAGCTTGCTTTTAATTTTCTTAATCTGTGTTCCACTGGAGACTCACTGGTAAGTGCCTGACAAGAAAACCCATCGCCATGAGTTGAGTTGAACCCCAACCTGATGTCGTATACTTAGGGACCTTAATCCTCTCACAACATGTCCACCACAAACTGGAGAGTTATTCTTTGAGGTAACATGGGCCCTCCACTTTGCAAGCGATGTTCTTGGTAAGGCGGACTCAGCCCATGCGCGTTCCATGGATCATCTCTGACTGTATTCCCAGTTTTCGCGCTGCCGTGGTTTGTCGTGCCTGATTTAAAAATACAACCTTCACTCAAGTTTGGACTTTATGCCACTTTTCTCTTGGGTCTTGTCAATATTTCTCTTTGCCTTGTTAGATTTATCGTCATTTACAAGCAAGCAAATTTACGCGGGGTCATGCCTCTTAATATCATGAGTAAGTCAAGCGCTCAGTAGTTGCAATCGTCGGCGTGCCAACATTGATACTAACCACTACAGTACTATTCTGTCTTATCGAAAGTAGCACGGCCGTTATTATCGCATGTCTTCCTTCCCTCCGACCGTACTTTGGTCAACGTCGTGCGTCAGACGCGGAGGCCTCGAAAAACACCAAAGAACAACGTGCTATCAGAAATTCCACGGCTTCACACGCTCCTCTAAGGGCCAACAGTAATGCTTGATTAAAAACCAAGAGTTCTGGTTGATTAATGAAGTCGAATACCGAATTTCGAAATTATCTAGCCCAAGTGCCCAACTAAAAATACCCATGCACTACATCTACGACATCTTTATTGGATATTATACCACCTGATAACTACTTAAACGAAATTCTAATAGAGTATTTGAGCGACTGAGGGACATTTCAGGGGCAGCCAATCCGAAAGGCGCCCTTTCCCCCAAGACATCTCCAAAAATAAAGAGAGCACGGATGCTATTCACCTTCAGAATGTTTTCTACGAGATGTTGCTGTTATTATGATTAGATTCAATGATGAAAGGTTGAAAATATACCACCATCTTGAAATTAATAGTAACATTCCTGGCTGAATATTCATCCTCTCTACCAAATGGCATCATAGTCTTGCTGTAGTCATCATATACGCGTCAGCTTTCAGTGTAGGCAGCAACGCCCACTTTGCCATTTTGAATTTTGCCCTCTTTCACCGCCCTATCCCAATGTGACCCTTCCTCTAACTGCCAGGCTTATCAAGTCTATCCTATCCCTTCCCCCCTTCGACAAAACAATCTCTTATTTATGGATACTTTTCAAAATGTCTACTATGACGGGGTATTTCACCCCATCTTGCGGTTGAACTGATTCCGGAGAAGTTAATATCGTTATGCAGGAGAGCCAGCATTCTCTCAGATATGGGAAGATATCCAGAGGAAATAATTCGTGTCTGTTCATATCACCGACGCGATTATGATCTAGTTGTTATACGCTCACGACCCCATGAGATGGATGCGGTTCAAGAAACCTTTGCAAAGCCCTTCGAGAGTCCCATAACCTCGGGGCTAGGAATGTTAGATCATCTGCCCATCGAGGTGATTTGGATGATTCTATCGAACATGGACATTCGGTCATATTTTCACTTTAGCCAGACAAATCGCTGTGCTCGGTCCTTATCCAGATCTTCACGGGAATACCAATTAATAGTTGAGCATGGTTTGGAAGGTCTACGAGGGCTCTTCCGTTCTGATCTTGCTGACGACTTCACCATCAAACAATTGTTCTGGGCTTTGACAACGCCCAGCTGTGAGGTTTGTGGAAACTTTGGAGGGTTTCTGTTTCTTTTAAATGTTACACGGTGTTGTTTTGGCTGTATCAGAACATCCTCACGTCTCAACGTTATAGCCATGTTGACCTTATCCAAGCTCTCAAAAGTTTCTGCAAAAAACATTTACCAACTTCTCAGATTTCGACTGAGAGTTGTACCTGGCGTGTACTGTATGGATGGAGCAAAACCTCGTCAGCCAAAATTCCTAGTTAGCGAGAGGCATGCGATTGAGACATTGGCCTCGCACAATCTCCTTAGTCAGAATGAGATAGAAGGGGTCTCAACAAGAAAGGTAGAGCCAAAACAGCGCTTCATGGCATGTACAGCCTTCCCATACTATGATAAACACACCGGAAAGGTTGAGCGAGGTATCAGTTGTACGGGCTGTCAAATTGAATATGAGAACAGTTCAGGTCTCACACGGCGTGCAAACCTTCTCGCTCGGGATGATGTTTATGGAACAAAGGAATTCTTGGATCACTTTGAATCATGCTACGAAGCACAAGATCTATGGTCACAAAGTCAGCGTGGAACTAGGTCTGCTGAGGGCACATCCTTCACCCAGCGCGGCGGGTTCTTCCCCGAGTTAGGGCGGGATGGACGTCCCAATTGATAGACATGAGTGGCTACCATCAAGACGGAAGCTATTAACCACATGCCTTTTTCTGTACTTGGAGCTATGCATATTGTGTATGCACTGTTTGAGGAATTATACTTGAGGACTCAATGGTGTTTCTCATAAAGGCTTCCAAAGCTGTTTTGCTCTACCATATATACTCATATTCATATCATGAAAGGCTTCTATTGTTGGAAGGATAAATAGTCATCTGATACAAGGAGTTCTTGAGATATGAATCATCTTTCAGAATATAGCACGAAGTGCTCGCACTATGAAAGGCCTGTTAGGCTTTTCCTCTTCCATCTCATGGTCTTGCAACAATCGTGCCCCTGTTTGAAGGTCCATGTCATTAGCTGAAACAAAAAACCGCCAATCCCTGCTGAAAACCTTGTATCCAACGTAAAATAAGATGGCGATTGGCGCAGCAAGGTACGATTTGAAAAAGGCTTCGGCGTTTGGCGAGGCATCTGGTGAAGGCTATGTCGTTCCAGGTTAGCAACATTTGGGCCGGATGAAGACGGTTACTTACATAGAGAGCATTGTAAAATGATGCAATGAGAACTATGAGGTTCAAGCCCAACCCAACGTAACTACCCATAACACCAAATGGGGTTCGGTATGGAATTCTTTCAAGCGGGAGACCTTGGGAGGCCCAGCCAGCGCGCATTCGTATGTGAGTGATACAAATGGACCCCCACACAAGAACAAACCCAAGGCCAGTCAATGCGAGTAGCCAAGCAAAAACTTCACCGCTCTTGCCAGACTCACCAGTAAAGGCCAATAATCCAAATGCAACTTGTACCACAATACACCATACTGGTCGACCACTTCCATCGATGTAAGATAGAACTTTCGGTGCCATGCCTCTCTCAGCCATTGCCTGCATGGTACGCGTGGATCCGTACGTGCAAGAGTTCGCGACGCTAAGGACGGAAATCGTGATGACGGCGTTGAATATGGAGGGGAGAACTTTGATATTAGCATCCTGGATCGCGAGAACGAACGGTGACGCCTTGGTATTTGCGCCGCTAGCACCGAGTAATCTCTCATCATCAGACGGGATAAGCATGCCTAGAATGAGGAGGTTGACAATGTAGAATACTGCAATTCTCCAAAACACTTGCTTACTGGCTGACGGAATGACCTTTCGAGGGTTGGACGATTCTGCCGCAGCAAGCCCGACCATCTCGGTCCCGCCAAAAGAGAACGCTGCAACGACGAACACTGAGCAGAACCCATTGATGGAGTTCTTGAATGCACCTGGGTTATACCAGTATTTAGCACCAAGATACCCTTGGTTGCCAACGGCGCCAGTGTTGATGATGATACCCAGAATAATGAAACCTAGACAGGCAAGAACCTTTATCAAACTCAGAGCGAATTCAACTTGAACTAATTAGCAGGCCTTCTTCCTGTCTCAAAGATTGATCATGATCCCTCTTACCCTCTCCATATCCCTTTACTCCAAAAACTTGGACAATGATGAGCGCCGCGAGAAATATCGCGACCCAGATACCCATATTCAGATCATCCCTCCAAAATTCAATAGTGATGCTTGCTGCAATGAGTTCGAATGGCAGAAGAGTTAGCCACGCAAGAGAGTACTGCCATCCCATCGAGAACCCCCTTTTGGAAAACGTTAGCGGAGGAACTAAGAATCGGAAAGGAAGGGCTTTACAAGGCAGGGTCGACCCATCTAACGATGTAGGTAAAGAATGCACCATTCACAGGGAATAAAACTGCCATTTCAGCAAGTGCAAGAGAGGTTATCAGCAGCATGATGCCGACAATGGCGTATCCGATCACCTTTATTATGTTAGAATGTTATAAACTTGAAAAAATATCGATCCTCACCAAAGCTGCTGGGCCACCTTTGCTCAAGGCACTTCCGGAGCCAACGAACAAACCTGCTCCGATTGCGCCACCTATGCCGCTCACTCATTAAAAAGGTCCCGTCATTCATAATTAATGCACATACCAATGGCAATCATTTGCAGATGTCTGTTCTTTAGATCTCTATGAAGGCCATTCTGCTCTTGAATCTCGCCTTCTTCCTCATCAGTGGGCCGCGAAGAATGATCGGTCAAGGTTTGTTCTTTGATGGGGTCGCCGACCGCGTCCGATTTTACGTTTGCCATGGTAGGTGCGGAATTATCACAGTCAAAATACGAGACAATGGATATAAATCTGGTTTGATTCTTTGATCATATCTTTAAAGAGTAAAAGAGATGCTGATGGTTCGGGTGCTCCATTCAAGGAAGGAAAGGAAGGTATAAATAGACGTTGAGTACACTACAGACCAACACACAAGACGGCTGTTATCTCCGCTTGAACCGGTCATAGGATCACAGCAAAGCACGGAGCAGGTAGTATTTTCCGCTTGTAGTTATCTCTGGGCACACTGCTATCATGCCGGCTAGCACCATGTGTTAACCCTAGTCTGTAAGCTCGATGGAGACGGACGCCACTACCCCAGATACAATGACGGGTATTAAGTAACAGAATCCACCTATGGCGAAGCTTCTTATCACCTGTGCTACGACAAGGTCATATCTTCGCCAATCGGTTGCACAGCCGCGCCTTCGCTATCAGGCCTCAAACCTGGGGCATCCGGGGAAGGCTCTCTGTGGCTCCATCTCAGGCCGGGATGCCAAGATTTTAGTCTCACAACTTATCATCAGTCCCACACGTACTATTTAAGCGCCTCCGCCCCCGCATGTAACCCTGTGTGGAACTCGCCAACGAGTCATTGCCGGCTGGCAGGGTCCCTGGGAGAGATTCAGGAGCTTGGACTCGGATTGGATGCCAGGGTCTGCATTAAACGGACAAAACGAACGCAAGATAGCCGAAGATCTTATGCATGCCTACACACCACAACGAATGAACCCGTTAGGGTATGAGAGTTCTGAAAGCGACCCTTCTGCCATATTGAATCGGAGCTATCTATATCATCTCAATAGCCAACCGTATTGCCCTTGATATAGTCCATTACCAAGGATAAACTTGAATATACTAGATTACATAAAGAATAGCCTCAGGACCTGAGGTATTCACAGACACTTCTGCCCCATCGGATAGCACTCTTGTATCTCCACATGCCTGGAGCATTTCCTTTGCCCAAGCCCTCAATTGCGTCTGCTAACTCAAGCCCTAGTCCCTCTTCTTTTAGGTCACGAATTGGGTAAAGGTATGTTTTGAATGAAAACAACACTGAATGACTTTGCGGGAGACGGCTCAGAGTCTGGAGTTCAATGCGAAGAAATGTCTGAAGTAGCCTCAAAGTCAGCACAGCATGAGTTTGTAAGTTTTTGGATATTCTTACCTTTTCCGCGTCAATTTCTTCCTCTTCGATGGCTTCTCCTTCGCGAATATGGTTACCATTGGCGTTATGGAGGTCTGGGTGAGTCTGGATCGTCCACTGGTATTCTCAGTCAGCGATATGTTGAGGTCCTCGGAAACAAAACCACCAATACTTACATTCACTCTCTTGACACTTTTTCCCACTTCAAGCTTCCCAAAAAATCGCTCCATGCTGGCCGCAATCTTCTCATAAGACGGTACCGAAGTATGGATTTGGTTCATATGTTTGCCCAGCTTCGATTCTGGGTCCCAGCCTGAAGGGAAGCAACACATGAAAGCTACGCATTGGTGGCCTTCTGGTGTAGGCTTCAGGAAGAAAAGGTCTTCTTCAACGGTAACTCCCATAGTGCTGAGAGCCAGGTTTATATCTTGCGGTGGCTGAGTTGGATGTGCGGTCCTCATGGCCAGATTTGTTAATGTAGAACGATCTCTTGACAGTTCAAACATGGTCGGGTAGCGTGTAGAGAGATACTCTCCAAAAAGGTATGTATAGAATTCTTGCACTGCATCCACTCCTGCAGGCACGCAGCCGTGAACCTTATGACCATGCTTTTGGATGAGGGCACTCCTCAAGGTAATTCGACTTTGATAATCTCGATCGATGGTGATGAGCTCAGAAGGCGTGTCGGATTTGATGGCTGTTTACTCCCTTGTCAGCCGTCTTGTCTATCACTCCTTCCGTGCTGAATGAGATCGAAATGTGTAGATTTTGAAGCGTCTTACCCATTGTGATGTGGTAAATTGGCTTGAATGGACGGAACTTGGTTGGTTCAACTGTCCTCCAGTCAAAATGGTCTAGTGGCTTCAGGCTTTGGCTAGTGGTTTGTTGGTCGGACTTTTCGTCAGGTCCGGATTCTAAGCCGTGCGGCTTTGTCCTCCATGACTGAATCTACAACCAACATGTTAGATAAAAAAGAACATCTACCTACAACTTGTTCTGTCAGACTTACAAAGCTATAGAGCAGACAGGAACACCCCAGCACAGCACCTATCGTGATGGCGGCGGCCTGTGAAGCGCTGGGCGCAATGGCTTCGAGATAATTCATTTCAATTGAGTTTGATAAAAGACCCTAGAGAAATTATAGCTTGGTGTGCAGTAGCTGGGGAGGACAAGAAGTCTCCGCGTCAAGATCTTTTATATTTATGTATTTGATCCTCTCCGTGTTAGGAGTCCTTGGTGGCTGCTATCGTGGTCACAAGCACCACACCACACACACCTTGGGTTCGTCTCGCACCATGGCCATCTCCGTCTGTGGGGTTGTTTTATCGTACATGATGCATTCCTAGGAGAGTGTCGATATCCGAATGCAACTATGTTTGAAAGTAGAGTGGTCGAGATGGATCGAGATGGTCAATGACGCTTGGACCGGTTGGCCAGCAGCCTCCCCAAAGGACCCACAAGATATGCTAGCTCTGAACAGTCAGGGTGCTCTCTTTTGGCATGCCCGAATAGGAATAGCTGCTTCCCGTGTTTTTGTCCGCTCTCTTTTTGCCTGCCATGTCGTCCCACGGGCGAGGCGTGTCGCTTTAAGCCGCTCTCTTCTTACCTTCCCAAAATAGTCTTCGTTGATATCGGCAACGCGATACCTTCGCACGTGCCATCGTGTAACTGACACGACTCAACCGGAAACCTTAGCCTTGTTTGATGGTATTACGAGATAAAAATCACTCTTCAGGCTTTCTGATCAGTGGCGATGGCAATCGGGGCGGGGAGAATCTGGGGAGTTCCTATTTTGTCGAGATATCGCCCCACCAATGCTCGTGTTGAGGAAATCCCAAGGTCGAGCCGGACAATTCAGTGGAGAAGGTAAGCTGCAACTCATCCGACACTCCGGGCCTGTTGCCTGGGTACGGAATAGACAGGCTGTAAGGGACAAACCATTTCCAACCAAAAATGCACCTATCGTTTGCTTAAACACTAAAAGAGTAACCTCTTAGGGGTAGACATGGCTAAAGTTGCTGGAAAATACGGGATGCTATCAAGAGTTTGTCTACTAAATTTCGACTTAGACTTCCAAATTAAATGTTACCACGGAGCCAACAGGTCTAAGTGTTAACATACGGTCAAATCCCTAGATTTGGTCGTCGGAGCCCCACTAAGTGCACGAATTTTTATATGACCTCCTTCATAATTAATTGCCATTTTCAATGTTTGAAGCCAAACACACCACTAATGAGATGCTACCTAGTGTTAACAGTCCGTAAAAAAAAAAAAAAAAAA